>JAGDQO010001652.1:0-382500 GCA_018342035.1 Solanum appendiculatum
AATGAAATCATGTATTTCAAGAATACTAATTCCAACCATTTCCAAAATCCATATAAATCAGCCCACCAACAACATACATATATATATCAACCTTCATAATTTGATCATGGAAGCATGTAAACCATAAACATCACATAATAATTCCATTTCATGATAATATGCAAAATGGACCATAATAGGGTGTGTAGTAGTAATTCCATAATTTAAGAGTTCATAAATAATCATAAGGACCCATAAACTTGAAGTAGAAATAGAGGATAAATGGTTGGACTGTGGAAAGGAAGGTTTCCACAATCAAACCCACATACCTCAACTTTGGAGAATCCTTGATGAAGATTGGAATGGAGAATCGAAGCTTGAGATTGAGTCTTGAATCCGGAATTAGAGCTTGAGATGTTTGAATTTGGTTGAAGATCTTGGTGGAATTTTGGAGAGGGCTTAGAGAGTGTTTTTGGAGTTTAGAAAATGACTACATATGGGACATATCCCCTTTTTATAAAAAAAATGACTCCAACCCGCCTAGAAAATTCGCTTCACTGGGAAATTGAAAAATCTGCCACAGACAGGGTTTTTTACGAAAATTGGTCATAACTCCCTCATCCTAACGCCGGAATAAGGTGTGAAACCAAGTGCGTTGGAAAAGCTAACTCAAAGAGCTTTAATTTGATAGCGTTGCAAGCCCTTCCAGTTCCTTGTGTGCTAAGAGATATGCCCCTTTAAAGTTGACCCTCAAATCGCAATTTTTGCCGATTTTTGAATTTTGATACGGTTGCTCTAAAATTCGGGTTAGACCCATTTCCCACTCAATTTGACCCCACAAATAAGAATATGAAGTCGAATTTCCGAAATCATGCACGGGTTTTGAGATATATGGAAATTACAATTATAGGTGTTTCCGAAGTACATTTTCGGGCATTTTTGGGGTCGTTTCAATATCTCCCCCTTGGGAACATTCATCCCCGAATGTTAAAGAACGTACATGAGAGACACAAACATGGCAATTTCAGCCCACATAAGGATGCAACAATGCACTTACACCTTATTTCAAAACCTCAACATAGTTGTCAAACCACAATGAACTTGTCAACTTAAGCATGAATGTATGCAATGACATGGGGGCTGAACTTAAGACCTGAGATTTTATAAAGGGCTTAGATCAATACCTTAGGCTCGAGTGGAGTGAAAAAGATAAGGATATCGCCTTTGCATGTCCGCTTCGGCCTCCCAAGTAGCACTTTCAACTTGTTGATTTCTCCAAAGGACTTAATGGAAGCCACATCTTTGTTTCTCAACCTCTTCACTTGTCTATCTAAAATCTGGACCGGAACCTCTTCATAGGTCAAATTATCTTCAACAACACCCACAACATCCAGAGACACAATGGCATTCGGATCACCCACACACTTCCTCACCATAGACACATGAAATACCGGATGAACCAAATCCATCTCGCTAGGCAATTCCAACTCATAAGCTACCTTACCAATTCTCCTCATCACCTTATAAGGACCCACGTATCTGGGGCTCAACTTGCCCTTCTTACCAAAACGAACCACACCCTTCATGGGTGTCACCTTCAAATAAACCCAATCACCAACTCGGAATTTCAAGAGCCCTTCTCCTTCGCATCGGCATAGGACTTTTTGGCGACTTTTGCGGCCATCTTTCAACCTTTCTCTAATCACCCTAACCTTCTCAAGAGCCTCCATAACTAGGTCTGGTCCTAACAAGGCCACCTCACCAACCTCAAACCACCCAACCGGTGATCTACACCGCCTCCCATAGAGAGCCTCAAAAGAAGCCATACCGATGCTAGAATGATAGCTATTGTTATAGGCAAACTCAATCAATGGAAGATGATCATCCCAACTACCCTTAAGTTCCAATACACAGGCCCTAAGCATATCCTCAAGTGTTTGGATAGTCCTTTCGGCTTGTCCATCCGTTTGCGGGTGAAAGGCCGTAGAAAGCCTGACTCTCGTACCTAGACCCCTTTGGAAAGACTTCCAAAAGTGTGAAGTAAATTGAGTACCACGGTCCGATATGATGGATAGAGGAATCCCATGCAACCTTACCAAGTCATGAATATATAACCTTGCATAATCTTCCGCCCCATATGTTGTCTTTACCGGTAGAAAATGAGCCGATTTTGTCATCCTATCAACCACCACCCAAATAGAATCAAAACCTTTTCTAGTTGAAACGACCCAAAAAAAAAAAAAGCCCGAAAATGTGCTTCGGAAACACATATAATTGTAATTTCCTTATATCTCAAAATCCGTGCATGATTTCGGAAATTCGACTTCATATTCTTATTCGTGGGGTCAAATTGAGTGGGAAATGGGTCTAACCCAAATTTTAGAGCAACCGTATCAAAATTCGAAAATCGCAAAAATTGCGATTTGGAGGGTCAACTTTAAAGGGGAATATCTCTTAGCACACAAGGAATGGCAAGGGGCTGACAACCTTATCAAATTAAGCTCTTTGAGTAGCTTTTCCAACGCACTTGGTTTCACCTTATTCCCGCGTTAGATGAGTGGGATATGACCATTTTCGTAAAACCTGTCATGTGCAAGAATTTGCAATTCCAGTGAGCTATTTTTTTTGGCGGGTTGGAGACGTTTTTTATAAAAAGGGGATATGTCCCATACTTAGTCATTTTTCTTAACTCCAAAAACACTCTCTAAGCCCTCTCCAAAAATTCCACCAAGATCTTCAACCAAATTCAAACATCTCAAGCTCTAATTCCCGATTCAAGACTCAATCTCAAGCTTCGATTCTCCATTCCAATCTTCATCAAGGATTCTCCAAAGTTGAGGTATGTGGGTTTGATTGTGGAAACCTTCCTTTCCACAAGTCCAACCATTTATCTTCTATTTCTACTTCAAGTTTATGGGTCCTTATGATTATTTATGAACTCTTGAATTATGGAATTACTATTACACACCCTATTATGGTCCATTTTGCATATTATCATGAAATGGAATTATTATGTGATGTTTATGTTTTACATGCTTCCATGATCAAATTATGAAGGTTGATATATATATGTATGTTGTTGGTGGGCTGATTTATATGGATTTGGAATTGGTTGGACTTAGTATTCTTGAAATACATGATTTCATTTACATGAACAATTGCCCACCTTGTGTTTGATAAAATGCCCATTTATAGAATTCTTAGGAAAGGGAAGGTCCAACGTACGTCCTATGAGACGCATGGTTATGTAATTACTGAAAATGATGATGAAATGGACACATGTATTATGATTTCTCTAAATAAGTGTTGTGAGTCGACCATGCCTAGTACGGGGGTAGAGCCCGTGATAACATATCGAGGGGTTTGTACCTGGTTGCCTAGACGGGCGAGGGGTAGTAGGCCGTATAACCATATCGAGGGGTTGGTACCTGTCCCAGACGGGGTGTAGGCCCGTGTAACCATATCGAGGGGTGTACTTGCGTCCCTAGCACGGGGAGGTGGTAGGCCCCGTTGTAACCATATCGAGGGGTTTGTACCTTGTCCTAGCTCGGGGGGTGGTAGGCCCGTGTAACCATATTGAGGGGTTTGTACCTCTTTCGCCTCTCCAAGGGGGTGTTAGGCCTTGGAAATACTATATTTATGGTCACTCGCCACACATGTACTACGTCCCACTAAATATGGTTTTTATGTAAGCATCATTATACATACTATTTTATTTATATGCTATCTATTGGGTATGATTACGCATTTTTCCTATGATGTCCATCTAATGTAGCCTTGCATTGCATCCCATATACTTAGTACATTCAAATGTACTAACACATACTCTATGCCTACATGATGTCACCGTGTAGGGACCGGAGCACCGCTTGACCATCCTCCTCCGCGTGGCTAGTACGATTTTCTATAGTGGTTATTGGTGAGTCCTCCATTTCGGGGACGTTGCTTATGATCTTTTGCTATGTATAAAACTTTTCCTTTCTAGTTATGTTTTGACTATGAGGGTGAGCCCGGTAGTTTGTCTTGGCCCCCGCTAAGTACCCATGTTTTAGAGGTGGTGTTGGACAAGTTGTTGTTTTATGCTTTGAGCTTGACTCATCTATGTTGGTATTTATGTATCATTTCTTTTGCTTCTGCTCCCTTAGTCCCGATTTCCCCTTGACTATGCTATCGCTTATGCGTCATTTTAATTGCTTTCCCTGCGACCAAAGAATGTGTAATGATACTCTAGAGGCTTGTTGGGTTCCTTCGGTTCCCCAATTCGCCGGGTCACACCTAGCCCTTACGGCTGGGTCGCTCTGAACAACTTGGTATCAGAGCACTAGGTTGAATGATCCTCGGAGTCCAACACACCGCGTTGATTAGAGTCCGATTCATGGTTGTGTTGTGCACCATAACTATGAGTAGGAGGCTATGAGACGTTTTAGGAAATGTTTCCCTTCTCTATGTTCTAAGTCGTGCTGTAGAGTTGAATTAAGTTCTTCCCTAACGGTTGTTTTTTGCTATGCAAGATCATGTCTAATACAAGAGGAAGACGAGCCCGACTCGTTGCGTGAGTCATATAAGGTGTCTACTCCTATTTGGTGTATATATTGTTGCTAGGAAGGTCTATAGAAATTGTCCTATTTGCATCTTGCATAAAATATTGCCTTGTGATTTTGTTGAATTGAACATGGTCGATTTTGATGTTGTTCTTGGGATGGACTGGTTGCATGCATACTATGCTTCTATTGATTGTAGAACCCGAAGGGTCAAGTTCCAATTCCCAAGTGAACCTATTCTTGAGTGGGAAAGCCAAAATGTGGTAGTCAAGGGTAGATTCATCTCTTGCATTAAAGCCCGTAAGTTGATCTCTAAGGGGTGTCTCTATTACCTTGTGAGGGTTAGGGATGTGGAGTCCAAAACCCTTCTTATAGAGTCGGTTCCGGTCGTAAATGAATTCCTTGATGTCTTTCCTAATGACCTTCCCGGTGTTCCTCCCGAAAGGAAAATAGATTTTGGCATAGACCTCCTCCCCGATACTCAAACCCATTTCTATTTTCTCCCCTTACCGCTATGGCTCCCGGCGGAGTTAAAGGATTTGAAAGACAATTGATGGGGACTTGTTGCGAGAAGGTTTTATTAGGCCTAGCCAATCACCATGGGGTGCACCGGTGGTTGTTTGTTTGAAGATTAGAAAGTGGGCCTTATAGGATGTGTATTGTGCATTATCGGCAACTCAATAGGGTCACCGTCAAGATAAATATCCTTTCCTAGGATGATGACTTTTCTACCAATTGCAAGGGGCTAGCCACTTTCTAAGATTTGATTCTTCGGTCTGGGTATCATCCAAGTGAAGGTGAGGAGGGTGACATTCCCAAGACAGCCTTCCGAACTAGGTATGGACATTATGAATTTGTGGTCATGTCCTTTGGGTTGACCAATGCACCGGCTACCTTCATGGACCTAATGAAAAGGGTCTTTAAACCCTACCTTGATTCCTTTGTTGTGGTCTTCATTGATGATATTTTAATCTATTCGCATAGCGAGGAAGAACATACGGGTCACTTGAGGGTTGTGTTGCAAAGATTAAGAGAGGAGAAGTTGTATGCCAAGTATGAAAAGTGTGAATTTTGGTTGAGGGAGGTTGCCTTCCTAGGTCATGTGGTGTCGGGGATGGTATTAAGGTAGACCCTAAGAAGACCGATGTGATTAGAAATTGGCCTAGGCCATTGACCCCGTCGGATATTAGGAGCTTCTTGGGCTTAGCGGGTTACTACCGGAGATTTGTGAATGGGTTTCCTTCTATTGCTTCTCCCATGACTAAGTTGACACAAAAGAAGGCTAAGTTTAGAGGAACCGACGAGTGCGAAAGGAGTTTTCTCAAACCTTGAAAGATAAGTTGTGTCCGCTCTATATTGTCACTACCGGATGGGCTTGAGCGGATTTGTTGTGTATTGTGTAGCTCTAGGTTGGCTTGGGTGTGTTTGCCTAATGCAAAATGGTAAGGTGATAGCCTATGCCTTCTAGACAACTCAAAGTGCATGAAAAGAACTATCCTACGCATGATCTTGAATTAGCCGCGGTGCGTGTTTGCTTTAAAGATTTTGGCGTCATTATTTGTATGGGTGTAACATGTCCGATGTGGTCACCGATCATAAGAGCCGTCCAATATGTCTTCACCCAAAAAGATCTCAACTTGAGACAAAAGAAGGTGGCTAGAATTTTCTTAAAAGATTATTGATATGAGTGATGCCATTATCATCCCGGGTAAAGCTAATGTAGGTGCGCGGATCTTTGAGCTAGGGTGTCTATGGTAAGCTAGCTCATGTTGATGTTGGTGATAGGGAAATGGCTAGGGAGGTACATCGGTTGGCTAGGTTGGGGGTTAGGTTGTAAGAGGTTGGTAATGGTGGGGTGGTCGTTGTTGATGGTGCTAGGTCTTCCTTGGTTGATGAGGTGATAGCAAAACAAGATCTTGATTCTTCCTTGTTTGAATTGAAGGCCTTGGTGAAAGAGAGCAAGGTGGAAGTTTTCTCCCAAGGGGGAGATGGTGCCCTTAGTACCAAGGTAGGTTGTGTGTGCCTTGTGTTGATGGTTTGAGGGAGAAAATTCTTGAGGAGGCTCATAATTCTTCCTACTCCATCCACCCCGGTTCCACCAAAATGTATAGAGATTTGAGGGATGTGTATTGGTGGGGAGGCATGAAGAAGGAAATTGCCAAATTCGTCTCCGGTTGTCATAGTTGTCAACAAGTCAAGGCCGAACATCAAAGGCCGGGTGGTCTAACCCAAGACATAGAGATTCCTACTTGGAAGTGGGAAGAAATTAATATGGATTTTTTAGTTGGTTTACCCAAGACTAGAAAAGGTTTTGATTCTATTTGGGTGGTGGTTGATAGGATGACAAAATCGGCTCATTTTCTACCGGTAAAGACAACCTATGGGGCGGAAGATTATGCAAGGTTATATATTCATGACTTGGTAAGGTTGCATGGGATTCCTCTATCCATCATATCGGACCGTGGTACTCAATTTACTTCACACTTTTTGAAGTCTTTCCAAAGGGGTCTAGGTACGAGAGTCAAGCTTTCTACGGCCTTTCACCCGCAAACGGATGGACAAGCCGAAAGGACTATCCAAACACTTGAGGATATGCTTAGGGCTTGTGTATTGGAACTTAAGGGTAGTTGGGATGATCATCTTCCATTGATTGAGTTTGCCTATAACAATAGCTATCATTCTAGCATCGGTATGGCTTCTTTTGAGGCTCTCTATGGGAGGCGGTGTAGATCACCGGTTGGGTGGTTTGAGGTTGGTGAGGTGGCCTTGTTAGGACCAGACCTAGTTATGGAGGCTCTTGAGAAGGTTAGGTTGATTAGAGAAAGGTTGAAGATGGCCCAAAGTCGCCAAAAGTCCTATGCCGATGTGAGGAGAAGGGCTCTTGAATTCCGAGTTGGTGATTGGGTTTATTTGAAGGTGACACTCATGAAGGGTGTGGTTCGTTTTGGTAAGAAGGGCAAGTTGAGCCCAAGATACGTGGGTCCTTATAAGGTGATGAGGAGAATTGGCAAGGTAGCTTATGAGTTGGAATTGCCTAGCGAGATGGATTTGGTTCATCCGGTATTTCATGTGTCTATGTTGAGGAAGTGTGTGGGTGATCCGAATGCCATGTTTGTGTCTCTCATGTACGTTTCTTTAACATTCGGGGACGAATGTTCCCAAGGGGGAGATATTGAAACGACCCAAATGCCCAAAAATGTGCTTCGGAAACACCTATAATTGTAATTTCCATATATCTAAAAATCCGTGCATGATTTCGGAATATTCGACTTCATATCTTATTCGTGGGTAATTGAGTGGGAATGAGGTCTAACCCGAATTTTAGAGCAATTCGCGTATCAAAATAATTGCTGTATGGGAGGGTCATCTTAAGGGGCATATCTCTTAGCACACAAGGAACTGGAAGGGCTGCAAACTATTAAATTAAAGCTCTTTGAGTTAGCTTTCCAACGCACTTGGTTTCACCTCATTCCGAGTTAGGATGAGGGAGTTATGACCATTTTCGTAAAAACTGTCTGTGCAGATTTGCAATTTCCAGTGAGCTATTTTTTTAGGCGGGTTGGAGACGTTTTTTTTTTATAAAAAGGGGATATGTCCCATACTTAGTCATTTTTCTTAACTCCAAAACACTCTCTAAGCCCTCTCCAAAAATTCCACCAAGATCTTCAACCAAATTCAAACATCTCAAGCTCTAATTCCGGATTCAAGACTCAATCTCAAGCTTCGATTCTCCATTCCAATCTTCATCAAGGATTCTCCAAAGTTGGGGTATGTGGGTTTGATTGTGGAAACCTTCCTTTCCACAAGTCCAATCATTTATCCTCTATTTCTACTTCAAGTTTATGGGTCCTCATGATCAATTATGAACTCTTGAATTACGGAATTACTACTACACACCCTATTATGGTCCTTTTTGCATATTATCATGAAATGGAATTTTTTATGTGATGTTTATGGTTTACATGCTTCCATGATCAAATTATGAAGGTTGATATATAAATGTATGTTGTTGGTGGGCTGATTTATATGGATTTTGGAATTGGTTGGACTTAGTATTCTTGAAATACATGATTTCATTTACATGAACAATTGCCCACCTTGTGTTTGATAAAATGCCCAATTATAGAATTCTTAGGAAAGGGAAGGTCCAAGGTACGTCCTATGAGTCGGATGGTTATGTAATTACTGAAATGATGATGAAATGGACACATGTATATGATTTTCTCAATATAAGTGTTGTGAGTCGACCAAGCCGAGTACGGGGGGTAGTAGGCCCGTATAACCGTATCGAGGGGTTGGGGTTTGTACCTTGGTTGCCTAGTACAGGGGGTAGTAGGCCCGTATAACCATATCGAGGGGTTGGTACCTTGGTCCCTAGCACGGGGGGTGGTAGGCCCGTGTAACCATATCGAGGGGTTGGTACCTTGGTCCCTAGCACGGGGGTGGTAGGCCCGTGTAACCATATCGAGGGGTTTGTACCTTGGTCCCTAGCACGGGGGGTGGTAGCCCCGTGTAACCATATTGAGGGGTTTGTACCTCTTTCGCCTCTCCAAGGGGGTGGTAGGCCTTGGAAATACTATATTGATGGTCACTCGCCACACATGTACTACGTCCCATTAAATATGATTTTTATGTAAGCATCATTATACATATTTTTATTAATATGCTATCTATTGGGTATGATTTACGCATTTTTCCTATGATGTCCATCTAATGTAGCCTTGCATTGCATCCCATATACTTAGTACATTCAAATGTACTAACGCATACTCTATGCCTACATGATGTCACCATGTAGGGACCGGAGCACCGCTTGACCATCCTCCTCCGCGTGGCTAGTACGATTTTCTATAGTGGTTATTGGTGAGTCCTCCATTTCGGGGACGTTGCTCATGATCTTTTGCTATGTATAAAACTTTTCCTTTTTAGTTATGTTTTGACTATGAGGGTGAGCCCGGTAGTTTGTCTTGGCCCCCGCTAAGTACTCATGTTTAGAGGTGGTGTTGGACAAGTTGTGTATTATGCTTGAGCTTGACTCATCTATGGTATTTATGTATCATTTTTTTTTTCTTGCTTATGGTCATTTAATTACTTCCGCGACCAAGAATGTGTAATGATACACTAGGAGGCTTGTTTGGGGTTCCTTCGGGTTCCCCATTCGCCGGTCACACCTAGGCCCTAGGCTTGGGTCGTGACAAAACTACAACTACGAGGCATAAAACACAACCCAAAGCATCTAATGTCCAATCTAGTCTAAGGCAACCACAAATTGATCCTAACAAGGATAAGCAAGATCATCTATTCTACAAGAGAAGCTAGCGTCTAAACTAAGGTTCCCAACACCAAAAATAAGCCCAAGCCTCCTACGGAATCAAGAATCTACCCATATAACTCAGCTTAGTCCTAATCCTAGACCCTATATAAGTCTTCTAAGCCTAAAATCTACCCTTTCTAATCATTCTTCAAATTCCCCCAAATCTCTCCAAAAGACTTTCCAAAATATTTCTCTCTCTAAAGCTTGAAGAAGAAGGCTAGGGATTCAATTCAAGTCTCCAATTCTCCATTGATTGTGGGCTTTGAACTCCAAGGTATGATTATTTTAACCTATGAAGTCCTTTCCTCCACAGAGTTCCTAAATTTTCTAATTTTATAAGTTAGAATTCTCCAATTGAAATTCGGGTTTCCTTTTATCTTGTGGGTTCTTTCAAATTATGATCTAATTGAATGATTTAAGTCTTTTTATGCATGAATTGAGTTAATTGCATGATTTGAAGTTGAATTACCATGAACCCATGTATGATCTATGATTTCTATATTTTGATCTTATGATGAGGCTTTCAACTATGAAAGATGAAAATTATGAAGATATGCATGTTCTATATGAAATTGAGATAAATGATTTAAGGTTGCTTTGAGAGTGAAGCATCAATGTTGTTGTTATTATGATGAGGAATGATTTCTCATATATTACTCAAAATATGAATGTGAAAGGATTTTCTCACATGAATGATTCATAGGGTTGAAAGATTTTCTCAACTAAACTTTGAATCAAGAATTAAGGAGCTATTCTAATGAACTTTAGCTTGGATTGGATATTTGATGTGCCTTCCATGAATAATGAGACACGAGGTGATCACCCATGTCTACTAATGATAAGATAAGTTATAATGAATTATGACTATTCCGTGGGATTTATTCTTAGCACCGAGTTGACAAGCGGTGATTACCCATATCCCATAAACTATGTGCCACCATTGGATAATTGTTTTAGATAGAAATTAGTTAGTGGATCCTCTTAAGCTAGAAGTTAAGGTTCTTACCTTGGCAAGTAAGGACACCTCTTTTCGGTGTGGGGTGGACACCGGATTCCATGATATTGCTCTCATGGTAGTGTCGATTAAGGCTAATTTTCCACATAATGAACTAAGGTTACTTCCTCATAGATATTTCAAGTATGTTTGGTCTAAGATGATTTACTTGCATTGACCATGGTTTTTAACTCATGTTTTCCATCGTGTTACTTTACGATTTGGCTTGGTCATTGTATCTTATGTATATCTCCTTTTTAACATGATTTTACAACTTCTATATATAGTCATCATACTTGGTACATTCTATGTACTAATGCATACGATTACCTACATTGTTTCACTAATTAGGGCGGGGCAACTCCTCTCCCTCCATTCGTGGCTAGATCATTGTACTTGTGATAAAAAAGACTTGGTGAGCCCTCATACTTTGAGGACTATGCCATGTTTATAGTTTTATGTCACTTTACTTTTGAACTTGTATGGGTTACGTCCCAAAATCCATTCTATTGATGTACTAGATGGTTGTGAGACTATTTAAGACTTTCGCTATTTTTGTCAAACTCTTTTACTATGAAATTGTCTTATGGACTCTTAACAACTATTATCTTGTGTGATGTATGCTACATGGCTTGTATGGGGACTCTCGGGGCCTTATACGCCATGTTACGTCTAGGGGGTACTTCAGGTCGTGACATATTTTAGGGTTTGTTTTTTGGGCATTTGAGACCTCTGAAGGCTTATTGATTGAAATGCCCTTTTTATTCTTTTGAGGAGGAGGAGGAGGAGGAGGAGAGGGCTCTCTATCCTATTCATTATCGGAAGAGACCAAATTCTTACCCTTTGTTAAAGCCAGTGCCTGCAAAGCACATATTTAAGCACAAGATTTATGAAGGTTAGTTAGAATCAAAAGGACTTTAAATCATGTTTTAAAAATAGTCTCGAAGCTCACCAAACGGGAAGGCGTATCGCCCAGCAGGATCGGTGAGCTCCGGTGAGCTCAACAAAATAAAAAGAAGCAAATTACTCAGGGTTCAGGCAAACAAGGCGAATTCAATGCCAACTTAGTGATTCGCCGACTTGGTTTTAGCGAACTAAGATAAGTCTGTCGAAACTGACAGTGCAAAAGGGAAGATACCACGTATCAAGGGTGATGTCCTCTCCCATTTGGTTATATGCCTAATGGGTTCAGTGGATTAAGAGAAGCCTGCTGAATGGGACAGTACCCAAGGCAATGCACTTGCTAAAGAAGATGAGCTGGGTCTTACTCAGCGATTCGCCTAACTTCCTTAGCGCGCAAAGCCAAGGTCACCGAACAGGAAGTTTAAGCCCAGTGCCTAATTTTACCACCCAAACCCAACAAGCACAACAAATTCGAGTTCCCCCAACATTACAATCCACCTATATGCTTGTTCTGCCCATGGATAAGATCACCCCGAGATATCACTACCTATTGCACGAATTGATAATTTCCCTTAAGAAAGTAGTGACCATGTCTATCATTGGGCAAACTCATGCAATGGGTCAAAACTGAGCTACTCAGACTTCACTAACATTCAATTAAGCACAGACCCACAAATTATATTAACTCAATTCATCATTCTAACCAACACAATCACGATTCACAATTTAAATAGGCATTCACAATCACATTCACATGGGTATAGTTAAAATTCAACAATATGTTGTTGCGCAACAAAATTAAGCACTCAATTTAAATTAAAGAGCTCAAGCACACACCCTATATGCAATCTAACTTCAAAATTATCAACAAAAAGTCAAAACGCCAACCTTAATGCTAAAAATGAAGCAAGAAACTAATGAATCAGGGTTGGGTTGACGTAAACCCTAAGAAAATGCACTCCTAGAACCTTCAACCCACTCACACGAGGCACACAAACACTCAAAATGCACAATTCAAGGGAAGGGAATCGAAAAGGCTCTAAAATTTTCAATGGTTTTAATATTTGAATTTAAAATAACCCTTGGCCATTTTATACCAGGTCCATTCGGTGCACTCACTAATGTCACTGAACGTGTTCAAAGTATTACCATCTGGAGCTTAAGCATGTTGAACATGCCTGACCTAATACAAAACCTGAAGGCCACTTCGGTGAACCCGATGGAGTTCTCTTAGTGCACTTCGGTGAATCACCCTTTGGAGTTGTGATCACCGATCTTGATACTACACTTTTTCATCAATTCAATCTCAAAAGGTGTACAAAAGTTAGTCTGCTTAATGCCTTCGGCATTTCACCGAGTTAGTTTTGGCATCACCTAAGCTTACCTTGTTTATCTTTAAACCTCTTTTAAAACTACACTTATAATGCACGTTATTCAAAAGCAATAAAAAACAAAAGTGAATACTTAGGTTGCTTCCCAAGAAGCCCCTTATTTAACATCATGGCATGACATAGTCCTTAAACTCAACATTCATTCTTGGGATTCAGGATGGTGTCACTAGGCAATGTTCCTTTTTACCTTGGATTGAGATGAGTGGAAATTTGGCCAAGCTGAGTCTCCAGCTGCTTAATGGAAATTGAGTGAGAAGTCACTTTCTATTATAATGTGGAAATGTCATTTTTAAATTACTTCAATACCTTATCGGACCCTTCAACCTTGTTGTAGATCCTTGCAAGCATGTCCTTAGTTCAGCTTCCTTCTGAGCCACTTGGTTCTTTTAGGCATGAACGATTATAGGGAGGCATGAACGATTATAGGGAGGCACATACTTATCTTTTTCAATCTCCTTATCTCTCCAATTTCCACCTCGCCAATCTTTCCAACCACTATCTCTATCCTTGTTCCAACCTTGGTTCCCACCTTGTCGTTAAAAATTGTTGTGAGAACCCCCAACTTGATTTCCCAAGTATTGAATTTCTTCATTGTATGATGCCTCAAACATGGCATCATTCAGGCACTGCCCTATGTTAGTTCCAACTGCATTTACCGGCTAGGTTCCACTTCCCATGACATTTTTGGATAACAAATTGATTTGGGTGTTCATTTTAGCCATGTTTTCATCTCTTTCATGGTCCTTCTCGATTTGTTCTTTTGTTAGGCCCACTTTTAGAGTAGGCACTTTGTCCTATCTAGTGTGCCATGCTCGATTAACCTTAGTCATATCATCTAGCAACAACGCAGCCACCTTATACTGTTGTCTCATTAAACCACCATGGACAAATTGATCAGCCACACCTTTATTGACTGAATCAAGGCTGAAGTAAAAGAATTGCAACAACAGATTGTCTGTAACGCAATGCGTTAGACATTGTAAGAGAACCTCTTTAACCTTAGCCATGTCTCACGCAATTGTTCACCTCCAATACGCTTAAATTTTTTGATTTGGATCCAGAATTTAATTATCTTCGAAGGTGGAAAGAATCTCTCCATGAAGACATAAGTTATCTCATCCCACGAAGTGATTGAATCATTTGGCAACTCTGCCAACCATCTCATAGCCTCTCGCATTAAAGAAAGTGGGAATAACCTCAACCTTACGGATTATTGGGAGATATTCTTGAACATAAAGGGTCAACATACCTCCTTGAAATTCCAAAGGTGTTCATGGGGATCCTCATGAGCTACACCCCCAAACATTCCTTTCATTTGGAGCAATTGGATCATAGTTCCTGTGATGTGAAACATAGCCCTCCCCATTGTAGGAGGTATCCGGATATCTCCCATGGTTTGAATAACATTGACGGGCATGTCATTCAAAACACCTATATTGTCATTTTGACTAGAGAATCATTGTCACTTCCATGGTCACTCAATTTGTCAACCTGCAAATCAGCTAACAACAACACCAAACAACAAATCCATTACAACTAAACAAAATTAAAATCTAATTTCTCAATTAGAATTCTCAACTACCATTACTCGGCAATGGTGTCATTTTTTTATAACACTCAAATCACCCTATAAAACCAATTAAAAGAGTTAGCGATTGTAGTTAGTAAAAAACCCAAAAAAGAGTCGGGGTCGAACCCCACTAGGAATGGTGCATCGTAGAGAATTCCTTATCAAGAAATTTGAATTTTAAATTAATTCATTTTTAATAGAAAGAACAATTGGGTGGATGGAACCACCAACTCAATGTAAAGATTAGGATATCAATTATCGCAATTAAACTAGAAATTAAACAAAATCAAGAGTTAACAAGCAATCTAGGGGTGCAGAATTTGAAGTCAATCTCACGTAGGGGTAATTTTGCTGCTCTATTGTGATTAACATTCATTAATAGGCTAAGGCATATTCAATGATGCTAATCTTCTTTTGATATAAAAGCATTTATACATAGAATTTCATTTCGGTCTCATCTATATGCCAATCCTAAACAACCCAATACCTTACTCTATCCTTTCTTTCAAGAATAGGGCAAATAGATCCGACCCATAACCTCTCTTTCAAGAAAGCTATAGACATCAAGCCTAAAATTTTAGTATTGAACAAATTAACCACTCTAATCAATCTCTTTCGAGCATCAACCGGATATGGAAAGTAGGAATTAAGTTTGCAACCTTAACCCATTAATTAACCACATGGTAATTAGACCAAATTCATGCATGAACAGAAGCAAAACAGAGAATAACACAATACCCACTATATTAAATTAACACCCAACCCCATTAGAGCACCCCTAGATCTTGGAGTTTTTGCCACCCATCACAAAAAGCAAAGAAATTATACCTTTCATGAAAGCAGCCATGGGTAGCATGAAATTAAGCAATTACAAGTAAACCCACTTTGGATTAAACTTCAATTTGTAAGATTCAAGCACAAAGTTATAAAACCCCAAAAGCTAGAAAACTGTTCTTCAAAGGTAAAAGTGTTCTCAAAAACTATCTCTCAAAAATAATTCTGAAACTCTCATTTCGAACTCTCTCTTCCCATTCTCTCAAAAACTCTCTCTTTGAGCTGTCTATAATTTCCCAAAATTTGGGCAAAAAATCCACCGTTTGACTACTTTATCGACATTAGTCAGGCTCATCAAATGCACTCGGTAGATCACCCTTTGCTCCTCAGCTTTCCTTGTGTTGCTCTATGCTTCAGGTGTTTGAACCTTAGTAGGTGACTTTGCTTGTGTCAGCCTTTCACGTTCAGTGCATCACCGAATAGCACCTTAGTTCACCATTTGAGCATTAAATATTTGTCATACACACTGTCAATTAAGGCTGCGTTTATCAAGTTCACCTATCTTACTCGGTGCATCGCCTTTACCACTAGAGTTTGCCGACCTTCTATGTTAGACACAAGTGCTTTGCATTATCACTTTGGGCTAGGTCATGCTCAGTAGGTGATCCGCCCTTCATGTTAGGTGATCAACAATGTTCATTTTGCAATTCGTTTTGTATTTTTGGCCCTTCTTTCTGTCACGACTTAAAGTACCCCCTAGACGTGATATGGTGTATAAGACCTCAAAAGGCTTCACACAAGCCACTTAGCATACCAGAGGACAATTATATCATCAAGAGTTGACAAAAAGTTGTTGAAGTCTAAGATAGGCTTAAAGCAATCTAAAAGATCAATACAATGAAATTTGGAACGTAACCCATACAAGTTCTAAAGAAAATGACATAAAACTGCAAATGTGGCATTGTCCTCAAACGTATGAGGACTCACCATGTCTTCCTAATCACGATATCACGATCTAGCCATGAAAGGATGAGAAGAGCTAGATCCTTCTTTTGTGAGAAAATGTAGGCAAGAGTAAGCGTCAGTACAAGAATGTACCAAGTATGATAACTACGCATACAGATTATAAAATGAGCCTTCACCGACATATACCATGTGAGCTATAACATGGAATCCGGTGTCTACCCCACACAGAAAAGAGGTGTCCCCACTTGCCAAGGTAAGAACCATAGTTTCTAGCCTAAGTGAATACACTAGCTAATGTCTATCTAAGACAACCTATGGTGGCACATAGTTTATGGGACATGGGTAATCGCCACTTTTCCACTCGGTGCTAGGCATAAATCCCACAGAGGAGTCATAATTCTTAGATTATCTTATCATTAATAGACATGGTTAATCGCCTCTTGTCCCTTCATTCATGGAAGGCACATCAAATTGCCAACCCAAGTTAAAGTTCATTAGAATAGCTCCTTAATCTTGATTCAAGTTAGGTTGAGAGACCTTTCAACTCTATGAGTCCTTCATGTGAGAAAATCCCTTTTGAAATCATGTTTTGAGAAGTAAGTGAGAAATCCTTTCACAAAACCACAACAACAGCATTGAGACTTCACTCCCAAAGCAACCTTACATTCATTTATCTTAATTTCATAAGGAACATGCATATCTATATAAATTCATCTTTTCATATTTTAAAACCTCATCATAAGATCAAAGTCTAGAAATCATGGATTTCACATAAGTTCATGGGAATTCAACTTAGAAACTTGCAATTAACTCAAATCATACATAAAAAGACTTAATTCAATCAATTAGATCATAATTTGAAAGAACACATAACATAAAAGAAAACCCTACTTCCAATTAAAGAAACTAACTTTACAAAATTGGAGAATTTAGGAAGTCTATGAGGAAAGGACTCCATAGGTGAAAGCCATCATGCCTTGATGCCAAAAGCTTGAAATCAATGGTGAATTTAGGAGACTTGACTTGAAACCCTAGATCTTCTTCTTCTTTAAGCTTTTAGAGAGAGAAATATTTGGGGAAAGCTTTGGAGGGAGTTTTAATGTGACTAGCGTCACGACCCAAGGTACCCCCAGACTTGGCATGGCATAAAAGATCCCGAAAGGCCTTATATAAGCCACTTAGCATACATACATACAAGATCATGGAGATTTAAGAGTTCAAAAGACAATTTCAAATCAAAGCTTTTAAGAAAATAGTGGAAGTCTACATCAAATTTCTCAAGCCAATCTAACATGAGAATGAGAAATAACATTTGGTACGTAACCCAATACAATATAAAATTAAAGGACATAAAAGAACAAGAAGGCTACATCCACGAATGGATAAGGACTCACCAAGTCTTCAATAATCCTTCTACTAAGCTCTAGCCACGAATAGATGGAGAATTGCCAAGCCCTACATTAACAAGTCAATGTAGGTAAGAGTATGCGTTAGTACAATCAAGTACCAAGTATGATAGCAATACACAAAATCATTTAAAACAAGCTAAAATAGGGCATTTTCATGACATGCAATGACCAAGCTAATCCATGGTAAAGGTTAGAAACATAAGTCATAAACCATGGTCAAAGAAAGCTAAACATCTTTACTTTACTTGAGAAATAACTTAAAAGCACTTTAGTTCTTTATTGTGGAGAGTAGCCTTAACCGACATTTAAGACCATATGAGCTAGCAACATGGAATCCGGTGTCTAACCCCACACTGGTAGGGCCATCCTACTTGCCAAGGTAGGACCCTTTACTTAACATATAGCTTACGTGGATCCACTAGCTAGTGTCTATCATATACCATCATCCTATGGTGTCACATAGTTTATGGGACATGGGTAATCACCACTTGTCCACTCGGTGCTAAGCATAATTCCCACGGATTAGACATAGTTCAATTATCATAAGTAGATATGGGTAGTCACCTCTTGTCTACATTAGGGAACATGGGTGATCGCCTCTTGCCCCTTCATTAGAATAGCTCCTTAATCATCGGTTCAAGTTTAGTTGAGCAAGCCTTTCAACAAGTTATGAATCAATACATGTGAGAAAACCTTTCACATTCATGGGTTGAGTAATATATGAGAATTTCCTTTCATACCTCAGCAAAAACATTAACATATCATAAACTTTGATGTTTCAATCTCAAAGCATCCTTAATTCATCATTAGCTTCATAAGAGACGTGCATGATTTCATAAATTACATCTTTACATCGATCATCATGCTCATAACTTAAAAATCATAGATTCCACATGGGTTCATAAGAATTCATCTTAAATCATTCAATTCAATGCAAACTCATGATTAGAAAACCATAAACAAGGCAATTTGATCATAATTGAAGGAACCCACATAATAGAGGAAAATCATAGTTTTTTATTGAACATGCTTACTTTCATAAAACCATCCTTAGGCCATTCATAATCTCATCATGAAAAGTCTTATCTTAGGAATCATAATTCATACATAGGTTCATATAGGCTTCATGAAATTCATGTCTTCACAATTCAACCCATAAACACATTTAAAATTTCAAAATTTGGGGAAGAAGGCATGGGTTCATGGGGATTCATCTAAATTCATGAAATTCAACTTAATTTATACTTCAAAGTTCATAAAACAATCAATTGAAACAACATTGCAAAGAACCCATAATATGGAAGAAAACCCTTAATTTAATTTGGAATTTCTAACTTGAAAATTGGAGATTTTAGGGATTCCATGGAAGAAAAGGGCTCCATGGATGAAGACTATCATACCTTAGTGTTCAATTTTCTTAAGCAATTGATGAAGAAAAACTTGATTTCTTGAAACCTAGCTTGCCCTCTTCTTCTTCTTCTTTTAACTTCTAGAGAGAGAAATATTTGAGGGAGAAGAGTTTGGGGAAATTTGCAAAGTGATTGGAAGGGTAGATTTTAAGATTAAAAAGGCTTATAATGTGCTAGGAATACTTAGGAACCGACCTTAGTTGATAAATAAGTTATTAGGTGAAAAGACCAAAAGACCCTTTTAAAAATTAACTGTCGGACCTCATTGACGGGTTGACCTACGATCTGTAGGTCCAACCACGAATCGTCCTGGTCAACCGTCGTTGGTTTCAGAGACAGTCACTTTAGACCCTGCAACGACAGGATCCATCTACGGCTCGTACACTGGACGACGGGCCGTCCTGGCAAGCTGTCGTTGGGGTTCTGCAACTTGACATTTTGAGATCACCAACCTACCACCTACGGTTCCCACCTACGGGTTGTAAGTCAACTTACGGTCCGTAGGTGGCCTCCGTCGTTACTGGCACCAATCTAGAAATCAAAAAATTTCCACCCTTTCGAATCTGGGGTATTAAATTATCTCCCCCTTGAGAACATTCATCCTCGAATGAGAATCAAGACATCATAAGGAGGGGAAGAAACAAGAGTTAACAACCCAACCTAGAATGCAATCACATAAATGCACATATCCGAGGTGAAAAAACATCAACTCTAAGCTAAAGCATGTTCAACACATCATTTCATGAAGACTTTATGCAACTCATACTCAATGCACATAATCATAGATAAATCAATCAAGCTAGCTCCTTTCTCAAGATTTAGACTCTTCATGAACATGCATAAACAAGGAATCATGGAAATAACTATGACACATGAAACCAAAAGAGTGAACCATGAGGAACTAGATACCTCAAGCTAGAGTAGGATCGGAGGGAAAGATATGAGGATATTGGGACATCATATCGGCCTCGGCCTCCCAAGTAGCACCCTCAACTAATTGATTCCTCCAAAGAACCTTCATGGAAGCAACTTCTTTATTTATTAACTTTCGCACTTGCCGGTCTAAAATCTCAACAGGAACTTCTTCATATGAAAGGCTATCCTTTATGTCAAGATTCTCTAATTGCACTACAGATGTCGGATCATCAACACATTTCTTCAACAAGGAGACATGGAAAATCGGATGCACCAATGCAAAATGATTAGGCAAATCAAGTTCATAAGCAACCTTAACAACACGTCTCAAAATTTGGTAAGGGCCTACATAACGAGGACTAAGCTTCCCTTTCTTCCCGAATCTCTTTACACCCTTCATGGATGAAATTTCCAACTAAACCCAATCATCAACATCAAATTCCAAATCTCTCCTTCTAACATCGGGATAGAACTTTTGTCAACTTTGAGCCATTTTCAACCTTTCTCTGATAAGCCAAACCTTCTCCATAGCCTCATGTACCAACTCGGGACCTATTAGAGCAACTTTAGACCAACCTATAGGAGATCTACACCTCCTACCATGGAGAGCC
Source organism: Solanum appendiculatum (assembly GCA_018342035.1). NCBI lineage: Eukaryota > Viridiplantae > Streptophyta > Magnoliopsida > Solanales > Solanaceae > Solanum > Solanum appendiculatum. Next base: position 20,777 of record JAGDQO010001652.1, read on the forward strand.
TAAAACAGAGTCATACCAATACTAGAATGGTAGCTATTTTGTAAGCAAACTCAATCAAAGGCAAATGATCATCTCAATTATCCTTGTAATCAGAACACGTATGATTAAAGCTCTTTCCTTCTTGAATATAGTCCTAAAGTGTAGCAAAGTGATTTACATTTTTCATCTACATTTTTCAAATAATTAAGCACAGTTTTGTTGACAGAACTACAACTTCCAAGAATGAAGTAAAGTAAACTAGATTTTACCTGTTTAAAATCTTGGTTTCCTCACATAGAAAATGGGTCACATTTGGGAAGAGGAAGTAGATGATATTGTGTTATGTGTTGACACACAGAAAAAAGCATTACTTTTATAAGAGTGAAAAAGAAGTAAACTAGTAGTAAGTTCTTTGAGGCGATTATTTCTTATCTGTTTGAAATATATTTAATTTATGCTTCATCTTAGGATCTAATACCTTGAATGAAGTACCTAGTTACCATCAATATCTCATTCTTACCATTGTTTGACATCAACAATCTTTTTTGGCCTACTTTAAATATCTAATCATGCACAAAGTATCCGGTGTACATGCAGGGTTCCTAGAAGGGCTAGTCAAGCTACCTGTGCATGTTTAGTTTGACCATTTAGCCACTCTTTCTATGTGAAGTGCACTCCAAGGGATAAAGAGAGACGCTCACTCCAAGGGATATGGTGCTGACATCATATACTAATGCAAGCATTAGTGGTTGCTTCCACGGCTCTAATGCATTAAGTTAAAATCCTTAGTAATTTTTTTGTATTTTTTAAATTGGGGGTAGTGAAAGGGGAAATGAGAGAGGGGTTTACCAATTGTCTAGCCTTTCCTTGATAGCCTGCATAGAGGAAGATTTTGTGCCCCGAGAAGCCCTTTTTAACCTAATGGAGAATAGAAAAAGTTGACATTTGTATACACCGATTAATGACAAAGTAAGCAGCTACTATAGTGTCACGACCTAAAAATAGATGTGATGAGACCCATCTTATCCAACCAAGACAAGTCAGCCTAAAATTCAAATATCACAAAAATGTGGAAGTAAGAAAGATTGAAATCTAAAAATATCATAACGGTGGACAACTAAGTCAACTTAATAAAACCCCTAGAAACTAGTTGTCACGTGTATAAGCCTCTTAAGTATTACAATTGATTTGAAAAAAATATATAAGTCTCATATGACATTATTTCTAGAATAGAAAAAGATCATAAGTAAGGAGCAAGAAGGTCCGCTGAGATGACAAATGACTACCTCACAAATCCACACAGGAAACCTCGGACAAGAAAAAAGAGTATAACGAAGATTGGGGCTCGTAACCTACACAACTGTAGAAGAAAGGGGTGAGTACCAAACCACACGGTACTCAGCAAGCAAACTCCTAAGCACAAAGCTAAGAATATAGAATACAGGTATTCCTTACACTCCAACCGAACCTCCACAACTACAACCTGCATAAAATAAGCCGACCTAGCAGTTAACAAATTACATAGCACATAGCTCAATAACAACACTCAAATAATTACAAATCAGTAATACACAGGATAAAGTTCATCAATCACAAGTTCCGCAAAAAGACACTCACAAGTTTACAAATGATAAAGATATGCAATGCAATGAAATGCAATACCAAGTATGGTGGTGCATGCCTGGCCTAGTGATACACACCCGCTGTCTCTCAGTACGGGAACCATGGGAGACTTATTAGTCCATTCATCCATCATGGTGTGCAACACAACCATCGATAATATAATCCATCATGGTGTGCATCATGTCCCTCTATAATAGAATCCATTGCGGTGTGCGACACGTCCCTTGATAATAGAATCTTTTGCGGCCTGTGACACATCCCTCGATAATAGAATTCACTGCGGCATGCAACACATTCTTTGATAATAGAATCCGTCATGGTGTGTGACATGTCCCTCAATAATAAAATTCATCGCAGCCTGGGACACGTCCTTCAAATCATAATATCCATTGAGGCGTGCGACACGTACCTCGAAATTGTACATCCTCTTTTATTTCTTATTCTTCCTCAATTCAGATAACACTTGTCACAACCATGTCTCAGAACCAATGCAAATGACATGTTCACACAATTAATGAGGAGATGCCCATTTCCATATCAATTCACAATTCACAAAAACACAATCGTGATACAACATCAACAATGAATCAATAAGCCTTTCAAACCATTCTCAACGCATCACACAACAATAATTAATCACATTGCCTTTTGTTAGCCCTTTTTTATAATTAGAATTATTCAATATGGACAGCTCAACTCATCACCAACTCTCACTACTCCCCAACACATACCAAAAGGAATTACACGATTCTATACGTTTAAAAAGGGTTGAGAAATCCGCTTGCCTCAAATAATCGAACAATCACTCTGGAACTTGAGCCTTCCCCTTTTGTTGGGCTTCCAAATTACTGCAATCGATTCAAATAAATAATCACAATAAGATTTTGAAACTAACAACACCCATATTAATCTATGTCTAGCTTAGTTCCAGAAACTCACCCAAATCTATAATCAAGCTTCTAAATCTTAATGCCAACTAATATAAAAAGTCTCATATTTTCCCTCACTTTCGAGCCTAGGAATAAATCTTAATTTCTCTAAATAACATAAATTATATTCATATAATATAGGATACCTGACATTTCAGTACATCGCTGTGCATGTACCAATACGTTGGGACATAGATCATGATCAGATGACCATGAAAAACTTTGCAACTCCAAAATCAATAGAAAATCGGTAATCTCTAATAACAAAACAATATTTTGACCCATAATTAATTCCATTCAACTATCACTGCCAATGTTAATCAAACCCATTCTACTATCACTGCAAATCATTGCCTTATCATTGGCAATGATTGTGCCATCAATTTTGTTATCATCCTAGGTTCAAAAGCACGAACAAATCTACTCAATTTGCGGCAATTCACCTCTTATTTTTCAACCCAATAATATTATAATACTATTATTCCTATATTCAACAACCAATATAAGTAGACATAAAATTTAAACTCACTTGAAATTTACCTGAGCTTTGTCGCTCTTTGCCGATGCCGTAACAAAAGTTTTGTACGACAACAGTTTCTCTTCCCCCTTCTTTAAACAGAATAAGTATTAACAATTTCACTATTTATTCTTATACATGGGCCAAATAGCATAAAGTATTCCAATTTTTAGGCTTGGCCCATGAATTAACAACTAAATTAATTTTTTAAAAGAATACCTAACAATTAAATAACCATAGCTAAATTAATAGTTCAAAATTCCCATAAAATGACCTCACGAGTCATTACATTGTCAACCACTAAAAATTATGTTCATCCTTGAACATAAAGAAGGAGAAGGAAGAATAACCGATTACCAAAAGCTTGAGTTATAATCTTCCGCAGTCGGGGTTCATCTCTCTAAGCATGCTCCTCAAGATAATTCCATCAAGATCAACTACTAAGAACTGAACTTTCGAATCAAACTTTGGCAGATCTACAAATCAGGATTGATTACTAAGCCACAGATTAACCCATGAACCCAATCAGAATCAAAATTCACTGGACCATAACACAACCATCAAGACAACTCTTTTCTCACAAAACCACGATAAAATTCTGAATCAATACCGGTTACATCCAGAATTGAACCTGAACAACTATCACTCACTAATAATGCACAAACAATCACAAATCTTATCAAACTTCCATTCTCACAACATAATCTTTCCACGAGCTTAAACTTTAAAAATTTGACCTATACACATCACGTACTCATCAAGTGAAAATCAAATTTATCTAACCCAAAGAAGAAAATTATCAAGTAACCAGCCAGCGAGCAACATACCTAAGTATATAGAACCTCTAACAACACTGTCGGAATCCTAGATTAGTATTTGTGATTGTAGGAAAACCTTAAGTACGACACAACTATACCCAATGGTCCTCACATTCGATCACCCATAGCCAGAACTTGACTCCGACGATGAGATAAATCTTAAGACTATCGAACAATTGTAAGTATTCATGGTAGCTCTTCTACAAATTCTAATGAGCAAAGTTGTGCGTGTTGAACCACTAATATACTTCAACTATCCCAAACAACACCAAATCAGCCATAAATGAAATGTTCAAGTCTGCCATCCTACCAAGAGGACAATTGTAGGATCGGTACAACCGATCCACCACCAGGGATTCACCAATAGATATGGAAACACGCATGGACATATGCAGTGAATCATACTCCAAACCATGTCCGAAATGAAGTAGGAGGTCACATAAGAATGCATGGAACAAAGGTTGAATAACACAAGATACTCCTTCCATAGTGCCCATATCAAACATTTCCATTTATTTGGCCCCCATCTCTTTGATTTTTTTAGCAACCCACAATCAACTAGTCTGGTCCACATTACAATTGTACACATATTCGATTTATCAAACCCCACATACTCCTCACAGTGTTCCACTGAAGAGAACATTCTTAATACTAAAAAAACATCATAATTACACTAATCATTTACCTTACTCTCAATCCGTCACTAGAATCAAAAGTTTTCTTATCTACACTTTATCGCCTCCAAATATTTCGAACTATGGCTCCCTCTTTTTCCATTTAAGCATTTCATGATAGATACGAGTCACACCCAAGGCTGGTAACACTAAATCCAAATCTAGTACTTTCCCATCCAGGTAAAGCTATTGAATCACAGTCAATGTCAACTCCACGCAATCTTTCACATACCAAATTTCAACTACCATTCAAATCATCATATATGTCATGCAAAAACTCAGAGAGATTCTTGGTCACCCTAATAATTACATATACTATGAGCACATAATCTCTATTTAGCATCAAGTGTCTATGTAAGACATCACAATAGTCTAATTTGTATTCTTATTTAACAGACTAGTTTTTAATCCTTTCAAATTCTTCAATAAGCATGTAGAATCGTAGGTCCATACTATTGCTCATCCATAAGTCACCTACCATAATTTTAACAATCTAGCCACACATAACAACGCAGAATATCCCGCACATTGCTGTTTGTCTCCCAAAAAAATTCAATCTTCATAAAAGCCATTGATAAACCCCTAGAATTCTATACCGAAGAAGTTCACATCTTATAGTCATATCTGAACTCAAAGGCAATAATTCATACAATCTTCAACTACAAACCAAGTGTCTATAGGAGAAGTCGTCTTTCTTCACCCTTCTTCAATTCTTTTCATGATACCAACTTTAAATACATTGAACTCTTCAACACACCGGACTCTTGTTCCTTTCGCTGACTTGCTTACCAATCTTACCCTTTGACTAATAACCTATAATATTCTACCTTATACTCTAAACAAATGTTTTTTAAGTGAAACCATTCCTTAGGTCCATTAACAATCAAAAGCAACTAAATTTATGACTCAAACCATGCACAAGTCCTTGGAGTACCGCTGCACTCTACTGGCTTGGGTAGGGCCCCCGGGAATGTTAGCTGATTAGGTAGCGGAGTACTAAGGCTTGGAGTTGGCTGGTTCGTCGCTTGAGTTGGTTGGTGAATTCGGTTCGTGGCTTGGGTCTTCCTTCATTTCCGTAGAATAGCTATTCTGTGTACCTGTCGGACTTATGGGTGTCCATTCGGATTTTATTTAAACTTGTGCACAAGTGTGGGCTTATGGGGTCCAGTTAGGTTTAGATTAGATGTACTTAGTTTTATTACCAGTGCGCTCGTGTGCTTTGTTCCGCTTTCGCTTGCCCTCTATTATTGTAGATTTTATCCTTTCAGTCTGTTTTTACCTTTCTTGCTCAGTCGGCCTATGATGCCTACTGGGTACCTATTGTATTGGTACTCATGCTTCACTCCGCATCTGTTTTCGTGATGCAGATCCGAGCACCAGCTATCAGCGTTGAGTTCGAGCCTGCAGCGGTCTGTTCCGGAGACGAGGGTGAGCACATAGCGTTCTGGATTACATGTCTCCTTCTGTTATATATTTTGTCTTGTCTTTTTCTTTGAGACAGCTTGTTTTTGTGGTCCACTTTTGGGGCTTGTACTTGTTTAGTATTTCTGTACATGTGACTTCCAGGTTCTGGGAGGTATTGTTATTGTATATAGATGTTTCGCTTCTGCCTTTCCTTTATTTATACTTCCGCTTAGTTGAGGTTAGTTTCCACCCTCGGCCCCATTACTGCTAAGTTCCGGGATAGGGTCTTGGCTTGCCTACTAGTGGGTTGGTAGGCGCCATCATGACTCGAGAAATTGGGTCGTGACAAGTTGACCGCGATCAGAAGACCCTTTTTGGCTGAAAATAACTCATATTTTGGGTTTCTTCCTTGTTTTTCTCATTTCCACCATTGTTACACAATTGTAGCTTAGGAGAGACGAATTTTGAAGCAATCTTTTGAGGAAATTCATTGGAGTAAGTCTCTTTATCATTTCTAAATCATTTCCAAACGATTTTATCTTCCAAAGCTCTTTAAAATTCAAGATCTCAATGTGGACTTTGGGGCCTTTTCCCCAAATTTCAAAACTAGTAATTTCGAATCCGTTTCCTACTCAATTTTAATGGATTTTTCAACCACGAACTCCTCTTGATGTGTAGAACCTGATTTTCAACTAAAATTCCAGTTTTACCCTTTTCATTTTCGAGGTGATTTCTGGATGATTTTAACCCCGGTTCTTAAACCTTGGAATATGGGTATCGTTAAAGTTCTTTTGATGAATTCTTTCCATTCTTGATAGTTGGGGATCATTTTGGAGTTGGTATTTGAGGTTAAAGCTTCGATAGAGTGTTCGGGTGAAGTTTTCGGCCTTCAAGGTAGGTTTGGCTATCCTTCTTTGACACTGAGATTGGGTAATTGATTGTTCTTATGTCATAGGCTTTGGGATGGGATCGTAATATAATTTGGGATTGTTGATTATATTGTGATGCCCGTGTGGGGGCTTGAGTATATTGTGATGCCCGTGTGGGGGATTGATTATATTATGTTGCCCGTGTAGGGCTTATTTGTACAGTTAAGCCCATGTGAGGGCCTTAGTTGTTACTCTATTTTCTTTGTGAGAATGTGATTCAAGAGTTGCTTGTGAGAGAGGCTCATGACACTATTTGACTTGTAATGCCCGAGAGACGGGTTCAGTTGGAGATTTTAGCATACTTTGAGAAATGAAATGCTTTTCTAAATGGTGCTCACTTATTTAAAATGAACTCTTTCCCATTATTTTTATATGAGGGTGCTTAACATGATTTGGTTGAGTTTTGAGAACTTTGAATCTTTCATTACATGTGGAGTTGATTATTGGCTCCATACCATATGTGTAGTGATGCATTCATCCTCATTCATCATATCATTGATCTTGGGAAGTTGAGAAATATGGAGGTTCTTTTTGAGAAAGAAAATGAGACACTTTTTATATCCTTGACCACGAGCTAGGTGGCAAGTTGATGAGATTTTGTGATTGTGATTTGGTATATGGACTGCGAGTCCCCATGGGTCCTTGTCTGGAAGCCTTAGATCGATATGGTGTATACGACAGGTTGTGCGACAGCCTTGATTCCACCGTACCACCACATCATTTCATCATCTTATTGCATTGCATCGATCTTTGTGTTTGTGTCTTATCTGATCATCTTTGATATTACTATGACTTATGTATTTACTTTACTCGTGCCATTCCATATAAACTGGCGGTACCGATGCCGGAGTAGGACTTTTTTATATGCAGGTGGAAGCATTCCTTAGATTATTTCATAAGTTTGATTAAATCCTTATACTCAGTCAGTCAAACCTATTGAGTACATTTGAATTGTACTCACCCCTACTTCTGTATCCCTTTTGATGCAGATTCTAGTCAGGGTACTCCTCGTGGAGGTTGATTATCTAGCAAGCAGGCTCATTTCGGAGTAGTGGTGAGATCATGTGCTTTGGATCTCCATTAACTCCATCTTTCATTTCAGTCTTTACTATTATTCGGTGACTTATGATGTACTTATATTCAGGGATTGTTTTAGATGCTCTTTACACTTATGACACCAGGTTTTGGAAACTTCTTCGTTGTAATTCTCTTCTTTTCAGTTGTGGCCTGACTTCCTCTTTGGGAGTCTCGTATGTGTTTTATTGTTCGGCTTACACATCAGGGTGATTTTGGGATGTGTGCCATCATGACTTCAATTTTTGGGTCGTGACACTTAGACCTTCCTCCATATCGAATGAAATTAATATAAGTCACTATGTATTTAATTGATAGTTTTGATAATCTGTATTAACTCTCCCAAACTGAATAATATATGATTGGATCAATATAACTAGAGTGATTTTCACTTGACTTAAACTAACCGTAGACTCTCCATCTGAATTAGGTCTGTATAAGTTTATGGAGTGAATAATCGGTCATTGTACATGTGTATTGCATGAATAGTTCTCCAATCCCATCTATTGGCTATTCGAGATGCATGGATATATATATATATATATATATATACATATATGTATAAATGAGCCCTGAATTTTGTCATTTAGGATTATTTGATATGTTGTGATCTATTTAATATATTTTATCCCAAATTCTCAATAGACTTTACAGTCCCACTCAGTACTACTTAAGAATTTCTTTCGATAGAGATAAGATATTAATTCAAAGAATGCATTGTATATGTAACTTATGTTAGAAGGAATTATTTTCAGTTTCTAACTAGATAAGAGATGGATACTTAATATATTGTTCTTATAACTCTCCTATTATTGAGTTTGATGAATATTGAATATTTTATCTCTTGTGTATATTGATGCGTAATTTTTTATTAGTATTATCTCTCATGAATTGAATTATATTAATCATTCTCATAAGAGAAAATATCTTTAAATTGAATGAAACTTATTTGTACACTAGCGTCTAAGTCATTTATTCTGGATAGAACTTCGAGGCTGGATAAAGGATGGACATAATGGTTCATTGAAAGTGAAGTCACTACCAACATGTGAGTCCTATTTAGAAGGGAAAATGACTAAGAGACATTTCCTCTTAAAACAAAGGAAATAGAGGTAGTGATAAGTTAGAATTAATTTAATCTTATTTGTGCGATAAATGATCATTCAGGCAAGAGGTATTCTAAGATTTTCAGAAGGTTTATATATATATATATATATATTTGTCTTGATAAACTCAAAATATTTAAGACAAAAATGAAAATAACATCATGAAAACTATATAAAGTCACTGCAATCTGATTGTAGTGACATATACCTCTCTGCAGAGCTGATGAGTCACTAATGTGATAGAATAATTGCATTTCATTTATCTACACCACACTCTATTATAGATTAGTGTAAAAGAGAAAATAAATAGACTCTTACAAAGATGATAAGATTAATGATTGACTTATTCGTACTTATTTTGTTTCTTTTGGGATATGTTCTAAGAACCACATATTCTGAATTTAATTCTTTTCAAATCAGTACCTTGGACAACTATAGAACTATTTGAATTTGACGTAAGTCTAATCTGTGACATGTTCAGATATAGGATATTCCAGCACATGTTCTGAGAGGGAGAATAAGCAAATTGGAATTAAGAAAGGAATGTATGTGTTACTTGGATATCCTAACGAATGAAAGAAGGTTTATTTTACTGTCCTAAAGAATATAAGGCAATTATTGGCACAATTGTCAAATTTCTAGAAAATAATATTTTAGTAAACCATGTTCCTAGAGGTAAACTATTTTTACAGCAACTAAACAAAGAAATAACTAATGAGTCAGTTATAAATTCAAATACTCAAAAACATCTAATTGATATATCAGAATTGAAGTTTCATTGCATTTAATTAGTGGGAGAAACATTGCTAGGCATTACTTCAAGTAGTGGAAGTGATGTTGAGCAAATTAAAGAACACTATATGAAAATGTTGTTAGTATTTCAATACCAAAATGCTTTGAAGAAGATATTAAGACTCAAGAACATGTAAGTGTGATTATAGTAGTAATACTTAGTCATAGTGGGAGAATCATAACGAAGATTGGTTTGTTTTGTATGCTTGAGAGAACATTCATGATAGAACTCCGGAAAAGAAGTACACTCTTGGAGGGTTTCATGATAAGGTCCCTCAAGATCTAGTACAAAATCAATTTGTTACGACGAAGCACTACTAGACGAAATTGAATGAGAAAACAACTTGGTAAAAACTCTTTCGATAAGAGCTAAAGGAACGCTTGTAAAAGTTGTAAATGCATTGTTAAGAGTCTAAGTGGGAGATTGTTAGGGTATATACTATTAATCATGTGTTGAGAAATAGTATTCTAACAATTTCAAGATTAAATATCTAAGTGGGAGATTGTTAGGATATATACTCTTAACCATGCATTTAGATATATTACATTATAACAATTGTGATGGTTAAAAGTCTAAGTGGGATATTGTTGGGATATATACTATTAACCATGTGTTTAGATATAGTATTTATTAAAAAATAATTATTTATTCAGTTTTAATAGATCATATATTCGTTTATGGTGTCTGTTTACTTATATAGTGGATGATTTAGTGTATAAAGTTTAAGCTTATACGTAGAGGATTGAATCATCGGCTCTTATAAATATAAAGTTTTGTTCACAATCTAGGATGGAAATTGGACATGTCATTGATACGATTGTAGCACAAGATTATATATAATTTATCTTGATTATGGGAACGGTATAGTTCTAACTTCTTGTTCTAGTGCATTTTGTATGTATTGAAGGGAACCGAGTAGAGATAGTTGTTTTAGACTGACTGACTGAAAAAAGCATTTTTTCTAAACTGTTAAATGTACTTATATTCTTAATCCTGATAATAACCATTATGATCTGTATATATTAATTATCGTTTTGATTTATTAAAAGGTGAGATTCTGAGATGGGTCAATATGCCTGGTAGATTGGATGATAATAATATATATTGATGAAATAATAAATTAGTTGATGGAATCCATGTCTCGATATCGAGATTGACGATATGCCTTTTTGAGAAGCTAATAAGTTTTCATTGTGTCAAACCTTGCAAGTGCATTTATGAATCCGACACATGAAATTAGTTAAGCAGTGCTCTAAAGGAAGTTAATCATTTAATTAAATTCGTCTTGTTGATTAATATCTGTAATCTTAGTATGGAGAATTACATAAGTGTTTAATGGGGAATTTTGAAATATAAATAGAGGAGTGCAATTACGAATTTTCAGTGGAATGATTTGTAATTTATTATGGTAAGAATAATTCAAATTAATTATTTAAAATTATTTTCATAATAGGAAGCCTCAGTAATTAATTTCATGGTACCTACAGTGCTCATATTTAACTAGAACTCAGAATCCTATTTCTATGGGAAAAGGAAGAATAACGTGAGTTTCTTGAACTGGGTTTTTTCTCCTTTTTGGATTGGAAAACAATCTCCATAAGTAGGGATTCTCCTAACTTAGAAAAAGATTGAAGGTTTCTATACAATATTTGCCCACCCAAGTTTTGAGAGAGTTCGGATGTGGACTAGGGATCACTGTAGAAAGCCGTAGAACTGAAGTCGGGCTTATGGATTTGCTTGAAGGTATCGCGTCATGCTTCAAGAGGTAATTCTTGAATTAAATTTCAGAATGTTTATGTTTGTAGCATAATTGTATGTGTTCTAGCATAAACGTTTTGGCTATCTATTATTCATGTAAATAGTATGATTCTGATATGCTTCCGCTGTGCATATAGTTTCCAACAGAAAAATAGTCAATTTAAATAAATAGACAATAAGAAAGCCTTTCATGAAGCCAAAAATGTGTATACGTTTAGTATTTGATATTTAACACCACATGCTTAATTGATTTGTTTCAGATGTGACTGCATCCTTACTCAGGTAAGTTATAGATTAATGATAATTACCTTGGCATTTTTGATTGTTCAGTGTTTACTTTGAATGAAAAATTGTTTGATTCTTCAAATCATTTGTATGGGAAATGAACTTGTAGAATTTTGATAATGTAAAACGCAGGAGCACCTTCTCCTAGCTGCTTTAGGTACCATATTAACAAGTGTAGTGATATTTTTTTCTATGGAGAAACATCTACACGAGTATATCTGAACATCAATCCAGATTTTCACCTCAATCTCAGGTTGGTTTTAATCTACTAATTTCAGATTTATTAGCTTCGTCCTTTTCAGAGATATTTTTTTTCTTGTGTGCATGTGATCTTTAGCTTTCAGGATTGATGTTGATTTCTCACTTATACGTTATCAACTCATGGTAAATGTATATGGGAGAGGCAGGGGTAGGCTCCTCTTCCCATCTTCCCCGTATATGGTTGTATTAGTTTGTATTCGCGTATTATGTTATTCCTCAATTTTACTACATCTGCTTCGTTCATCTTGATATTTCTTAGTTGTTATTTTTCTTTCTATTTAAGTGAATATGTTGATTTTTGGTGTTGGAATTTGAATTCGGAATGGTTTCTCATTTCTTCCTTCTCCTTTTCTGTAAGCATACATGATCTCTTTATGTGAATATTCAGTTCTCATTTGTTAACAAGTCATCTCTTATGTAAGAGCACATTTAGGGAATAACAAGTTCAATAAATATTGGTGTCAGAACTTTTTCCCTGCTCTATTTTTTTCTTGAATACTTGGTCTAACACAATTTTTAACTCTCCCTTCTCACTTAAGTTTTAGTTTTACTTTTTGAAGCCATTTATTATTTTTGTTGGAACTATATCTTCTGTTGAGGCTTTTCAATTGATGATGTTCACAATTTTTGTGTTAATTATCACGAACGAATGAAAGCAATAACAAAATTTTATATTTTCCTCACCAAAACCTTCTCCCTTTATGCTAACACAGACATTTTAACGTTTCTATCTCTTACAGCTAAATAACAATGAAAAGCAAAAAATTACTGGGATTAATCCTTGGTTGAGTTAGTTTAACAAAGGTTGGCTAACATTATCCCTCATCGTTGATCTAGCTTGATATGTGATCTTACGCATATTTATATGCCGGTTTGTCAAAAATAGCTCATATTAGTCTTGTGTTTGAGAATAATCTTTAAGCTATGTGTTTTGTTTCGTGTAACTTGCAATGATTGTGCACTAAAACATATGATTGGATTATGCAGGAGTTCTTGAAGTAAAATGGAATTTATGGAAGAAAAAGTAAAGCGGGAAGCATGAGAGCAAAGCAAGGAAGCAAGTGCCGATGGAAAAAGAGAAGAAATGGGGCCTGGCAGCCTTGGCGTACTGGCAGCGTGCCATGCCAGGCCTAAAACTTCAGAGGCAGCAGCCTTGGCGTACTGGCAGCGAGCCACGCCAAGCCTAAAACTTTAGAGGAAGCTTCCTGGCGCGATCCTAGCGCCCCACGCCAGCAAGAACCCGACTTACCAACGAAAATTAGCTCAATTAGGACTCCTTTTTTGGTCTAAATTAGGAAAATTATTTAGGGGAACTCTATAAATAGGACCCTAGGGTTATTTTGTAAGGGGTTAGCTATTTTTTGGTGTGCAAGAGCAAGGGATTAAAATTCATCTTTGGTTTCAATTCTCTACTTCTTCTTTAGGTTTGAATTTTATGAAACTTATCATTGTTGAGTTTATGAATATTATGAGTAGCTAAAAGCCTTTGTTCAGGGGCAGTAACTACGGGTTATTGTTGAACATCGAATTGCTTTGAATTGATTATTGGTTATCATATACATTACTTTTACATTCTTATTTTAGTATTTCATGCTAGGCCACCATAGAAATAAATCTATTGTCTATTCTTGGACTCGAGAGATGAAGAGGTAGATAGACCAGAGAATGTAAAGAGCTTGTTCTAACTTTGATTAGATTAGTGTTTAGGAGTGACTCCCGGACAAACACCTAGCTTGGTTACGAAATAGGATGAAATATAAATGCTCGCCAATTAGGACTGCCTATCCCCGCTCAACGATGTAGTAAGACAGCTAGTTGGAGTAGGCAATTAGAGGTCGAGAGATCATGATCATAACATTAACCTTGTAAATCAGTAATGTAATAACTAAAATTGATTATTTGCATGAGATGTGATACATGAAACCCAAAGCATGCTGCAGCCCTGGAATTGTACTTTAATTGATTAAAACACTGAAATTATAGTTATCCTTGTTAGTTAGTTTATTATTTAAATTGTTCTTTGTAGTAGTAATCGAAACCATATCGTTAATACGTTCTTTAAATTGTAGATTTAATTGAATTGATATATATTGATCATAAGTCCCTTGGGTATGACATCTCGGTTCTAAAAAGAGCCATTTATTACTTCTGCGACCACGTACACTTGTGTGTGCATTTGGGAGCAACAAGTTTTCGGCGCCGCTGCCGGGGACTTAGAAATTAATTTATATTTAATTCTTTTGAGTCTACTAGTGATTGTTCGAAGTGCCAATAACTTGATCTTAGCCTTTCTGTATTGCAGGCAATCAGGATTTGAAGTCTGGCTCACAAAGGTTATCTTGTTGAACCAGACGACGAACCTGAACGATACCTTCGACAACAAAGAAAGCTGGATAATCTTGGACGACAGCGGGATTTAGGACTAGATCTCCCAGAAAACCGGGACAAAAACCTGGTTGACGATCGTGGAGAACACATGGAAAGAGAACACATGGAAATACCTGCAGTGATAGCTCCGAGGCCAATTCGTGACGTGGCAGTCCCACTCACCACCAATATGACCTCGAGCATACGAAAACCACCACCGGGTGGAAGATTTAAGTTGAAACAATCCATGGTGCATCTCCTCCATACTAATGGGCAATTCACTGGAGATAACCAGCACTTATATTCCACATGGGGTATCAATTGATTATGTGCAATTGACCTTGTTCCTATTTTCACTTTTGGGAGAAGCGAGGCGATGGTTAGACTCTGAGCCTCCCAACTCTATCACTACATGGGATCAGTTAGCAAAGAAGTTCATTAATCGATTCTTCCCCTCAAGCAGAACTGCAAAACTGAGAAGTGAAATATTGAGTTTCAAGCAGAGAAGCAGAGAAAACATGTACCAAGCCTGGGATAGATTTAAACAAATGTTGCTTGCATGTCCACATCACTATCAGGCGAATAAGGTACTAGCTCATACCTTTATTAAAGGCCTTGAATATAATGCTAGGGTGCTATTGAATACTGCAGTAGGTGGGCAAGCTCTTGAGAAGACCTATGATGAGTTAGTGGAGCTCTTGGACAAAATGTCTTAAAGCAACCTGGATTGGAATGGTGATACGCAAAGGAGCACAAGCACCAAAGGCTACAGTTGTTTTGGAAGTGGATCAATTAACTGCACTAAATGCAAAATTGGATGCGCTAGCAACTAACTTCACCACGCAGCTCAACAAGTTATCAGTCAGGCAGCAACAAGCACAGGTAAATACTATACACCAACCGCAAGGATGGTGTGAAGTCTGCGGTAGTGGAGACCATATGTCTGATTTTTGCGGTGAAAACCCAGACCCTGTGAACTATCTGGGGAATGCCCAAAGAGGTGGAGGTACGCAAAATTATGGGAACACGTTAACTCAAGTTAGAGGAACCACCCCAACTTCTCATGGGGTGGAAATCAGAATCAACATCAAAATCAAGCTCAAGGGCAGAACCAATACCGACCACAAGGTAATGGACAGCAATTTCAACAGCCAAATAATCAAGGTACGAAGCAAGGGGGAATGACTAATCAGGAGCTGTTCTAAAAGCTAAGTACAAAAATCAACAACAAAAATGAAGAACACTATAGGAAGTTGGGAGAAGAGTTGAGAAGCACCCAGTTAGCGCAGAAAAATTTGGAAAGGCAGTTCACACAATTGGCTAATGCAATAAATGTGCATCCACCTGGAGGTCTTCCGGGTGACACAGATCCTAACCCAAGGCAACTGAATGCGGTGAGCACAAGGAGTGGATTACAACTGGAGGAACTAGCTCCAAAGAAGAAAAGTTCTGAGGTGGTGAGAGAAGAAAAGAAACCCGAAAAAGTGGTTCAATATGCGAATGTTGAGAGGGTTGTTCCTCAAATAAAACCACCCCCTCCTTTTCCACAAAAGTTCAAAAATCAAAATGAGGATGAATGCTTTGGTAAGTTTCTGTCTCTCCTTAAACAAGTTCACATTAATCTGCCTTTAGTTGATATTTTGCAGGGAATTCCTAAGTACGCCAAGTATGTGAAGGAGATAGTGGCGAATAAGAGGAGATTGACTGAATATGAAATAGTGGTGCTCATGGAGGAGTGTAGTTCAAGAATTCAGAATAGACTATCCAAAAACTTGAAAGATCCGAGTAGCTTCACGGTCCAAATCGCCATTGGCCAAAGTGTTCATGCCCGAGGCTTGTGTGATTTGGATGCTAGTATAAACCTCATGCCGGCATCTTTATACAATAAACTTGGGTTGGGTAGTCCAAAACCAACCAGAATCATCCTCCAATTGGCCGATAGGTCGGTGGCAAGGCCGGAAGGAGTAGTAGAAGATGTCTTGGTGCAAGTTGGGTCGCTGATCTTTCCAGTGGACTTTGTTGTCCTAAATTTTGAGCCTGATCCTGAAGTGCCATTTATTTTGAAACTACCTTCTGTCTATGAAGAGTTGTCTTCCATTACAGTAGTAGATCTTGCAGTAGAATCGCATTGCATAACTCCCAAAGATCCCTTGGAGAGAGTTTTGGTGGGGCATGACATAGATGGAGATACAGACGCGCAAGAACTAGCTACTTGCCTTAATGTCACGCTAGTTGGATCATGAAATGGTGTAGTGGAACCATTAGATCGAGTGTTGGGTCCTCCTACCAAACCCTCAATAGAAGAAGCACCAAAGCTGGAGTTAAAATCTCTTCCGTCGCACTTGAGGTATGCATATCTTGGCGCTAATAAAACTTTATCGATTATACTTTCTACGGAATTGTCTGAAGCACAGGTTGATGCGGCTTTGGAGATATTGAAGAAAAGGAAGAAAGTAATAGGCTGGCAAATGTCGGATATTCATGGAATTAGTTCGGCATTGTGCATGCACCGAATCTACATGGAGGAAGACCATAAACCAAGTGCATAACACCAACGCCGGCTAAATCCTTTGATGAAGGAGGTTGTGAAGAAAGAAGTGATTAAGTGGTTAGATGCAGGAATTGTGTATCTTATCTCTGATAGCAAATGGGTAAGTCCGGTGCAGTGTGTACCAAAGAAAGGAGGGATGACAGTAGTGAAGAATGACAAGAATGAGTTGATCCCAACAAAAACTGGCACCGGATGGAGAGTCTGCATGGATTACCAGAAGTTGAATGATGCCACAAGGAAGGATCACTACCCTGTCCCTTTTATTGATCAAATGCTTATCCGTTTAGCAGGGCAGGAGTATGATTGCTTCTTGGATGGGTATTCTGGATATAATCATATTTTGATCGCACCTGAGGATCAAGAGAATACTACTTTCACATGTCCCTATGGCACGTATGCGTTCAAGCGCATGTCATTTGGGCTTTGTAATGCTCCTGCCACATTCTAGAGGTGCATGATGGCCATTTTCCATGATATGGTGGAGGACTTAGTAGAAGTATTCATGGATGACTTCTCCGTCTTTGGGAAGTCGTTTGAGGTATGTCTTCGAAACCTTGATAGATAGTACTTGCTCATTGTGAAGACACTAATCTAGTGCTTAATTGGGAAAAGTGTCACTTCTTGGTTCGAGAAGGCATAGTTTTGGGTCATAAAGTGTCTAAGCAGAGACTCGAAGTAGATAGAGCGAAGGTGGAAGTTATTGAAAAATTGCCCCCTCCTATTTCTGTAAAAGGGGTAAGAAGTTTCCTTGGGGGCATGCTGGTTTTTACCAGATATTCATCAAGGATTTTTCCAAGATTTCTAGACCCATGTGCAGTCTTTTGGAAAAGGAGGTGAAATTCGAGTTCAATGAAAGTTGGTTAAAGGCGTTTGAGGAGCTGAAGCGGAACTTAATAGAAGTTCCTATCTTGATTGCTCCTAATTGGGAGATGTCATTTGAACTCATGTGTGATGCGAGCGATGTAGCAGTGGGTGCAGTATTGGGACAGAGACAAGGCAAAGTGTTCCATTCAATCTATTATGCGAGCAAGACCCTTGATACTGCTCAAGCTAATTACACAGTGACTGAGAAGGAGATGATTGCTCTAGAGTTCTCCTTCGACAAGTTCAGATCATATTTGGTAGGTACATAAGTTATTGTTTATACTGACCATGCAGCTATTAGGTACCTATTCAACAAGAAGGATGCTAAGCCGAGACTAATTTAGTGGATATTTCTTCTGCAAGAGTTCGACCTTGAGATCAAAGACCGGAAGGGGTACTGAAAATCAGATCACTGATCATCTGTCAAGGTTAGAAGATTTTTCGCATGTGCATGAAGGGGAACAAATACGCGAAGAGTTTTCGGATGAGCAGTTGATGGCTCTGGATATCTCCCAAGTGACGTGGTATGTGGACATTGTGAATTTCTTGGTGAGTGGAGTGTTTCCACCTGGCGCAACAACCCAACAAAGAAAGAAGCTGATGCATGATGCTAAATTCTATATATGGGACGAGCCATTCTTGTTCAAACAAGGAGTGGACCAAGTGGTGAGGTGATGCATTCCGGAGAATGAGGTCAAGCAAGTGCTCCAGAGTTGTCATGCAAGTCCTTACGGAGGGCACCAAGGAGGGGAGCGCACGGCTCACAAGGTATTGCAATCTGGCTTCTTTCGGCCCTCTCTTTTTAAAGATTCTATGGTTTATGTGAAGGGGTGTGATAATTGCCAAAGGTTGGGCACAATATCGAGAAGACATGAAATGCCCTTAAATAATATTCTTGAGGTGGAAATCTTTGATGTGTGGGGTATTGACTTCATGGGTCCCTTCCCACCATTGAGTGGAAACCAATACATTCTTGTGGCAGTTGATTATGTGTCTAAATGGGTTGAGGCCATCGCTCTTCCCACGAATTACTCAAGAGTGGTGATTAAATTCATCAAGAAACACATTTTCACGCGTTTTGGTACTCCAAGGGTAATCATAAGTGATGGAGGTAAGCACTTCATTAACCATCTTATGAAGAATCTTCTCGCTAAGTATGGTATACAGCATAAAGTAGCTACAACTTATCACCCACAAACTAGTGGTCAAGTTGAAGTTTCAAATCGTGAGGTGAAGCAGATACTACAGAAAACGGTGAATGTGCAGCGCAAAGATTGGTCTGAGAAGCTTGATGATGCATTATGGGCATATCGGACTGCATACAAAACACCTATAGGGACTTCTCCCTATCACATGGTGTTCGACAAAGCAGGTCATCTTCCAGCAGAACTAGAGCACCAAGCATATTGGGCTATAAAGAAGTTGAATCTCGATCCTGAGCTAGCCAGTAGGAAAAGAATTGGTCAATTGCATGAACTAGAGGAGTTTAGGCTCCATGCTTATGAGAATTCGAAGATCTACAAGGAGAAGACCAAGAGATGGCATGACAAGCACATAATCCCTCGCACTTTTACTCCGGGGCAAAAGGTATTACTCTTTAACTCTAGACTTAGATTATTCCCCAGAAAACTAAGGTCGAAATGGAGTGGACCCTTTGAAGTGGTTAGGATGACTCAACATGGCGCGGTAGAACTTAAAGACAAAACTGGTCCTTCATTCTTGGTGAATGGGCAAAAGGTCAAGCATTATTTTGGAGAGGATACGGATCGAGATCGTGAAGCTCTTGAGCTAAATGATGAATGATCCAAGTTGGGTCGAGCCGCGACGTTAAACCAGGCGCTCCACGGGAGGCAACCCATGTAGACTTGTAATAATTAGTTAATTTTCTCTTTAGTTTGATTTTTAAATTTTTAGTAGTTTAATTTTTCTAGGTTTTAGTGCATTTTTTTTAGTTTGGTAGGACTTTAGTTGAATTTTTAATTCAATTGTAATAGTTAGGATCTATAAACAAGTAAAATACAAAAAGATGTGTCGTGCCACGACCGTAACTAAGGCATTGGGTGGGAGGCAACCCACCATTTTCTAATATTGGGGTGCTCATGATGCAGGTAGGTCGATGAAAGTTGAGAAAATCAAGGTAAACCCCTGGCTGGCAGGTGCACTGTTGGCGCGCCACGCCAGGGGCTAAACAATTGAAAGCCTCCATTAGCGCCACAATGGCGCGCTACGCCAAGAAGCCTGCAGGTCTGGCACATCACTGGCGCCCCACGCCACCCTAAGAACTACTGAGCGCCTTCATAAGCGTAGTGACGGAGCATCGCGCCAGGCGAAATACAGGTGGGCGCAATGTTGGCGCTTAGCGCCTGCCCATAAACTTTCGACGCCTTCATTTAGGCGCATAGCGCCAGGCTCTTTGCTGCTGGCAGACTGGCAGCGCACCACGCCAGTAGCTAAACTATTGCGCGCACTTTCAGGCGCAGCCATAGCGCCTCATGCCCCCAATGCGCCCAAACCCGACCCAACTCCTATTTTCCCCTTTTAAATTCCTAAACCCACAAAAGTTCTATCTCACTTCCTCTCTCTAAAAACACTCAATACCCGACCCTTCTCCTCTTTCTCTCAACTTTCCCAAATTTTTTTCTTCTTCTTCTTCACACACTTTCTCCTTCAAAATTCTCAAATCCTCCATTAATCTTCCCCAACAACTTCTTCTAAACCTTAATCCTCCATCCCCACCACCCTCCACCCTCCACCCTCAAACCACCAAGAAAAATCAAAATCCAAAAACCCCAAATCTCCACTGCCCTAACCCGACCCCCCTACCCTTACCCCAAAATTTTTTTCTTTCTTTCTTTTCTTTCTCTATTCTAGTTCTAATGGCACCCAAAGATAAGAATTTGGAGCTTGGAGCGGGGAGTAAGCGGTCTCGCAAAGGCAATACCACCGGATCATCAAGTTCCCAACCTCCGTCTAGGCGTTTTGGGAAGAAAGCAGTATAGCCATATGGTGAGGATTGGTTCGAATGTCAAAAATAGGAGAAGTACCTCGGCGATGAACAAGTCAATGAGGTAAGATTACAAGTTGAATTTTCAGGCATTTATGCAACTATTTATGACCTTGGGCCGCAGTATATGTTTGTTGATCAAGGGGATTGCAACCTTACCCTTGTTCGAGAATTTTATGCTAATTGGGTCACTGAGCAGAGACTTAATAATTCGGTGACTGTTAGGGGTTAAACGGTTAGGTTTACATCCAGAGTGTTGAATGCCTTTTTGGGCACACCCCACTGCGCTGCTTCTGAGTATAATAGGTTGAAAGAGACCCCTCCATACAGGATCTAGAAGGGTCACCGGCAACGAACAGCTACCTCTCAAGTATCCACGGAAGCCTCGGAGGAAAAGAGAGAGAGAGAGAGAGAGAGAGATCAAATCACGGTACGAGCTCACAACCTACACAGATGTAGAAGCAAGGGTGAGTACCAAAACCACGGTACCCAGCAAGTCAACCAATAAAACAAGGTCAACCTAACTAAACTCACGAACCCCTTTCCTTCAAACCGAACCTCCACAGCTACAACCTGCACAGAAATCAGCCCAACCTATTCTACACAGTTACAGCGCACATAGATCAACAACTGTCCACAATTAGCAACAATAGAACACATAGGCATCAAGTACATCAAATATAGTGTCACGGGATATAAACACAACTCCACAAAGTCAAGAAAGGGACAATGAAACGCAATGCAATGCCAAGTATCATGATGCATGTCTGTCCTACGATACACATCCGCTGAATCTCAGACCGGAACCCATGGGGGCCACGCAAGGACCATGTATCCACCGGAACCATTTTCCATTGGCATAATCATCACTCGCCGGAACCATTTCCCATCGGCATAAATCATCACTCGCCGGAACCATTTCCCATCGGCATAAATCATCATAGTGTTTCAGAACCAATACACACAAGCATGTTCACACAAATAATGAGAAAATGATAGTGTTCACAATAACAATGCAATTCATATCAATGCAAATCACGTCACACTATCAACAATATATCAACAACATCAATTACATCATTTACAACAAGATCATTGTCTAGTCTCCGATTCACTACTCCTTTCATCACAAGTAGGATCAATTGCTAAGCAAGATATCAAAGACTAATCCCATAGTTCAAAATAGGCAAAAGACGTATTCATCAATTTCACGATTTCATCAAGGCTTTCATAGCACTTTACCAATTCACAACCCAACACACAAGATCAATACAATTCCACATGATTCACAACATTAGCATATAAGCCTTTTTATTACCCATTGATTAAATTAGATTGATTTCATGCAAAAGTTCATCCCATTCCTCAATTCCATTATTCCCCAACTCATACAAGGAAGAAATTCGGAATTTAACAAGGTTCACAAAGTTTTAAAGGTCCACTTGCCTTAATCACAACACGCTCAATCCACAACCGGATTTTTTCCTTTCCGAGAGCTATCCAAAGCACCACAATATACTCAAAATATGAACCACAATCACAATCCGGAGCTAACAATGCCAAAAACACGAAATTCGGAAAGAAAAGAAACAACCCCAAACTCCGATTTTGAAAACGGAACTAGAATCGAGAGTGATCCTCAACGAAAAAGGAACTCAATGGTGAAAACTCATTTGGAAAAGAAGCTCAAAACAACCCACAATCTTCAATTTTATCAAAAACTCGGATTTCAATCAAAACCCCCAATTTCTATTTCAAAAACCTCAATTTTCCAATCAAAATCATGTTTAAATCAATGGGTAATCAAAGCCAAGGGTTAAAATCACTTAACCACACTGATTCAAAAGAAAATCTTCTTCAAAAATCGTCCAAGAGAGCTCCAAAATGATGAAAATGGAGAAAATGGGACATTTCCCAACTTTTACACTGCCAGGCCCAAAAATGTCCTCCGCAAACGCGGAGAACAGACGTCGAACCCTCCGCGAACGCTCCTACATTCAGCGAACGAGCCCAAGCCCATCTGCGAACGCGAAAACCAAAGCCACAGGCACTAGACAACAACAAAATCAGCCAAACACAAAATCACCGAATGGACCCTTGAGATTCGTTTGGAACCCCGTGCACACAAACCAAATATGCAACCCCACTAAATTCGACATTTCGGACTCAATGGAACCGTCAGAATTCGAATTCGAGGTCTCCTTGACTCGGAACCCGATGAAACGCAACGAAACTAACTCAAACTTCAAAAACTCAAAACAAACTCAGGACCTCTAAAAATCCAACCAAGGCCTCCCCTAGACCTAAAATCATCCCCCAAATCCAACGGAGTCGTCGGAATCTACATTCGAGCATCCGATCTCCTAATGTTGACCAAAGTCAATCCTATGATCAAAATTTCATAATTTTTCAACTTAAGACCTCAAATCCACGATACAGCCCCAAAACTGATTCCGTCAACTCTCCTAGACCAATTTCCGCATTCCAGAACTGATGGAATTGACGGAATTCCCATCCAAGTCCTGAAACTCCGAAAGACCTCAAAAATCACATTTTGACAACTTAAGCCTTTAGAATTCAAATTTTCCAAAAACCACAACTCAACAAGAATTTTCGCAAAACCAACATCGGATATCAGCCAAACATGACTCGGGGAAACTCTCGGGAGGGGTAAAATGGTCATTTAATAAAAATTATCAAAATTGACCTTCAGGGTCATTACAATCTCCCAATCCGCGATGGTTAAACAATTGATGCACGAAAGAGAAAAGTCATCATCTACAACATCCTTAAGCAAACACTTCCACCTTGATACTTCTTGGGGATATTCTTCTCTGTTATATCCCACATGTCAACAGGCACACCGTACCCGTTCTCCAAAATTTTGGCTGCATCCAATGTCCAGTATCGAAGAATGTAATCCAATGTCTCGAAAATGGAATTATCAACTTTCCTACAATGATCTCGTCATGGGTAATCTCTTTCTTGATCTGCCAGGGATTTTCCAAATCAATTTTCGGGGGAGGGTATATGCCCCTTATCTCAATTAGTTCTCGATTCACTACATGTGGAGTGTTGTTAAGTTTGCAAGCTTCTTCTTCAGCTTTTGATGGAAAGAAATTGTAAAAGAATGTCTTCTTAAGACTAAGTAAAGGCTTTTGATCGGACATTGAAGAAGTTGTTGGAAGGATACACTAAAAAAAAGGCAGCAACGCTCTATTTATAACAATAAATTTAGGTTTTAATTTTTATTCCAACCTTGAGCGGGAAACATAGAATTTTGGGTGACAACTATAGATCAAATTGGTAATAAATATCCCAGTTATATTTTATTTTTTGACAAAAAGGATCTTTTAATAATTATTGCCTTACCTAATTAGCCAGATTTTTATATTTAAAGTTTTTCCTTTTATATCATCATATCATATATTATTATAAGTGGAAGCTCTTATCTTAAAAGTTAGATTACCATCTTGTCCTTATACTAAATTAAAATGTAATAAATAAATATCTAATCTAATTAAATAGTAAATATTTAAATTGCATGAAGGCTTTCATGAATTTTCAACCCTTCACCAGTCCTACTTTAATGCAGTCCTTTATAATTTACACATTAATTCAATATTATGTGTGTGTGCTTCTTCATGCTAAATAATTAGAAGAATTGAAAGAGTTGCATTGATCAATTATATAAAAACTAGTTAATTAGAAATAAAAAAATACATGAAAGTAAAGGTTTATATATATATATATATATATATATATATATATATTATTAAAAGTGGAAAACTTCAAACTGCAAAATTAAATTATCATTTTACCCCTAACTAAGTGGGAAGCTCTTATCTTAAAAGTTTGATTACCATCTTGTCCTTATACTAAATTAAAATGGTAATAAATAAATATCTAATTCAACTAAATAGTAAATATTTAAATTGCATGAAGGCTTTCATGAATTTTCAACCCTTCACCCGTCCTACTTTAATGCAGTCCTTTATAATTTACACATTAATTCAATATTATGTGTGTGCGCTTCTTCATGCTAAATAATTAGAAGAATTGAAAGAGTTGCATTGATCAATTATATAAAAACTAATTAATTAGAAATAAAAAAATACATGAAAGTACAGGTTAATATATATATATATATATATATATTATTATTATTAAAAGTGGAAAACTTCAAAGTGTAAAATTAAATTATCATTTTACCCCTAACTAAATGAATTATCTAATTAGTTAAATATAAAATAGTAATCATATCCCATTAATTACTACGACATTTAGTTAATTAAAATTGAGTACAAAGCAGTAAAATGACCCACTCGAACATAAAAAAGTAGATGCATAGTATTAATCATTTTCCCCCTTTCACCTTTAATTGTTTATTTATTATTTTTAACATCCGTTTGTAAGCAAATTTCCAGTACAAGATTGTCTCTTATGAACATAGTAAAAAAGTACATACATTGTATTAGTCAGTTTTTTCCTTTAATTGTTTATTCATTATTATTATTTAGCATTCATTTATAAGCTATTCTACAGTTTCAAACTTTTCCCTTCTTATTGTAAAAGTAAATGTCAATTATTATAAAAATAAATATGTTAATTATTAAAAGAAGGTTTAAACCAAAACTTTTCATATACCCACATTGACTCAATATTTATTTACATTGATATTCATTTCAATATTACCAAAGGATAAATGCAAATGAGGTTGTTTTGGTAAAATTTTTGGCTTTAGCATTGGCCTCAAGGTGGCAATTATATTGAATAATTATTTTGAAGAAAAGAAGGAATAATGTCAAAGATGAAAACAGTCCAACAACTTTCTGAAATACTCAGGATTCCGGTGAATTTTCCTTTAAAGTGTTATTCTCATCCACCTTGTCTAGATGCTATTTTATTTTAGGCATAATACATAAACATGACCCTTAACTTGACGTCAACTGGCAACTATGACCTTTAACTTTGGGTGTGCACAAGTAGGCACTTTAACTTGTATAAAATTGAACAAATAGACACATTCGTCTTACATGGCACCTACATGGCAATTTTGTGTCCTACGTGTATTATGCCATGTAGGACATGTGTGTCTACTTGTTCAATTTTATACAAGTTAAAGTGCCTACTTGTGCACACCCAAAGTTAAAGGTCATAGTTGCCAGTTGACGCCAAGTTAAGGGTCATGTTTATGTATTATGCCTTTATTTTATTTTTGTCTTTTTTCCTCTCTTTATTTTAGTTAAAAACTTTGTTTCCGCACTGTTGAAGAAAGTGAAGCTTCAACCGTGAAGGTAATGAAATTAAATAATTTACTACTAATACTAGAAAGGATTTACTTACATTAATAAATATTAGAACTCGTAGTTTTCTGTGGTTTTATTTCTTTATATTTTTTCATTTTTTTCAGGTTTACAAATATCATCAATGTGTATTGAAGGAGCAACTATAAAGAAAATAACATATACAGAAGTTGCCGTCAATAAGGTAGGAATGATCAAAATTTCATAAGTAAATTTTCTTATTTTTACTAATTGCTAAAAGTATATATAAATGGAGATGACTAAAAGAAATGACCGGTCAAATGGTAAGACTTGATCTAAAGTGAAACATACAGAGTATATTTTAAAGGTATAATCTTAGATTCTTTTTTATTTTATTAAGATAAATATATGAAATAAAGATTTCACATTTGATAGAACCAATAATTTTGAATCACACAAAGAAGACAAAGGATATAAATATATATATATATATATATATATATATATATATATACACGTGTAATTATGATTTATATACATCGATTAAATATTTAAATAATATTATTTTTATCGTAAATAACTACTACTTTTGTATGAGTGTATACCTTGAAATTGCTAATGATCTACTAATCACCCTAAGGAAGGTATATGTTAATTGAATTTATGTACAGTTGAATACTTGAGATATTCTAAGAATTAACATAATTAAAGCCATTAAAATATTACTTTTGAAATTCACTTAATAGCAATATTTCAATATGATGTGCCTTGTAATGATAATAATATCGGTTGAGTAGACTCACCATTCATCGATTTAATTAAGATGATATATTTCCACTTCACTTTCTATGCAATTCATCGCACGCTTATTACTAAAAATTGGAAGATCCAAAGTATAAAGCTGGATTACTATTTTGCCTCTATACTAAATAAAATATTTAATTAATAAAATATTAAATAGTAATCATATCATACTAAATACTAAAAATGGAAAGATGGTAAATCAAAAACTCATTATATAATAATAATAATAATATTATCATAACATATATCATATATATAATGAATAATTATATCTTCATTGAATTATCCGGTAAGTGGAAACAATTGTTTCATCTTTCCTTTCATTATATTGTAAGGGGTCGTTTGGTAGAGTGTATAAGAATAATAAAAAATATAGTGTATTAGTAATACTTGTATTAGCTATGCTTGCATTAGTTATGATGCGATCTTTTTTATGCAATATTTGGTTTGGTGTACTTGCATATTTTTTAAAAAATATATATTTGTTTACAAAAATACCCTCCACAAATATAGTGAAAAAGGATGTAAAAAAGTTTTTGAGGGATAATTATGTCTTTAATAATGCTAATGCATGCATTAGAACCCATTGCATTACTAATGCATAGAAATCTATGGTATTAGTAATACTCTTCAATACATAATAGAGTGTATTACTAATTCAAGCATTAGTTATGCATAAGTTAGAAAAGTTTACCAAACAAGGTACTAGTAATACACCAAGCTAATGCAAACATTATTTTCTCCAATACACTCTATCAAACTACCCCTAAATAGTTATTGTGCAGAAATTGCTTCATCTTCCTTTCATTACTGTAGGCAATTATTGCGCAAATATTTTAAAATTATTACTTATAATATCATTCTTTTCTTATATCTAACTATCATTTATTTGGTTTTTTGAGCTTCTACCATTAAAATTTTATACTAAAGTATTGTCTTTTTATAATTTTTGTTATTTTTTGAAGGAAAATATCTTATTTATAAATTCAAAAGTTCATGAATCTTACTTCAAGTTCTATCTATTCTGTATATTTCTGTATATTAAAAACTAACTAGTAACGTCCCTATTTATAGAAGTAAAAATCAAATTAAACTAATACTAAGAAACTATAAAACTAACAAATCCTAATCAAACATAAATAAGTAAATACCATATATAACAAATCCTAAATAATTTAGGATTCCTACTCCAACTTTGAATTATTATTTCCAACATTCTCCCGTAATTCAAAGTTGTATACTCTTGCCTTTTTCTTCTTGTCATTGTTGTTGTATTGGAGAATTTCTCTTTCAATCTTCAATTGTTGAAGTACTTCTTTTCAATCTTCAATTGTTGGAGTACTTCTCTTCAATCTTCATATTTTTGGGAGTAATTCTCTTCAATTCTCATTTTTTTTTTTTTCTTGGTTGTATTGAAGCACCTTCTCTCCAACTTCCAAGTGTTAGAATACTTTCTCTCTAACTCACAATATTTTTTTCTTGGTTATGTTGGAGCACTTCTCTCCAACTTCTACGTATTGGATCACTTTCTCTCCAACTCACGATATTTTTTCTCTTGGTTGTGTTGGAACACTTTTCTCCAACTTCCAAGGTTGATGCCCTTCCCACCAACGCCTTTTCTTTTTGTATTTTTTGTTTTTGGTGATGGAGCATTTTCTCTCCAACTCTCGTTGATGCCCTTCCCATAAACTCCTTTTCTTTTTGTGTTTCTTTTTTTTGGGTGTTGGAGCACTCTCTCTCCAACTCTCGTTGATGCCCTTCCCATCAACTCCTTTTCTTTTTGTGTTTTTTTTTGTTTTTCTCTAACTTTTAATCTGGAGAAGAGTTTCTCCCTCTTGTGCTTGGTTGCACTTCTTTAAATCTGCAATATTTTTGTAAGTCTTTCCTCCTAGCATGTTTTTTATGCATATATCATTCGCCCGACGTTTGTCGACATAATCATTGGCCAGACGGATGGCAGATATTGGTAGCCGCCCGCCAACAGCGAAAACTCTTAGATCTTCTACCAGAATCGTAGAAACTCTGATACCAATTTGAAGGAAAATATTTTTTATTTATAAACCCAAAAGTTCTTGAATCTTATTTCAAGTTCTATCCATTCTGTATATATTTCTCTGTGTCTTTCTGTATATTAAAAACTAACTAGTAACATCCCTATTTATAGAAGTAAAAACCATATATATTCTTTACATATATAATAGGAGAAGTAAAAAAGTGCTACATGGCAGCACCACAAAAAAACAAAAAAATAATAATTAAAATCTCTATATAAAATCTGAAATATGAAATAAAATAAAAAAATAAAGATAAAAATGAAAAAATCGGCTTTATAACCGCCTTTTACTTTTGAAAATATTTTTTAAAAATTGAAAAATCTTTTTAAAATAAAAAGGAAAAAAAACTAGACATAATAACTTATACATCCCATATCTCCCATTATTCCCCACTAACTTGCAAACATAGAATTTTAATATTTTGAATTTTATTAAAATTTAAAATTTTAATTTTAATAATAATTATAATAGCCTTTATAATTTTGAATTTTAATAATAACTGCTACAACTTTTAAATTCATCACTATTATCATCATTAAAACTTTCTTCCACATTTGCATAGCGCCAGAAAAGCATAGATCGGTTTTAAATTTGAATTCAAATTCAAAAACATGTAACCAGCAAAATGTATAAATTATCATCTATCTATATATAACCTGCAAGTAACTTTAAAAAAGAACTTGCACAAAAACTCAAATTAATTTATTTGATAAAAAAATTAAAAATTAAAAAATATCCATAAACAACCTTAAAGCGGTTTTATCTCCTAAGTATAAGTAATAGCATTTTGTAGTCCATTTGTTTCTTGAAATCAAAATCAGTTGCCATGACATAAAAATTTGAAAATTGTGAGTTCTTCTATAATCGTTATGCCACTGCAATAGAAAATTCGACATAGTCATATAGTGCGCTGTACTCTTTTTCCGTGAGTTAGTTTCTTTGTGAGTAAAAGATTATCATTAGGGACACCAGCCATGTAAGTTTAATTGATAAATTATTTATTATTTATTTTGATTTTACTGATTATTTTTCTCAAAAATTTTAGTAATAGATTTCATATATTTCTTATTTAAGATTTCTCATTCTACTAATTTTAATTGTGAACAAAATTGCATAACACTTTTAGTTTTATTTGAACTGTTTAGATGATACAGTTTTGGATTCCAAATTGAAACAATACCCACACTGTACGTAGTAGGTTATATGCAAATATTGAGTTATTGAAGTAACTTCAACTATATCTAAAGAGTGTTTGTCAGAACAAACATTCAAAAGGTAATAATTAGAATTAATACATATACCCTCTGTTTAGTTTATTCTGGAAATTTATTTATCAAATTTTTATTTGCAAATCATGGAGTATTGGGTCAAGGTCTTCATTTGTTATCTATGATTATCTACTTTGAAGTTGTTGTATCCCTTTAATCTGTTGAAATTAATCTGGAACAGTTTAATGCTCATCTAACTATTGATTTGCAGATGTACTTTCTTTGTTTCTTTTCATTAAATTTTTTGAAATTTTCTTATGTACATTTGGGGGTTAGATTATTTTATATTTTTACTACTTGAAAGTGATGTATTTATTTTTAGTTTAGTTTTTTCTTATCAATGCTAGCAGAATCTATGCTAAAATGGGATGAGTTTGGGATGAGAGTACGTATACTTGCAGTATTTTTTTAAAAATAAATATTATTAAATTATATTTTTGCAAGAAAAAAAGACACATGAAATTGCAGTTAATTATTTTAAAATTAGTGGATCAGTTTTAAATTTATATAAATATTGTTATCTTTTAATTTTTAGTTACGTAAAAAACGGTAATGAATTTCTAAAATATAGGTAACTGATTAAGAATTTTCTTCTTTCTTTTAAAAATTCCATAATTCAAATAACTTAAATTTATAAATTCAAACTAAACGATAAACTAATACAAAAAAAAACTGCCAATTGAAATTTAACAAAAAAAAAAAAGTAATGCAATAAAAACTGTCAATTGACAGAAAACACACAAGTTTGATATAAAAAATTAAAAAATTATCAAAAACTACCAATTAACAATTTATTTATATTTTAATTGATATAAATGCATGTTTGAAACATAAAACCTATTCTTATTACTTATGTGTTATAAAAAATTAATTTATTAACTATTAAAAATCTAATTTAAAAATAAATCTGCGTGAAAAAAAAACATACGAAAAAAATTTGCTTATGCATAATTATATATTTTAATCTCTAATCTTAATTATTATTGGTTTTAAAAGTTCCTATATATATATATAAAATCATAAAATTTATATTTGTTTATGATTGTTTTTATTTTGTAAAACCTAAAATCTAACATTTATGATGAAAAGGTAACAACTATAATAATATCCATCAATTGAAAAGTATATAATAAAGTATTTCAGAAACAAGATTCATGAAGTTGACATTTTTAAAATAATATTCTAAAAATTATAATTTTAAAATAAAAATTTTAATTTAACTATTTAAAATAAGAAAAAACTGAAAATGACAAATGATTTGATTATATATAAAGTCATTTGAGTACATAACGTTTTTATTGCTTTAAAAAATCATAATTAATATTAAGGATGATCTTAATTAAAACCAAACAAAAAAAACGTTCAAAATGGAACCAAAAATATTCACACTTCAGTTAAGCCTATTTTGTGGAACTACCTATTTTTGTGAAATTATATTTCTACAAAACTCTTGGAAGATAATTACACATAATACTACTAAAATTTAGGAACTTTAATTTATTTATATAATTATGTTGATATACTGTACTTAAAATAAATGGACTGTCTTTGACTTTTAGAATCTAGAAACCTATAGAATGTCCAGAGATTTTATAAATAAAATGGTACAAAAGAGATTTCTTATATCACAAGTTTATTTATATAATTTATGTTGATATACTATACTTGAAATAAATGAACATTTTTTTACTTTTAGAATCCAAAAACCTATAGAATGTAAGAAATTCTAAAAATAAAATGGTACAAAAGGGATTTCTTATATTATAAGGTTTTAGAGAATTGGAAATTATTTTGTCAAAAGTGAAATAAATAATAGGCCAATTAATTACTTAGATATTACCATTTAAGTAATTAGGAATTATTAAAGAAAAGGTGAAAAATATTAGACTATTTAACAAAATTGTGAAACAACTAACCCACGATTTTAGCTATTTCATAACGGTAGGATAATTATAATTCTTGAAGGAACTCTCTACTAGTGCACATTATTGTTTTGTTTGTTCAAAGATATTTTTATTTGTATACAAGCTCATTTTTTAACTCAATAGTGTAGAAAATTTAATAATTATCATAAATAATTTCAATGATTATTAATAATAGGACATTAGAAGAATTATTAAGTCTGCTCGAGATTCCTACGTTAATAAAAATAGAAATCGTTGTAAGTATTATTTTTTTCTATGCTTAAACAAAAATAACAATGGGAAGAAAATAATAAATAAAAGTTACACGTAGTATTAAAAGAATAAGTACTAAAAATAATGATAAACTTTATAATAGTTATAAGAAAATTTATGCATTAATTAATATATTAGAATAGTAGAAAAATTGATAAGTTTCTCAACATTTATTCATTGATAAAGATATAAATTATTATTTTCTTATGTGAAAATTAAAAATCTGAAAATAATAATTAATAATTTAAAAAATAATATAACAAGTAACTGATTCACTATTTGTAATTAATTTATTTCAATGATTAATAATATATATATATATATATATATATATATATATATATATATATATATATATATATATATATATATATTATGTATATGTTCGTATTATTATTAAATTCTTTTATATTCACTCTATTATAAATCATTTTTCTATTATAATTTTACACGAATTTAAGAATGTAAAGAATATTTTGAACCATCTGAATTCAAAATAAAAAAACATATACAAAATACATCAATATGTCATTTAATCTTATGATATTTAACATTTTATGTAAAAAAAATTGAATTAATAAATTGTTAACATGAAAAAAATATTAATTTATTAATACAACATAAAAATAAAGGACAAATATGTAAATACATTTTAAGCGATTTGATGTTTTATAAAATTAAAATAATAAAAACTTAATGTATCCGCACAACGCGCGGGTACGTGTACTAGTTAAACTAATATTAGGAAACTATTAAACTAACAAATCCTAATCAAACATAAATAAATAAATACCATAAATAACAAATCCTAAATAATTTAGGATTCCTATTCCAACTTTGAATTATTATTTTCAACATTTTTTTTATAAAAATACATAATAAAGAGTCAAATAATTTTATCATTGTATCCTTTTTCTTTTCTTCCTGGTAAAATTTTCATTTTCCATAAAGATTTATAATTGATCTTCCTACTTGGAATATTTTGCTAATGACATGGATATTTTTCTTTTTGTTATACAAATAATATTTTTGCTTACTTTTAACTATTACAGGTGTGTGTATTCTGGAATACTAATATAATATTTATGATATAATTTAACAATAATATAAAACACATTATTTTTTTTCAGGCTCATTACACATATTATAATATTATATATATCATTTTAAAAAGTCGATACTCATTAAAAGGGTAACACGTGCAACGCACGTGTCCAAAAACTAGTCTCTTTCTATATCTCTCCTTAAATATTTCTTCCCACGGAAAATAGGATATTCTTGAAGCGTGTTTTTTCCCAAAAAACTTAAGATAATTATCCAAAAAAGAGTTATGTCATATACGATCGATAGTGGCTTTAGATGATTTGTGTTTGATTAATTCTCCAGCTTCATGATTTTTATCTAACTAATTTGTGAACACGTGGACATGTATTCCATGCTAATTAGTATAATTATTTTAAAAATATTATAATAAGATTGTGATGAATTACATCAAAAATGAAGAGAATAAATACAAGTTTATATCTATGATGAATAATGAGGCTATTCAACCTATATTATTATCATTGCAAGGCACATCATATAGAAATATCGTTATCAACTAAATTTCAAAAGTAATACTCTAACGACTTTAAATGTGTAATTCTTATAAATTTATAATATATATCAAGTATTCAACTTATGAAAAGTTTTATTTAGTATGTCACAACACATAACTTAAATGTCGATGTCATGGTTATAAAATATTTCATGTCTTAAAGTTTTTGCTTTCTTTTTAAGAAACAACTTTCACCTTCTTACAGTTGCATACATATTAAGAAGTTGTCGTCAAAGTAGAGTAGTGTGTTGTAAAAGTTGTACATAAGTTCGATCAACATATGTCTTTCTTATGATGAATAGTAGATCATTATCAATTTCCTCGAGTAGAGACCTACAATTTTTATTTATTTATTATTATTTGCATGTTACAGAAATAATAATTGTTAAAATATTTGATTGTCAATTTTAGGTCTAGGCATGTAAGACATTAAAATATGTCAGCATGGATAAATTTTCTTCCTTATATTTCTTACATTTCTCATATATTTTATCGATGTGAGATTGTCTAAGGTGTTACATATATCCCTGTAAGAAACATGGTATCTTCATCGGAGGTTTGCTCCACTATCATCATAAAGATGCGTAATTTTCGTGTTCAATTGAATATTAATGTTTTATACCAAAGGTAGCGATCTAAGTCGGTAGTGATCTTGCAAGATCTCTCCAGCGGCAAATTTTTGTGTGAATGAATCAATATCTACACACAATCGAAGTTGCACATCTAGGTCACTCCACCTAATCTATGAAACTTAAGTATTTTTGCGATGTCAGTCACATGTAGAAGCTCAACAAGCCTTGCAAGAATGCATTCTAGCTTTCGAGACTCTGTTATAGAATTCCAACAATTTCTTCCGCATCTCAAAGCCTACCGGAACACTGTTGACTCTCCTAATGTGCCCCTAAATTAATATGGAGTTTTCACATAGAATAGATAGGTATTTTTTGATAGTCATAGAAATAATAAGTTCTTGTCCAAGTATAGTATGATTGCTAGATACAATTGCTCCGAATAGTTAGTTCTAGATTCCGAAGGAAACAAATAATATAATCTTCGAAGCCTTAGATTCAGCATTGAAAAACCAAGGTATCATACAATGATAGTACATGTGTTATATATCAACTCCAGCCCGACATGAAGCTTAACGTCACGGAATCAATTATTGGGCCAAAAAAATTGATTTGGAATCCAGGCCCAATGAGCGACTAGTTTAAAAGGAAGAGAAGTTAGAAAGAGAGGTTATATTGATTGTGATGTGAAAGTCTGGTTCTCCTCATCTCCCTTCTAAAGTGTCTGTATTTTTCTCATCTCCCTTATGAAGTCTATCAATCAATAGTCTTACTTTCGATATTTCTATATGTTTGTTTGGTGCTTTTACCATTTTAGTTGTAACGATTACTTTTGAGAATTGTAATTGAACTTTAGTCTTATTGATATAGTTGAGAAGTGGTTATTATTGTATTGAATTTGAGTTGTTTACAACATGTTTGTACCTAATAATGCTAAAACATTAACTCATTCTACACATACATAACTAACTAATAAATGATAGCTAATTCAACTTTTAAGGTTTGACTATTTAATCAGTTTTATCTAATATTGGTCATGTATCAACATGTCTACTTGTGGTCTTTTTTGGTATTAATTGAGGGTAATTTAGTAATTGCAGTCAATTGCCTTACCTTCATCTTATTCCACATGGTTGTGTGGTCACAATGCGTGACATCCATGCTTGCTTCCACCAATTTTCGTCACACTCATCTATTCAACACAAGATTCAAGAGGAAAAGATAGTGAAATTTCATCTCTGTAACCTTCATTCTCAAGCTTCTCCAACTACAACCTTTTGATGTTCAATTTCTCCAAGTACTGTTGCAATTTTAAGGTAAGCTTTAGTCCTTTTTCAGTCTTCCTCTTCAATTTTTTTTAATTTCTTTTTGAGCTTCAATTTTTCAAGCTTAGGTTTTAGATTTAGTTTTATGGGTTGATAAAGTTTGAATTTGAGAAGACACAAATAAAATAAAGTGAACCAAGCTTCTCCTCATTTTTCTTTAGCTTCAATTTTTTTCCTCCGATTTCTACATTTTTTGGCTGAACAGATTTACGAAGCTTTGGTTTTAGATTTAGTTTTATGCATTGATGAGGTTTGAATCTGAGAAGACACAAATAAAATAAAGGATATTAAACTTAACACAATATGTGTTGTTTACGGTTGCTTGAGGGAGATTTGACAAAAAAAGGTTGAAAGAGTGAGCAGTTTTTCCTTTTACTATGAAAATAGTAAATTTAAATAAATAGACAGTAAGAAATCCTTTCGTGAAGCCACTATATATATAAGTTTAGTATTTGATATTTAATACCACATGCTTAATTGATTTGTTTAAGATGTGACTGCATCCTTACTCAGGTAAGTTATAGATTAATGATTATTAACTTTGCATTTTTATTGTTCAGTGTCCATTTTGAATGAAAAATTGTTTGATTCTTCAAAGCGTATGTATGGGAAATGAACTTGTAGAATTTTGATAATGTAAAACACAAGAGCGTCTTCTCCTAGCTGTTGTAGGTACCGTATTGACAACTGTAGTGGTGTTTGAACAATGGAGAAACATCTACACGAGTATCTCTGAGCATCAATCCAGAT
This sequence comes from Solanum appendiculatum, assembly GCA_018342035.1. NCBI lineage: Eukaryota > Viridiplantae > Streptophyta > Magnoliopsida > Solanales > Solanaceae > Solanum > Solanum appendiculatum. The sequence continues at coordinate 57,524 of JAGDQO010001652.1, forward strand.
TTTTACCTCAATCTTAGGTTGGTTTTAATCTACTAAATTTTGATTTATTAGCATCATCCTTTTCGGAGAGATATTTTTTGTGTGCATGTGAACTTTAGCTTTTAGGACTGATGTTGATTTCTCACTTATATGTGATTAGCTCATGGTAAATGTATATGGGAGAGGCAGGGGTAGTCTCCTCTTCCCATCTTCCCTGTATTTAGTTGTATTAGTTAGTATTCGCTTACTATATTATTCCTCAATTTTACTCTATCTGCTTTGTTCATCTTGCTAATTTGTAGTTGTTATTTTTCTTTCTATTTAAGTGAATATGCTGATTTTTGGTGTTGGAATTTGATTTTGGAATAGTTTCTTATATTTTTCTTCTCCTTTTCTATAAGCATACATGATCCTTTTTATGTGAATGTTGAGTTCTCCTTTGTTAACCGACTATCTCTTATGTAAGACCATATTTTGGGAATAACAAGTTCAATAAATATTGGTGTTAGAACTTTTTCCCTGCTATTTTTTTTTTCTTGAATATTGTTGAGGAACAATAAAATTTCACAATAATAATATAATTTATTATTTATGTAATGACCCTCCAAGTCATTTCTGTGTTAATTCCTTCTTCCTGTCATTTAGAGCGTTCCTGTGGCGACCCCAAGTCATTTATGACTTGCTGGCACCAACTGTTCGGTCGTCTGGTCGTTCGTTTGGATTTTATGCCCGTTTTCCTATTTTGGAGCTTTTGAAACATGAAAAGTTGATTTCGGTCATAACCTCAAGTAAACGACATCATATGGGAATTCTGATGGTTCCATCAGCTCTAGAGCAGCCAAATTAGGCTAGAAGCATGGTTGGCACGAGTCCCGAGGCTTTCGATGTGATTTTGGGGCCATTTGGAACTTTAGCTTGTGAAATTTGGCTCAAGTTTGACTTTGGTCAACATTCTTGATAAACGCGCTCGAATGAGAATTCTGTCAGCGCGGTTAGTTCCAGAATGCCAGGTTTGGTCTACAATGACCCTTCTGTGCTTTCTGGGGCTTCCGGTCTAATTCCGAGGCCCTTGGTAGAATTCGGCTAAAATGGCGCTTTGGGTGTTAGACCCACTTTTTGTCGAAACGACCTCAAATGGAAATTCCGACTGCGCCATTGAGTACGGAATGTCGAATTTAGTGGGGTAGCATATCTGGTTTATTTTCATCAGGTCCCGAATGAATTCCGAGGATCCGTTCGGAGACTTTGAAAAATAGCAAAGTCTGGCGTTGCTGGTGAAGACGTTTAGCGACTAGAATTTAGCCTTTAACCGACCAAAGCTAGCTTTTAGCGACCAGAATTGCTTCTATTTAAATAGCGAAAAATCATATTCAGTCCTCATTTTAAAACTTCGATATCTCGAGTTCTAGAGCTCCGTTTTGGGTGATTTGAAGTCTTAGGTGCTCGGAATCTTGTTGGCTGTGTGGGTTAGTGATTGGATAGTGCTGGGTGATCCTCGATTTCCATGAATTTAGGCGTAAGTGGCTGCCTTGAGCTAGATTTGTGTAAAGCTTTGCATCTTGGGTTTGTTGTTGCATGGAGCTGATCCGAGCCCCGAGAGGTATTCCGTTTTGGAACACAAGCTCGGGGGAGGGTTTAGGACCTCTTCACGGAGTCAATTCCGAGATTTCTTGAGCGGGTCCCACATTTTTTTATTTTGACTCCGAAATTGGTCTGTCTCCGATTTTGATGATTTTAGAGTCTAAACGACCATACTGACGGTATGATTCTATTTTTGATAGCGTGGCAGCGATCTGAGGCTGTTCGGAAGGGAAAAGCTCCGGCAGAATGATTTGGAGCGCTCTCGATCGGCCTTCTGGTAGGTTACCGCTTCCCTTCCTTTAGATTGAGCTTGAATGTGTGAATGCATGCTGATTTGTGTGAATCTAGGGTGGGGTTCTAGTATTTCTTCTCTTCTTCTCAGGAACCATGTTTAGGGCTGATTTTTGGGCTGTTGTGGGGTTAGAACCATGCTATCGGAGGGGTAGTTTATATGCTGTTGCATGCGGACTTTTTGTTGGCTATTTTATGTGTTGGATTACATGTATCTTTGGCCTTAGATTAGGTTAGGCTAGTTTTTCCATAGACCCATGCACCTAATTGACTTTGGTATGTGTCCGACGTTAATTCGGATGGACTAGGTCCTTGTAGACCGAAATAGCATACTTGGGTCTGATAGTTGAGCCTAGTTTTGGCGTTGCATTGCTTGTGATCCTTCTATTTTCTCTCCCCATTTCTATGGTGCCGATGCGTTGTCGTAGGCGTGTTATCTTCCTGCTTTGGGTGCTTTGAGGTTAGTTCTGCGGTGATGTGGTTGGAAGTGGACGTCGATCCATGATGGCTTGGAGATAATACACTCATTGTGATGTGGTTGGTAGTGGACGTCGATCCATGATGGCTTGGAATTTGAGATCCTCTACGGAGTTGATATGCCCCGCACACTCTGTCTTGCTGGGTAGGGCCCCCGAGAATGTTAGCTGACTCACTTGGCTGGCTTGGGCAGGGCCCCCGAAGTGTTCAGCCGGCTGGGCAATTGGATATGAGTTATTTAAGATTTTCTTCAGAGTCGACATTCCCCGCGCACTCTTCTGGCTTGGGCAGGCCCCCCGGACTGTTAGCGGGCACACTCGTCTAGCAGGGTAGGGCCCCCGGAGTGTTAGCCTATTGGGCGGTTGGATATCAGGACCTTTGGAGGGGATTGCTATACCACCCCCCCTCCCCCCGCGGCACTCGACTGGCAGGGTAGGGCCCCCGGAGTTACTAGTGGGTGGGGTGACCCGATTTGGAAGTCAGACTTGCTGACTAGGTTGGAGTTGGCTGGTGGTTTCGGTTCGGAGTTTGATTTCTTTTGGTTCTGTAGATCTACCTATTCTGTGTACCTGTCGGGCTTATGGGGGTCCGTTCGGGTTTTCTTTGTCTGTGCATGAGTATACCTTCTGGGTCTTATGGGGGCCCAGTTAGTTTAGTTTAGGTATTTCTTAGATTTGTTGTCGATTAGTTTTGTGCATATTTCCTTTGACCTCTGTTATTGTTGATTCTATCCTTTCAGTCTGTTTTTACCTTTCTTGCTCAGTCGGCCTATGATGCCTACTGGTACCTGTTGTTTTGGTACTCATGCTACACTCTGCATCTGTTTCGTGATGCAGGTCTGAGCACCAGTTATCAGCGTTGAGTTCGAGCCTGTTGCAGTCTGTACCGGAGACGAGGGTGAGTACATGGCGTTCTGGGATTACCTGTCTCCTTATGTACATGTATTTTGGCTTGTCTTTTGCTTTTGAGACAGTCTTATTTCTGTGGTCCACTTTTGGGACTTGTACTCTTTTAGTAGTTATGTACTTGTGACTTCCAGATTCTGGGAGGTATCTTTTGTTGTATATAGCTTGGAGTCCGCTTCCGCTTATCCTTTATGTGTTCCTTTATTTATGCTTTCGCTTAGTTGAGGCTAGTTTTCACCTTTAGTCCCATTACTGTCAAGTTCCGAGACATGGTTTGGCTTGCCTATTGGCGGGTTGGTAGGCGCCCTCATGACTCGAGAAATCTGGTCGTGACAATTTAGCAAAATAATAATCTTAAAAATTAGATAAATATTGCTACGATGATATATAAGTAATAGTGTGGAAAATTAATACTTAAATCATGTTGGGCACTGTTCTAAGAAACTATTTCAGCGGTATGAAATGTTTCCCCAAGATTAAACAAGTCTTCTCTATTTAAATAGAGGATACAAAAATCAACAAGTTATTAGTGGGGAAATAAATAACAAAACAGTTAATTAACTTAAAAGAGAAAGAAAATAGAGAAGCAGAACGAAAAGTTAATAATGAGCAAAAGAGAAATAATTTCCTTGGTATTTTTCTTATCCTTCTTCAATGGTAACATGCTTATTTATAGGCCAAGAAATTGCCGCATTCTTAACAAGTGTCAAGGAAGGTGTCAAGAGAATGGCAAACTACTGTCAAGTGTATAGTAGTTGCCGTTTCTCCAAGTTATTTCTTCAATACATCATAATTTATTTTGCTTTGTAAATACATTTAATAAAATAATTTTTTGAAATAAAAACATTTTGCTTACAATCCCCCACAAATTTCAAAAAAGTATATATAAAAATATAACTTGCTAGATTTTCATGGACAAAATGCAATAGGTTTGATGCCTTCTGGAATAAGAACCAAACTTAGATCAATAAAATTTAATTTACATGTGAAAAAGAATATCTCCTTTTCCGTAGAAGGGCTTCTCTACCTTTCCCCATTTCTCATCAGTCAAATTAATAGAAATGATGTTCCAACCAGCATTTATGGTCTTATATTCAAGACTAGCAATAGTAGAAGCCCAATGAAATTTCATGTTCACAAACTTACCCCAAACATTATAAAATAACACACTTGGAGGATAACTATTATCAATATTTCTCCAAGAATTACTTATTAGACTATATATTTTGACTTCAACTAGAATTGAACATATATAACGACTACTACCTTATGATCATCATGAAACTCATCATATAAAAAATCATAACGATAATAGAAAACATGAATTAGTCCACTCTTAAAACTAGGCAATGTCCTGCACTTTCTAATCGATGGATTCCATAGAAATATGTCTTCTTTCTCACCGGCATGACAAGTTAGACAAATCAATCCATTCATTGAACCCAAAATATGAAAAAATCATAAGGTTTATTTATGGAAATATTCAAATAAGATGTTTCTGTAACCGAATTATTAAAAATAAAGATCTAAAAGAACAATTCATAAGACTGATTTTTCGTGGCCCCAAAAACCCTCACCATGAGCCTATGGCAGGTGTTTTCCTTGTTACTAGTCCATAAACTGATATGAGACTTGACAAATCTAGGGCTAGTTATTAAATCGAGCCAATATTTTGAAACTAGCTTGTATTGCAAAAGAAATTTCATAGGAAGCCTTAAGAATATTTCAGTGATGAGTTCTGATGGAAGGGTAGCAATTATCGAACTCGAGTCTTGCATTGAAATTGATGAAAATTGAGAATGGTTTGTGAGTTTGGTATGTTGAAGGGAGGATTCATTCATATTCCATTTGGAATGTAATTTTTTTAGAGTTCCACTTTTTCATGGGAGAAAATGACTGCTTACTATGATATTATAAATGTCTCTCCCTTTATAGTAGAAAATCTAGTATTTATTTTTCTCTAATTCATTAATTGTAACGCAATAATTCTATTCTTTTTTCATTAACCACACTCTCTAAATAATTAGAAAAGTCAATATGGGCCAGTTCAACCCATCTCATAATTTATAAGGTTTGAGCTAACATTTTTAGATCCATTTTAGAAAAATATTTTTTAGTTTGTCCCGAATAAGTTTGTTGTGACCCGTGAAAATTTAAAAGTCCTTGTGGATATTGAAAGCTCTAGAGAATGACAAGACGAAGTTGCTCGGATGGTTTTCACCCCTCACTTCCAATCTTAACGTTTCGAGTTCGAGTCACCAAGATAGCAAAAAGGTGGAGCTCCTGGGGGGAGGGGTAATTTTTTTTAATTTTATATATATATATATACATATATATATATATATATATATCATATTAAACTAAAAGTGGGAAGAATTTTAAGTAAAGTTAGATTACGATTTTACCCCTACATTAAATTTAAATCTTAAAATTATTTAATAAATTAAATATTATATAGTAAAATCATCATATTAGGACATGAATCAACCACCATAAAGTCTCTTAACTATGTATTCTTTGTATTAATTTCATGTTGAAGTAAATTCATGAATTTTTTGTTTTGTTCATCTTCCAATTGAAAATATGAATGGTTATATTTGCCCTTCACAAAAAGAAAAAATCATATAAACCTATATTATATTATTGAGAATTTACAGTGGTTTGTTACTTTGTATACATTAGTCTAGCTTATGGTATTTTAGTATCCTCATTTGAATATTGTATTTGTACCATAGTTAGTTATTTTAGCTTTAGACACTTTTAATCAATTTACAAAATTTACATGAAATATTTTGGGATAAACGTGCAATGCACTAGTATTACTCTTTTATATAAGCCAACAAGATAGAGGACGAACACAACAAATATTGGTTGTACAATAGTCTTTATAAAGTGTACAATAAATTTGGGCTTGTTTTATTGGACATTGATTTAATGTTCTTTATCTATCAACACATGTACACTGTTTTATTTCTTTTTAGCAAATGGTAATTCTCTTGGACTGCTTTGGTTTCTCTTACTCTGTTCTCCATTTTCTTTCTTCACTCAGAACCAGGTTGGTCAATTTCTTAATTGCTTCTTCACTCATTTTTTTGTTTAGCGATTCTCTCTATTTACTCTATCCCATGATATCTATCTTTGACTACATTCAGTTCCTATGGATTTGTTGTTGTTTCAATTGGATAAATTAGGGTTTTGATTTCGGTCTAATATCAGTGAGAATCTTTCAAGAAGACCAAGATTATTGTGAAACAGAAATGAGAATCTAAGTGTCGTATTTTTATGGAATTTCTTGAGTTTTTGACTCTCTTCTTAACTGATTTTTTACATGCAGATCTTCATTGACTATTTTTGTGTCAATTTTATAGTCATCAATGGCAATAAGAAAAACTCAAAAGAGAATAGAGGAAGGCTATGTCAACAATATTCCTAAAGATCAGTAATGCATGTATATTGTCAACTATTTTTGATGATTTAGCAGTAACAAAGGAATATCGTATATCATTCAATATGTTCATGATTGAAAAGGGAAGTGTTCAGTTCTTATCTTTTTACTTTTTGACGATTTAGCAGTAGCAGGAATGCACTCCTTCGTACTTTGTGCTTATACTTTTTCCTGATGAAATTGCAAGGCTTATTTTTAAATTTATGGTGAGTGTGTATCCTATTGAAATTATTGATTAGTGTAAATCAAGCAAACAATAAGGTACTGCTAATTGCGACCTTTAGTCAAAATTTGGAGAGATTCGAAACAAGCTCTTGAGTCAATTATTTACTCATAAAAGTTGTACAATTTATCAAATTTTTTAAATTGTTGCATGGATGTTTTTTTTCTTTCAGTTTCAACTATAACTTAATTGAAGGAGCTTTAAGAGTTGTCATAGTTAAGACAATGGTTGCCAAAATATAGTGACCTGTTTCTACTCAATCAAGGTCTATCGAAGGTGATTATTTCTCACTTTTTATATTAAACTGAGCTGTATTAATGGTTCTAGGTCGTTAAGATTTTGTACTTTCATGTTGCTATTGGAAGTTCTCAAGCATTACAAACCACGGCTAAAATTCAAATAATTGAGAAGAGATATATTGTTGTATCAGGAATAGGTTGTTGTTGATCATTGAGTATATAATCTTATGTAAATACACCGTAAGAGATGAAGAAAAAGAAGATTAAAGAGTTATAGATGATTAGAAACATGACATTAGAAGAATTGTCTTATTCAAAAAAAAACTTGAGATCTATTTCGTGTCTGGAACTGCATGGTTCCGCTCTGCAAGAACTTCGAATCTTTCTCTTGAAACTCATCAGCATAGGAAGGCTCCAAAACAACTGTTTTGGTGCCATTTCTTGTAAGTTGCCATAGATTTATACTTCTATATCTACTTTGTCAAGCAATCTTAAAATGAAACTTGAAATATCATTCTTCTTCCTCATGAATCTAACCAGTCAACTATAATTATGTCATTTTTCTATTTAGCATTTCACAAATACATTATAAAATGCCATACATGAGACCTTCATAAAAAACTGTTCTTGACAATTTTATTAAAGAAAGCACAAAGAAGCTCAGAAAATTCAAGTAATCATATAACAATGAAGTGCTCTTTAGAGATGACCAAATGTATTATTAGAACCATTTGGCCCACTAAAATTTCTCCTGAGATGTCTAGATGTACAAGACATAGCATGTATTCTATTTCTGAACTCAGATGAAAACATAAATTCTTACAGTCGCTAGCTTGGAGGTTGCTATGTCCTGTTTATCAGTTGGAACCAAAATGACAGGTGACTAGAATTTATTATTCAAAAGAGATGTACTTTCTCTTTTTCCTGCATAAATTTTTCTGAAATTTAATTACGTAGTTAACAGTAGGGGGTTAGAAGGGATAGTAGTTAAACAAAATGCACTTTGTTATCAACACCAATTCTAATAATTTTATGGGGCCTTTGATTTCCATGGGTGACGTATTCATAGAATGTCACTGTTCTCAATGAATCTCTCACGAAGAGTTGAGCACATGTAGGTACAATCCATAGCCCTCTCAAGTGAAATATGTGGGGTTCTTACTCTGCGAGATTATTGAAGCAAGGTATCGACAAGGTGAAGGAGTGCTGCTGATTTGGAAAAAAATTATCTTCAAACACCCCTTTATGTGAGCAGGTATATGTATCTGTCATATTCCATTTCAGCTTTCCTTTTCTATATATAATAACTATGCTATAAGTCAAAATATCAAATTTATATGTTCATATTGAGAAATGTAGGGTATGTTCCATTTAATATGCCAATGTAACCTGGTGCATATTGCATAACATCCTGTCCTCTTTTGTGCTTCTCTGTGATCACTTTCTTGTGTCAACAAGCGTGTTCACTAATTAATTTTTGATTGTTGGATTTGCTGGAAGTCATGTAGCAAAAGTTAGCTGCTAAGCTTTCAGAATCGGAAGCTAACCCAACCTTATTACTTGCTTACAGGATTGCTTCAAAGCTTAAATTAAGGGTCACAAAGGTGGTAGCTACTAGCTTACTATATAGTTACGATGGTAGGTTCATGAGCCTATCAATTTAATGTTTAATGAACTTAACTGATTAGTAGCTAATAGATCATTAATATGAGTGCATATTGAGAAATATGTTGTTATAAAGCTTAATATAATATTGTATGAATATAATTTTAAAATATACTGCTATAATCTTTATTTGTTTAGTGACAGACTTATTTATGGATCATGTAGGGATAACTAGAATTTGAATAGAGAGGGCCTTAATTTTTTTAATATTTGTAACTTAATGATTATCTTTGCACGTGTTTGTGGATAAACATCTCATTATCTTCTGGACACATTTTATTGAAATTATCTGGAGACCTGACACTAATTCTATTCCAGGTTAGGAGACAATGTGTTGAGTGGTATATTCTTGCATAATGAAATACTTTTTAAGTTGTTACCTATCATGGTATTGCAAAAGTTTTCTTCAAAGATAATTACCTAATGTAAGTTTTGTGCATCTGGAGTTAGAACGTTAGACACTGTACAGACTGATATTAAGGTTTAGATAGTCTTTTTCCTCTCAAAAAGGGGAAATGGGAACGGTGCTGTAAAGAAAAGCAGCCAGAACAAAGCACATTGCAAGTCCGTAAATGTTTTAGCAGCCATTTTGCTATCTCGAATGGGCACAACGGGTACAAAAGATCTGTTGCCTCTGGTAGCATAGTCGTCAGATTCTTTACTCAAAGAATATATTTCATGTCTAACTTAAAGCGTATATCCTATTGTTCAACCGCTCCAACAGCTTCATAATTTTGGAGTACGTAGAAATGTCTAAGAGATGTGTACTATAGTTTCCAGTGAAGAAAAGGACATAGCATTGAGACTTGCTAAAAACGAAAACAGGACGGACATAAAAGATGAATAATGAAAGATGAGAAAGAGTATACTCTGTAGTGAGATAGCAGTTCTCCTAATCGACTACTTATTATGATAATGAACATTCCACATACTACTGCTACATTTTAGTATTTTTGCTTTGAAGGTTTTCTTTTACAGCCTACGCTTTCCTGCTATTGCTTATGTCTTCTTGAATGGCGCATTTTTGTTTTCTTGGAGCCAAAGATCTCTTCGGAACAGCCTGCATTTGCATTGAACTGCAGTCAACTTCTAAGCTCGAAAAGAAGAACTCCATTTTGATACAAATGGCCTGGAAATAATGGTGAATGTTTATTCTCAGGTACTCTCACTGTTAGTTGTCACAGATCTGGTCTTCTGGGAAATTGTTTTTTAAAAAAATCCACCTACAACTGCTCACAAAATACAAACCATTTATTTTCCCTCCTTTTAGCTTACCCGGAACTACTCTTTCAGATGTCTGCTTTCCGGTGTACTATTATTTGTACTTCTGCTCCTTCTCTTTGTTGCTACTTTCAAGGTTTTCGCATTTATTCATGCAAATTTCAAATGTATAACCAGACGAGTTGCTCTGTTTTCGAGATAACATGCTTTCTTTCATTTCGCTCGAGGACAACGCGTAACTGATTATGTAGACTGTTTGTTCATTCTTAATGAACGTACATTCGGGATAATGTCTACATACACTCTAGCCTTCTAAAATTTCACTTGTGGGACCATACTAAATATGTTGTTGTTGTATTAGGTAGTTGAGCGTATGTGGTAATGAAAAGCCAACATTGAACCACCCAAATGATGGAGCTATGGAGGTCTTACAAATTAAACCATTTAATGATGATGAATTCGGATAGGGCCAATATATAAACATCAAAAGTGCAGCACTTGCAAAGGTACCCTGAATTCAATTTTATTTATTCGGTTATATTTGATATTTGCAATATTGTATCTTCAATTGATTGAGTGAGGAATAATTCTGCTAATCATCAACAAATGAAGCAAGTAACAAAGATAGTTGCCATTCCAACCAAAAAACCCATTTTCCACACTTAACTTGATCATCATCTTACTTTTTTTCCCTCTGTTTTGTTAAGACAAAGGGTTCAATGCTTGCCAACTGAATTTCCAAACCTCTTATGATGTGATCTAATCTGTACGTTCAGCTTCCACACATGCTTAAATGGAGCAATATGAGCAGTTGAATTATAAATTGAAGAAATATTTTCCAAATGCACTTTACTCTGCCTATCACCAGGATGAGAATACGAGACATATAGTTACATATAACGAATGTGATATTGTGTTCTATACAATAACATGACATTGTCGTTCTTGATCAACATATAATTGCATGCTATGAGATGACGTAAAAGTAGACAAGTGAAAATTTGATCGTCATACTTGTAGAAACATGGATATTGGTTCATTATAACAAAGAGGCGTCTATGTACTGTTCTTATGATTGATGAAATTTGTCATCTAAACAAACACTTTTCTTCTTCTCATCCCATGTAAATCTCACTATCCATTTACATGACATGTTATTCTATGTTATTAGCCTGTTGCTACCAAAAAGAAGATGAATGGTAAGGCTACATAGTCATAGTAGCGGCGTAATCCATGTTCACCTTCTGATTATTCACTCTTGATAAAATAGATAATGCATATGCCCAACTCTACAACACGGAAACAAAACATGTATCTCTACCAAGCACTAGCGAGACAAACATTAAAACGGCAAAATTCTTCACGTCTCTCCATTGAACACCCCATGACAGAAAATGAACATAGAATTTAGAATTGACTCCCCTATAAATGATATTAGCATGCAATTTGAAAGAGTATTATAGACACTGAAACTGCAAACTTCGTCATTCCTATAGTTCCCCTTGAGCATTATTGTTTTCATAATTCCATTTCTCTGAATTCGTATAATCTCCTTCTATTTGGATCATCGCGAAGTTCATACTATATGTGTCCCCATGAGTGCAGCATTCTTCGAAAAGGTGTCGGCTGACTCAACGGTTTGAAAATGTTAGTCCACCCTTTTTTTCCCAAACAAACCTGTAATTAACAATTACATCGTACTTAAATTTATGAAAATAATTTTTTTTTCCTCTGTTACATGCATTTATACAGTTACACATTTGCATGTTAATTCTGAAAGCGAAACGATTTTCTCGCTCTCTACCTCACAATTCTGTCTTACATTGAATCTGAAACTTGAACCAGCGGTATCTCAATTGAACACTCCATGACAAAAAATGAGCATACAATGTAAAATTGAATCCCCTATAAATGATGTTAGGATGCAATGTGAACAAGTATTATAGACAGTCAAACCGAGAGCTCCCTCTTTCTTATACTTCTCCTTCTGCCTTGCTCTTTTCATAATTTCATTTGTCTGAATTCGGATAATCTCCCTATCTATGAATAAGCTTTGTTTAATTTGTAGAATTTGTATCAGGACCTATGGTGTACAATTCTCGTACGCTGAAAAAGAACATGTATCTTTACCAGGCACTAACAATGGAAACATTAAAGAGGGTTCAGTGATTCACCTTTTCCATTAAATAGATATGCTACATTCAAGTACATATGTTATAGTACAATTTCTTCTAAGTAACACTTCAATATTAAGACAACTTCAGCGTAACACTATCACCTTTTCACTGTAAAATTCTGGAATTAATGTAGTTAATTTCGCTTCAGTTCTTTGGTACAATCATCCGGCAATAAAGGGCTGCTCAAATGGTGTAAAAACAGAGGCCATCTATGTTTCTGATTGGCAACAGTAATAGGTAAAATACCTTGTCTGTATATTTTTCTTCGTCTTGCTAAGGAATATGAGTCCTATTTTATTTACTCTTTATTGCATCCTTATATACCACACTTATAATTCAACCGGACCTCTGACGTTGTTCACTCTTCCAGGGAATGCAACTGTTCAAAGAACAATATGTAGCAGTAATTTCTCCCGCCAACATAATTTGATCACACAATTCCCTATTTCAGGCTCCCTTACAGGCAGAAGAGCTAGCAAAGGTACCTATCTTTTGGCATGAATTGGACATGCTGCACTTAGCTAGGTATGTTACAGTACACTTTCTTCTAAATAAATGTTCAATATTAACATAACTTTGGCATAAAACTCTCACCTTTTATCTGTAAAAATATGGAATTAATGTAGTCAATTTTGCCTCAGCTGTTTCCTGCAGTTATCCTGCAAGCCGTTTATTATTGCCTACATAAAGGCCTACTCAAATGGTGTTAAAACAAAGACCATTTATATTTCTCATTGGCAAGAGTAATAGGTGAAATACCTTCTCTGTATATTTTTATTTGCCTTGCTAAATAATCTGGGTCCTATTTGGTTATTTCATTATCTAATGAGTCGTTTCACCACAACCTGATTTTTCTTTATCTTAGATCAACTTTACATGTTCATACAGAAGAGTAATTCAATTTGAGCGATGGAATTTCCCATTTCACTACTGAAGTTGCACGTAATCTCCATTCTACTTTAAAAGAGTGCAGTTAAGTGCAACTCATTATGCCTCAACTACACAGCATCCCATTTAGTGTCTAATCCTAACATACTTGCAATGCTGTAGAAAGCCATATTTGTTGAATCTGAAACTTCCTCTTTATCATAGACAATAAAACTAAATAGTTTGTCCTTCTTATAGTTCCCCTTGTGCAATATTGTTTTCGTAATATCGTTTCTCTTAATTCGTATATCTTTCTTAGGAGTAAATGGTCCATATTAACATGAATTCATCATAACACTATTTATACATGCCATTTATGTTTTTGATGAGCAACAGTAATAGATAAAATACCTTCTCTATATTCTCAGGCCTGCTTTGAGACCTCACAAGTGACAGAGGTTGTCTCAGGTCAACCTTTTCTTCTTATATCTTAATCTCCTTCGATGAAAGGTCCGTCAAAACGTTGTCATATGCGATAATTTTCAGTGCTCTTACTTCAACTAACTTGTGGGATTTGAGTTAGCCCTTTGGAAGTGATATAGAGGATGAATGAACCTCCTAAAGTTGCTTGCTTGGTTGGATAGCAGGTAAGGATGTCTGTTTGATTCATGATAGACTCCAAAAGAGAGGTTTATGTCTATGTAATAGCTGCTTCATTGCAAGCCAAATTTGACATATATGGTCACTGTTGCAGATCCTATTTGGAATTACATTTGGTTCATGCCAATAGAGCTTAACAACATTCTCAGTTGCTGCCTTGGACAGATTCTTCGCAGGACTTTGCATGTATTATGTATTTATTTACTGTTTGTCTTGAATTAAACAAAAGATGTTTTCAACGGAAAGAAACACCATATTTCCTATGTAAAGCGTAATTGTTTGTAAAAATATGCTTTTGGTGCAAGGGCAGTACAGTTGAGAATAAGACATACTTTTTGGTCTTTTTTAGATGCTTTAAGGACATAGTGTTGCTATTGTAATAATAACATTAAAATATATATGCATTGTAAATTTAACTTTTATCTTAGTCCATGTGTGACATTTTTATTCCTCCTATCATATTTTACAGCAATGTTTTATAACTATATAACTACGCAACACATCTTGCGATTAATAATAATAAACCGAAAATATAAATGTTGGGCCCGTGGTTAGCGCCAATCTTATATATATATATATATATGAGAAAATGAGTGGTAGTAAGATTTGATCTTAGAATCTTTCATGTCTACTTTAATATCATATTGAAGCACATTATGATATAATTTTAAAAAATATTACACTCTAATAGCTTAAATTTGACCAATTGAGATATCAGAAAATAATATTCTTAATTTTTTGATTCAAAGTGCGTAGTCTCTTTTTGTAGTAGTTTTTTTTTTTTTAAGAAAAGAATCTGCAAATACTGAACTTCAATATTGATGGTACTGGATAGGTCTTAAATAGATTGAACCCTTCAATTCATTTATTGTAGCATATTCACTGAACTTCAATATTGCAAACACTGATTTTCACACATAAATTTTCCAAACGAACTACATGTTCAAGTTCAACCATTCAATTTTTATTTTGTTTTCTAATTTCAACTTTAAATACCACCTCTATTCCATATTAATCGAATTTGGTGAAGCAATGCACATTTATTAAGAAAAATATTGAGGGCCATATAAATTTAAATCATACTTTTCACTATTGTCTTTTGTGAAATCATAAATATAATCACTACAACAAAAATAACTTTAAGCGGCAATAAATATACACATTAACAAAGAGTGGTAAAGTCTTTACCGGCATTAATTAGTTAATTACCATTAGATCCAATGTCGCTATAAGCTTTAAGGACATTTACAAAGAGTACTAATTGCCGCTAAAAATACATATTTAACTGCAATTAACCTATTGCCTTTAATTAATTCACTAAAGATCATTTTTAATGTAGTAAACTTTGTAAGTAGTGCAATTTATCTCTTAGAAAATATCAAACTTCAATAAAGGAAAGCATAAATATGAAAAATATTTCAAACATTCATCTTAAACTTTGAACAATTCTATTATTTTGAACAATGAAAAAAATCCCAAAAATTCAATTAATATAAAACAGAGGGGTATCTATTTTTGGACTTGAACTAAACTATTGCAAAACCGCGTAGTTTAGAAAATGATCATTTCCCAAGTGTGGACTTGTTTATTCGCATTTGGGTCGGTCGATAATCAGGGACGGAGCTAACATATTATTAGGGGTTCATCCTAATCTTCTTCGGTGAATAATATTACTATTTATATATGGTTAAAATTATTTTTTATGTATTGTATATAGTAAATGTCGAACCCCCTTCGGCTAGCTCATATGCTTATTTCATTAAATTTTAAACCCCTTATGAAAAATTCTAGCTCGGCCACTATCGATAAATATTGGGAATTATTGGTCGCACTGCAGTTTCTAGTGAACCCAAAAAATAAACGAGAGAGTCTGTGAGGTTTCAACATGTGCTTCATGATCACTACACACTTCTAGGAGTTTCATTAATTATTATTTATTATAGAATAGATAAAGCAATTTCCTATAGATGCTGTTTGTTGGTGGGTGAGACCCCTATCCTTTGTGTAACCTTAATTCTGGACACTTTTGAGATCTAACCAAGTTAAAAGTTGTTTCCTTTTTATTCTTATTAGTTTAATTTTAAGCTCAACATATATTTCTTTTATGGGAAAAGGTTAAAAATGTCCTTTAACATATTATAAGTAGTTTTGAAAAACAACTTCATCGATAAAATTAAGCTTTTGGGAGTTGGAATTCATCAACCTGTTATATTCGACGTACCTTAGTATAATTCTTTGTTCATATGTTTGGTATTACTTCCTCTTTCGAACAAGTAAGCAGGACTGAGTTTGAAATGTATTTTTTTTTATCTATTGAATCAAATTTGTCCTTTCTTTTATTTATTGAACAAAAAATATCAACTTATTAAAAATGATTCAAATTTCTCCTTCATTTTACCTATTAGATAAGAAATGTCCTTAACATAATAAAAGTAACTCAAAAAATATTTCTAATTCTAATTATATATGTCAATAATTATTTTTTAAAATTGTACTTTAACAATTATTTAGTTTCATTTTGATTTGTAAATATATATTTTTTGAAAAATTCTTGGTTGTTTGTCTAAGTATCTGTCTTACCTAATAAAAGTATTTGCTTTTAACATACATTATACACAAAAATTTCAGCCGCTTTAAAAGACTAAAATTGTAAATCAATGGAATAAAAGATAAATAATTAAGATGTTAACATTAGTAAAATAGATTAAAAGTTGAGACTTAGTTTATTCAAATTTGAAGACTGAATTTTAAAAAAATAATATATTGATAATATAAATATATTATATTTATAAATTTTAATAAGATATTTTAAGTGCGCGTGAAGTGCGAGAATATTAACTAATATTTAATAATTGATAAATATTTTTTGTCTAATATTAAACATACAAAATCCTTCCAATTGTAGATATTCTCTCGTAGCATTATATTATTAGTATATTTGCAAATTATAAAACTGAATAGTACTCTTGTGTTACTTACTTTCTTTTTTAATCAGTTTAAAAAAAAACAGAATAAAAAAGAATGACTTTAAAATATTTATTTTACTTTTAATGAAATGATTTATTATAAAATCAATATCTATCATTTATTATAAATCACAAATTTCAAAAATCTTCATTTGTTTCTTAAATTTTGTATCAAGTCAAATTAATTAATAGAAAATGAGACGGAGAGAGTAGTAATTTGTTTTTGAGTTGGGGAAGGTTGTCAGTAGGGGACCTGGATTGACAATTGGTTATGCTCTTCACACTTAAGACACAAGATAGTACTGAATAAGAAGGCAGTCTATCTCTTATAGACTATAGTCATAATTTAGCCACAATATTTTCCCTTTTCCTTCCTATCATATCTTTTCAATACTCTATTTTGTTTCGCCCTCACAAAACTAAACTTATCCCCATTTTTTTGCCTCCACAATGCCCAAAATTATACTCTTCCTCTTCATCTTCATCTTCATCTTACTTTCTTCATCACTACCACTCTTACAAGGTCACATATATTCATTGATTGATTCATTAATTATTTTCATTCAAATACTTTGCTATAACTTTTTCATTTCAATTATACCCGCAGGTTCCAGAATTCAAGCATTAATTCCTCATTCTCAAGGGGCTTATCAGGGTGCGTTGCATTACGAGGTAGGAAAACCTAATTAAGTCATACTTGTCTTTTTTAAATTCTTCAATTTGTGAATTCAATTGTAAATTTTTTGAAATTGATGAAAAAGGGTGGTGGAAAAAGATGGGTGAAAAAGAATTGGAGAAGATTGATGATAGGATCAGTGGCTCCAACTTGTACTTACAATGAATGCAGAGGATGCAAGTACAAATGCAGAGCAGAACAAGTTCCAGTTGAAGGGAATGACCCAATGAATAGTCCTTACCACTACAAATGTGTTTGTCACCGCTAATTCTATACCCACCAGCACCCTAAACAAGAAGAAGGGTATTTTGAAATTTTCATCATTTCAATATTCTTCTTTTTCTGGTTTGGGTTGCTTGAATTTTGGTGTAATATTGAATTTGATTGAATCACAGTTTTTTGAATTATGCCCCTTTTTCTTCAAATGGAAAAGAGATTTTTGCATGTTGTTTTTTCAGTTCTATATTTGTATATTTGTTACTGCGCCTGATATGCAGACTCAGAAACGCTGAAGCAACTGATATTTCTCCAGAGCAATCATACGCCGAAACTACTAGTGTATCCAATTTTATAACTTATAAATTTAAAATTCTAGCGTTTCCCTACTCTAATTGAGTAACACTGTTGCAAGTTCTTGTATGAATACTTCTGGGAGAAAGGGAACAACTAAATAGAAATTAACAAAATAATTATTATACTAATATGAACCTTAAATGTGATGTACCAAAGTGGGGGGATAAGTTTAGAAGAAAAAGGAACAACTGCAAGTGGCACATGGAAGTGTGGTCCCAATAAGTTCGAATCTGCTTTGGAATAGGTCACATGGGGCAATATTTGTAACCATTTGTTCAGAAGATATCTGTAACCAATCGCAAATTGGAGAGCAAAATGATGGTCTCATTAACCTCAATTCCAACAATTCTAGTAGCTACGATTGTACATTTCAGCATTCTAACCCAATTTGGTACAATCATATTCATCCCAATCACTTCGTTTATTTATTGATTCAACTCATTTAGTCTGAGTAACTAATGACTTACACCTATTCAGTTCAATCTAACCCGCTCCTTTGATATCACTAGGTAAATCCTCAATAGGAGGACTCATTTTCAATCGTGTCAACACAGAAAGAACATCATCGCTAGATTCCTTTTTATTCCTCAAAAAATTCCATAAAGTATGGTCAAGCCTTAGCCATCCAAAATTCACCATTTGAATGAAATGATTTTTTAAATATGACATGCCGTTTGGCCATAAATGTTTTTAAATATATTTTGAAAAATATTGTTAGGCCATATAATTTATTATTACTTGACAAAAGTATTTAGCAAATATTTTAAGTTTTCAAATACTAGAAAAAAGTTAATATTTAGACTAAATTCTAGCATTTAAGAAATTTTAAAAATTACCAAAAACTTATATATTTTATAAAAACACCCATCATATATAGTTTTGGATTAAATTCCAGTCCTAGTTTGTTATATAAAATTTATATAGTTATATATATATTTTATACAATTTTTATCCGAGCTTGCTCTCCGAAGTCACTTCCAATTACAAATAGTAATTGTAGTTTTTCGTAAACATATCAATAGTATTATCCTTTTGTTTTCTTCCTTTTTTTTAGATTCATATAAATTATGTTCGTTGTCATGACTTTTTGTGGAACATGTTTATTATATAATAATAGTACAAGCTTAAGAATATTTTTAATAAATTTTAGAATTTATAGGTATAAATCAAATATTTCTCCAAAAATCTATGAAACAATAGATGAAACCACACCCACAAATAACTTGCCTAAAAAATTTAGAAATTTATGACCAACTGTTCATGTCATCTCCTCTTACAGCTGCTGCCTGCAAGGTGGATGAATATGAAACTCAACCAACTAGTACAGGATAAAGATAAGTGTTTCTCTGGATTATGAAAAGCATTTACCAAAATGTAAAACAAGCTAGCACACCTATGTAATTGTTGAATTAGACTCCACATGATCTTTTCTCACGTGGGGTAAAACGTTTCCTAACAAAAACGACTCCATACCTAGGGAGATTTGAATTCAAAAACTTTAATGAAGAATGAAAAAGTACTTACCACTCTATCACCACCCTCGGTCCTTATCCCCAACCTTATTAAGGCATTTATATATATATATATATATGACTTATGAGACAGTAAAATCTACGAAGGCACACAAGCTAGGGGGTGATTTATGAAGTGAAAATTGTAAAACCTTTTCAATATATAATATGTGATGTACATGAGGGAATATATATAGAGTCTAACTTAAGAGTCCTACAGTTACACAATTACAATAACAAAACCAACACAAACTAGGAGATAAGAGACTAATCCTAGTTGAACTAGAAACGCTGCATTATCTGTCTTCATTCCCCCTCAAGTTGAGCAGGGTGCTGAATTCCTGTCAACTTATTCTTTAAATCAAGAAAACGAGACTTTGACAAGGGCTTGGTGAGCACATTAGCAACTTGATCATGAGTACTCACATATCGAACTGAAAGTGACTTAGCACGAACCTTATGGCGAACAAAATGAAAATCAATTTCCATATGTTTCGTACGAGAGTGGAAAATGGGATTGGCTGTCAAGTAGGTAGCACTAAGGTTATCACACCAGAGGATAGGAACAGTAGATGTGAAGCAGCCTATCTCTTGAAGAAGGAATTCAACCCAGGTAATTTCAGATGTAGCTGCTGCTAATGCTCGATATTCAGCCTCAGTGCTGGACCTAGAGACAGCTCGTTGCTTCCATGAAGACCAAGAGATCAAATTATCACCAAGAAATATAGCAAAACCAGTAGTGGATTTTTGATCATCCACATCTCCCCCCCAATCTGAATCAGAATATCCGTGAAGCAAGTTATTTGAAGTACGTTTTAAGAATAAGCCGTGGGAAGCAGTAGCTTTAACATAACGTAAAATACGTTTCACAGCGATCCAGTGAACATCCAAGGGACAATTCACGAATTGGGATACTTTGTTCACAGCATAAGCAACGTCTGGTCGAGTGAAGGTGAGGTACTGAAGCTCCCCAACGGTGCGGCGATATAAAGTTGGATCATTGAAAGGAACACCAGAAGTAGGGGATAGCTTCAACACAGGTTGCATGGGCGAGCAAACAGGACTACAAGCAGGCATATGTAGTCGATTAAGAAGGTCCTTAACATATTTACGTTGAGACAAAAATAATCCCCCACTAGCCTAGGTTGTTGCAGTGCCTAGAAAATAAGAAAGAGTACCAAGGTCACGAACAACAAATTGGGCCTGAAGCTGTGTAACGAGTGACTTAATTCGATCAGGGCTATTACCTATTAATAAGATGTCATCGACATACACCAAACTAAACAGCTTATCAGTAGCAGTAGACATGTAGAATAAAGAGCTATCAGTCTTAGAACCCAAGAAGCCAAAAGAGAAAAATGCATCAGTTAGTCGTTTGTTCCGCATACGAGGTGCTTGTTTCAGACCGTAAAGAGAGCGTTTCAACATACAAACATGATCAGAACGAGATGGATCAACATCCGGGAGGTTGTGACATATAAACAACCTCATCTAAGTACCCATGGAGGAATGCACTTGAAATGTCCAGTTGTGTGATATGCCAACCTTTAGTCACAGCTAATGAGAGTAACAATCTGATTGTTGTCCGCTTCACCACCGGACTAAATGTGTCCACAAAGTCTATTCCAGGACGTTGATGATACCCCTTGGCAACTAAGCGTGCCTTGTGATGATCCAGAGATCCGTCAGATTTCAGCTTTGTTTTGAATACCTAACGACAACCAATTACATTCTGAGAAGATGATGGAGGTACAAGTTCCCAGGTTCCATTCTGAATCAAGGCATTATACTCTGCATCCATCGCATGACGCCAATGGTCCTCCTTAGCAGCTTGTGAATAACAAGTAGGTTCCTCACTAGAATGTGTAATAGCAGACAAGGAAAAGGGAAGCTTAGGCTTCAACGAGCCTGTTTGACTACGAGTAACCATGCACTGAACAGGAGGCAGTGGAGATGGAGATGAATTATTATCGGATGGAGCAGTAGGTATGGAAGTTTGAGAGAGGTCAACACTCAGAGGGAGACCATCATTATTATGTGATGGATTTAACATAGATGATGGGACGGAGCTAGGTAGTGGTGAGTGTATGTTTGTTCCGGCTGAAGGTTGGTGCAAAGTTGGACTAGGTGAAGGTAACAGAGAAGTGATAACATCTGTCTCAGAGGAAGCATGGGGTGTTGGTTGTGAAGGCAACAGGGGTAGTTGTAAAGTTATTGGGTCACTGATAGAATTGGTCGATGATCTGGGCACCTTGGCCTCCTGCGAGGAAAATGGAAACACATTTTCATCAAAAATGACATGACAAGATACCAAATTTTTCCCTGAATCAGGGTCAAAACATTTATACCCCTTATGAATTTTACTATATCCTAGAAAAATACAAGGTTTAGACCTAGGTGACAATTTGTCCTTTGCGTAAGGACGAAGCCAAGGAAAACAAGGACAACCAAAGACACGCAATAGAGAGTAATCAGGATCTGTTTGAAATAGAACAAAAAATGGAGATTTATGTTGTAGCCGTGGTGTAGGTAGTCTATTAATAGTATATACGGCTGTTTCAAAAGCATTAGTCCAAAAACGAGAAGGAACATTAGAATGATGCAAGAGTGCTCTTCTTGTTTCAACAATATGTCTATGTTTTCTTTCGGCACAACCATTTTGTTCAGGAGTATAGGGACAAGAGGATCGTTGCGTAATCCCATTATCACTTAAATATTGTGTCAAGGCTTGAAACTCACCTCCCCAATCAGCTTGAAAAGATTTAATAGATCGTCCAAAATACTTTTCAACAACAGTACGAAATTGGATAAATATAGAAAGAACTTCAGACTTGAAGCGAAGAAACTAGATCCAAGTGTATTTACTAAAATGATAAAAAAAGATGACATAATATCGATAACCATCATTAGAAACAACCGGAGCAGGGCCCCAAACATCTGAACAAATTAAATCAAGAGGATCAGATGCCTTAAAAGTAGACTCACTAAATGGGACTTTATGACTCTTACTAACAGCACACACAGTGCATAAACTAGATGATTTACTAGACGTTAAAACAGCAGCTGGTAACGCTTGACGAACTGTAGAATAGGATGCATGCGCCAGACGAGCATGCCAAACACCAAGAGAAGCAGCAACGGAAGCTGGTGAGAGTAATTCCGTCACCGGAAGAGAATAGAGTCCATCAATACTCGGGCCGGTGTGTAGTATTCCCTTCGTTACCAAGTCCTTAATCAAAAAATGGTCAGGAAAAAATTCAACAGAAACATTATTAGACTTGGCAAAAGAACTAATAGAGACTAAATTTTGAGAAGCAGTGGTAACATGTAGAATATTATCAAGTTTAAATTTTTTATCAGAAGCAGTGATGAAACTTTTACCCATGTGAGATATGGTTAGTTTAGAACCATTACCTAGAGTGACTTCTTCAGGTCCTTGATATTCAGAATGAATAGCAAGATTATCAAGACTAGAGGTAAGATGATGCGTGATACCACTATCCATCAACCAATTCTGTGTAGGTGAGCTTTGGGTGCTGGCCAAATTTGAGGCAGGACGGTCGGATATTCTGGTGTCATTAGGAGTTTAAGGTGAGGGATAGACTCGTGCAATGTGCCCTTTGCCTTCACAATTGTGACAAACAATTGGTGACATGTCTGAAGGTATTGGACTAGAGGGCTGGTAGGAAGCACAATTTTGAGTGGATTGAGAGAATCCTTGATTTTGATAGCATCCACGAACTCGATTACCTCTTCCTCCTCTCCCACGACCATGATGCGGAGTGAATGAACTCTGGGTAAACTGTGCTGTGGGTGCAATAACGTAAGAGCTTCATCTCTTTTTAATTGTCCTTCTTCATTCAACAACATTCCATATAAAGCGTCAAAAGAAATCTCCTCTTGACGTGATTCAAGTGATCTTGTGAAAGGACGATAAGTTGGTCCTAATCCAGCAAGAACAAATTCGACCAAATCATCATTGGAAATTGGGTGCTGCAAGGCAGCCAACCTGTCCGAAATTCCCTTCGCCTTTATTATATAGGACTCAATACTTGCATTCTCTCTCTGTAAATTGTGCAACTAAGCTTTTAACTCACGAATTTGTGGCTTTTAACTAGAAGCATAAGCAGTCACAAGTTTAGTCCACGCTTTTCGAGCAGTTTCAGCACCAACTAGTTGAGGTAATATACCTTTTGAGACTGAAGCAACGATCCAACTTAGGACAAGTTGATCTTCTCTTACCCAAGAATTATAGGCAGGGTTGGGTTGATTATTATCCAGAAGTCATTCTGGAATCACCTCATCACCTTCAATATGATAATCAAGACCACAACCCCTAACCATAGGGAGAAATTGTGTCTTCCACAACAAGAAATTGGAGGATGTAAGTTTAACAGGCAGTTGATGGGTAATGTTGGGAGAAGGAAAGGCAGTAGCACAAGAATTATGTGTAGTGGAAGATGTTCCAGAGGTAGTAGAGGAGTCGTCTGCCATTGCCGTTGAAATTGTATGCTGCGTTGGATTTTTTTTTTTTTTTGGTTGTTTAAACCTCTTAGGGCTCTGATACCATGTAGAACATTTTCAATATATAATATGTGATGTACATGAGGGAATATATATAGAGTCTAACTTAAGAGTCCTACAGCTACACAACTACAATAACAAAACCAACACAAACTAGGAGATAAGAGACTAATCTTAGTTGAACTAGAAACGCTGCATTATCTGTCTTCAAAAATAACGTCACCTTGGCAAAGTCAATTTTAATCAGCGGATATAAAAAATTAACACTCTGTATATTTTAATCATTTGTCTAAATTTTAGTGAAAAAGTTTATATATTATTTAATATATGTGTGGATGGTAAGTAACACGTAACCATGATTTAGTCAAAGTAAGTACAAGATGAGTCACCCCTTTATATACACGTACTTGTAGCACATTGCATGTTAAAATAAAGTGGGATTGTTTGGCTTACATGCATAGAGGGCTCAATGAAGAGGTGTAAATGTTTTGGACATGAAAACGTAAAAAACTTTCGTAATGCGACTTCTCCCATGGGATCAATATTATTACATTTTTTATTTTCCTCCAAAATATTCTCTAGCTCTATGGCACATGTTTCCCACAGTTAAGTCATAATATGCAAGAATATATGAACTTGTACATGTGTATCAAAACTTCTTTATGGTCACAATGAAAATTGTGAAAGTAAACAAGTAATTAAAATAGGGGAAGTTGTGGATGTCGAGATCGAAAAACACTTGCATGGATGTTTGGTGGCTCATTCCAAGTTTTTTCCTACATTGAGTTTTTGTGGTAATATGATAATTAAAAACATGAATTTGTGTGGGTTTGAAAAATAACTAAATAGGAAAAAAAAAATATCATCAAACACAATTTCGTTTGAGTTTCAAATATAAAAAATAACAATTTCAATTTTTAAAATATTTTTATATGTCGAAATATTTCAAAAAATAAAAGGAAAGACAGGAGTCCTACTTTCTCTAATTTGAGAGGTCAAAAACGCATAGTGATATGACACACACTCAAAAACTATGAGATGCACGATTAAAAGAACAGTGTGTGGCCTGTTCATCTACATATGGTCTCCCATGACTCATGGTCACAAAAGTGAATCCAAGTTAGATGTCCAGTTCACATCCTTCGAGTGGACAGAAAAGCGGAGACATAATACATAAATATGCCGTTTAACTTGACAATCTATTTTTGAAGCCTTCCATGCTAAAAAAAATTGAGGTTGAAAAAAGGTCTCAATGAATAAGACGGATTTGCACAATTACGAACATAGGATCACATTTGAGGAGTTTCTTGAGAGACTGGCATGCATACTTTGCAATTGCTTAGCGTCTATCGCATTTGTTTGTGATATCGCAATTGCGAATAGATCTTCACACTAATTGTGATAACTAAGGCATGAATTTGAGTCTGTCAAACCATTCAAAAAGTTTTCTAAAGCCAGTTTTATAATGTTGAAATGTACATTCTCTAAGCATCCAACTCATTTTGCAATATATTTCATATCCACATCCATATCCCTTTCTCATCAACGTGTTGTGTTTTCAGGTACCAAATAGCTAAAATGGCCTCTCACTCAAGAAATTTAGAGTATGATAGTTCTTCATAAACCAAGAAGAATTATCACCAGCATCAGTTCTTGTCCCATGCTTGTAGAAACTATACTATGCGGACTTGGATGAGAAGAAAGTGCTCTTGGAATTTGGGATAAACATGGGTAGATATGGAACATACCCGTGCTGAGAACCCAAATGATTGAAGACCTTGCATCCACACGAGCCAATACTCCACTGAAATGTGACAACTCAAGTCTCATAAGACTGTTAGCTAGAGTCTGAACCTCTCTAGACAATGGACGCCTCCTAACCTCCAAATAAGGAAGGCTACCTATGCTCTTGGACTCTCTACTAAGTGCATCAACTACCACATTGGCCTTGATCAGATGATATATAATTGTCACATCATTATCCATAAGCAAATCCATCCATATCCGTTGCTTCAAATTCAAATCCCTCTCAGTGAACACATGTTGAAAGCTGTGATGATCAGTGATTACCTCACAGTGGAAACCATAAAGATAGTGCCTCTAAATTTTCAGAGGAAACACCATAACTGCAAACTCTAAGTCATGAGTGAGAAAGTTTTTCTCATGAACCTTTAACTATCTAAAGGCATATGCAATGACTTGCTTATTCTGCATCAAAATCAGAATGTGAAGCATTACAATAAATAACAAAATCCTTACCTTCCACAATAAAGGCTTGAGCTTTTGGAAGCTCTCCTCGCATTCGTCAAACCACAAAAATGGAACCTCCTTTTAAGTGAGACAGGTCAAATTAGAACCAAACCACTTCATGAACCGGCGATAATAACTAACTAACCCATAAAGCTGTGATGTTATCAATAAAGACAATCACGAATGCGTCTAGATAAGTTTGGAAACACCATTCATCAAGATCATGAAAGTTGTAGGAGCATTAGTAAGTCTGAAAGAATAACCATAAATTCATAATGCCCATACCTAGTCCTGAAGGTTGTCTTGGGAATATCCTCTGTCCAAATCTTTAGTTCATGATACCCAGACCTCAAGTCAATCTTAGAGAAGACTAAGACACCCTATAACTAGTCAAATAAACCATCTATGCAGGGAAAGGGATACTTATTTTTAATAGTGACCTTGTTGAGTTGACGGTACGTCGATACACATAATATATGAGAAAATTTTGCATGGCATGCCAAGTATATCCACGAGAAATACCTCCAAGTAGTGCTATACAAGCCAAACCGTCAAGTCAAAAAGAAATAAAAACTGTCTTGAGGTTTGGTGTTTAAAAAGAACCTGACCACTCTTGGTTTGATTTGGTATTAAAATAAAAAGAGTCAAATTGAGCCTAAACCAAATTGACATAAAAAGTTATGAATTATAATCTACTTTGTTAATATATCTTAAATTAGTTTATAGTTTTCAATGTTTAGATATATTATTTTAAATTTGGGCTTGTAAAAATTTATAAACATTTTTTTTTGTATTCAGTTCAATTGCAATATTTAATCTTATAAATTCAACATATTGAACGTTGATATTTCAAAGAAAAGTAGTTTGTGCTCATATAAATTCATAAGTCTTTTTGAAGATTCTAAATCATTTAACATTTTTAGTTTTAACCTATTATACAGGTAAGTGAAAATATATTTGAACTCTTTTTAAGCGAGGCATAATTATAAGCAAATTGAAAAAACTGAAAATTGAAATAGTCGAATGAACCGACTAAAACTGAAATCAAATAAATTGAATTTATATTGATTTAATTTGGTTTAAAAATTAAACAAGAAGACATGATTGATTTAGTTATTTAAGTGGCAAAAAAAACAAACAGACCTATGCACACCCATACCTCTAATAAATTACACACTATCGAAATTGACCCTATAGAAGGGACTTCTATACTAGTATCTCCAAGGTGTGCCAGAAATGTCAAACGTCCCTTCTCCACTAACTTAGCATGAATATGGGACATGATCTTTTCAGGAGAAGGAATACAATGCCCCTTTCACTAAAGTCTAGACATCTCAAGCACAACTATGGAAACTGTTTTAGCATGACAATCTAGAATATAATGATATGGAGATAGTCAACTCATCCCCGAGATATAATCAAAATCAACCATCTCTAAAATCACCAAAGCTACCTAGGTCTTATAACCCATAAAGTCACCATACAGGAACGATAGACTCTATCAACAATCACAGTATCTCCTACTGAAGTAAAAAAATGAACAGGAACATCAAGGGACTCACAAATCATGCCAAAACCAACAATAAATAAGTAGATACATAAAATAGGCGGAACTAGAATAAAATAAAGATGTAGTCATCCTATCACAAACTAGAATGATACCTATGATCACTAGGTCTGACGCCTATACCTCGAGTCTGCCTAGAAAGGCATAGAAGTGAGCCATAACCCTTGTCTGTGAACCGCCCAAACCATGCTAAATTGCTACCCTTAGCTTGTTGATCAGTGTCTCGATTAGGCTAAGTGGCAGCTCTACGAATTGTGTGGCCACCTGCCCAAGATGAGGACAATCTTTGCTGAATGATATCCTTCCTTTACATGCTGGAACTAGAGCACTGGAAGTCTATAACGAAACTATCTGACCACTATGTTTGAATCTGAAACCACTTCTGGATCTGCCCTTGCTATCTAGAATCATAGCAAACTTGGTTCAAAGTCGGCCTCTGTTCTGAAGTGAAGGAGGTAGAATACCCTCCCAATCCTAAAAACTATTGGCTAACCGCTGATAGACCCCAGTTGATACTTGTATAGCTGACTGAGCATGTGGTACATAATACCCTTTAGGAACTTGTCCCTTAGAAAAGGACCCAACATAATACCCTTTAGGAACTTTTCCCTTAGAAAAGGACCCACAGAAACTACTACCCTTTCAGACCTTATGGTCCATATCCTTACCGTAAAAGTCTTGATTCACCATCTCACTTTCTTAAAATGTTCAACCACTTCTTAAAATGTTTTTCCAGAAGATATCATCGGCAGAGTTCCTAGCTGAAGTATCACATTCATACCTTTAAAAAATTGCATGATCCTCTCTTATTCAGTGGGTAGTAATTGTAATGAATACCTAGAAAAAGGGTGGAAACATGCCTCATAAGTTGTGATAGACAAACTTCCCTACTCTATAGTAATGAACTCATTATGCTTCTCATCTCATACAGTACGAGTAACATACTTCTCCAAAAAGATCGAGTAGAATTGGGGTCCATATTAATAGAAGCAACCCAAAAGGCCTGCACTTAACAAATGCCCACCACCACAACTTAGTGTCCTCTTACAACTAGAATGTGACAAACTCCACCATGTACCTCTCTATTGCCCCCATTTTATCTTCTCCTGTGACAATCGATAATGACCTCATAGGTGTCCTCAAACTCAGTACCATAGAAATGGGAGACTTCATTTTAGTTAACCTCTAAAATAGATCGTGCTCCTTCCCAGTCATCACCAGCACAATCATCAGCCTCAACAACATATTCATCTCAAAAATCTTGTCCATCCATGGAGCCACAATTGTAGTATACTGAACTCCCAGATACCGACATGTGGTTACTACAGCTGTTGTTCTATTACCTGCCAAGCTGCCCAGTAGAGTCATCACCTAAGATATCACCTCTAAAGACACTGAAGCGGGTGCAACTGTTGCTTGAACTGGTAACTATACCTCCTTTGTGAGTATTAAGAATCCTTCAAGGGCGCAGGGAACCCATGCTTACCTTGAACTAGATCAGCAACTGCAGTTCTAGCCTATGATGGGGTTGTTTCTCTCCTTCTACCTTTGACACCACCTTTGGTCAATTCTTTACTACAAGTCACGACAACAATGACTAGATCGGGCATCCCAGATCTAGCTTCAGATGAACGTGTTCTCACCATCTATGAGAGAAAAGAGTGAAAGAATTAGATATCAATTTTGATCACCAGATATCAATAGGATTCAAGTAATAGCATGAAGGAAAGAAAGAAGTGATTTTACAATTGTCTTGTAGCCTCTCGAAGAGAAGTACAAACATTTTCATATTGTTATGTAAGACTCAACTACAATATGTCTTAGTATGATGAGAACAATGAACCTAAAACTCTTATATCAAATTTATCACGACCCAAACCACCATGACTAGCACCACACCAACCCTATGTGGGGAACCAAACCTTAACATCTAACATATGCAACATCTAATTATCTAGGCAAGGATGAATAAGTATAATAAAATAATTATAAGTCACAAAATGAAATAGATAAAAACAAGAAGTATAACTACATCTTCGAAATTCAAAAGTCATCTTACTAAAACTCTAGTTAAAATTGTCTAAAAGTAGCAATAATAAGTAATAAAATACAGCAAGGTCTGAAAGAAAGACATCAAATAAGGAGAAGATCTACAACAACCTAGAACAAAAGTAGCTCGTCCCTCATATCTAGAAGTAAGCAATACTAAATCTGAGGTCGCATGGATGTCTCTGGATCACAGTCTGCACTTAAAGGAATTGCATGAGTAGCATCAGCGCACACACTATATACTAGTAGCCATCATAGGCCGACTAATATTTGTAACAAATATATGATTACAATTATGAAACAAACAAGTAGGTTCATTTCACAAAGTCAAACAATACAGTCATAAGTCATTGGAATCATCATCAAATCACTAATATATTTACATGCATATTGATAAAAATGCATCGCATCCTTCTAGCTGCATATCCCAATCCTCAATCATTAAACATGCAAGTACACAGTAACCAAATCAATACTATGTGAATACAAGTATCTATCTATACTATCTTAAACGCATGGAGTCTCTAACTTGAATGTTAAATTACTATAATACTGTCAACTAGTATATCATTTATACATTATATTATATTAAATTATAGAGGAACTTTCACATATAGCCACTCAAAATATTTTAATTATGCTCCATAGCTATAGTTTTCTAATTACGATTCGTAGCTACATGTTATAAGGAGGAGAGTGGAGAGAGGCGAATTGTATATGTATGTCTATCAAGATAATTGTATATATGTAAATGTTATACATATGTATTTGTATATTTGGCGAG
The DNA here is from genome assembly GCA_018342035.1 of Solanum appendiculatum. Lineage (NCBI taxonomy): Eukaryota > Viridiplantae > Streptophyta > Magnoliopsida > Solanales > Solanaceae > Solanum > Solanum appendiculatum. Next base: position 88,154 of record JAGDQO010001652.1, read on the forward strand.
CGAGATTGGGAGAGAGAGGAGAGAGGCGAGCGATATTGGGAGAGGGAGGAGAGAGGCGAGCGAGATTAGGAGAGGGAGGAGAGAGGCGAGCGAGAGAGGGAAATAATTTGTATATTTAGCATCTCATTTATATAATTCGCAGGTACGTTTGAATAATTCACGTGTTTTTGTATAATTGAGCAATACAAAGTTTGGAATTATACAAATATGATAAAACTCGAAATAACGAATTGATACAAACATAAACATATGAACTTTAAATAGTTATACAAATTATATTATACAAATTACATTATATAAATTATATTATATAAAATCCGAAAACTACATGTTTATACAAACTTTAAAAAGTTATACAAAAAAATATTGAATGTATATGGTGATAAAACTGAAAAACCAAAGGAAATCATCGTCATATACAAATACAACCCATCGTATACAAATACAAATCAAACGATGAATTGTTAGTTGCGAATTATACAAATGAGGCGAATTATACAAATGTGGCTAATTATACAAACCTGAAGTCAGTCCACGTAATTAATAGTTAATGTTAGTCGCGAGTGGTAATTATAGCAAACTATAGCTATGATGACTAATTAAGTAGTTTTTAGAAGGGTTGTAACTTTTCCAAAGAGTTGTGACTTTTTTGATGGGTCGTGACCTTTTCAAAGAGTTGCGACTTTTCTGAAGGGTTGTATCCTTTCTGATAAGGCATAATAAGCACTTTTTCATACTACCCTTTGTTATCTAAAAATGCAGAGGTTCTCTAATATTTTTAAACTACAAATTTTGTATGTTTTCTATTCTTCTTCTTCTTAAAACGCCCAATTTTTTACACCTTATTTATTTAATATTATATTATTATTTATTTATTATATAGTTATATTATTTTAAATGGAGACACCTTTATTGAAGGGTTGGAACTTTTTTGAAGGGTTTTGACTTTTTCAAAGAGTTGTGATTTTTCTGAAGGGTTGTAACATGATAATATTTGGAATTGTACCACTTCCAAAACTTAATTTAGTCAATACCCACTTAATTTGTTTTCCATTTATTTTCTAGGGTTAGGGTTTTTAACAAGGAAAAAATGGGGTAGGTTTGTGGGGTCATGGGTCTCTTTAACATTTTTAAAACTTGGGGTATATTTGTGATTGTGGGGTCATGGGTGGCCTGTTTATTATTTTAAAAACTTGGGGAAAATATATAAGTTTACAAAAGTATATTATAATCCCAATAATAAGTTGTTATTATTTGAACAAGGCTTTGGATTTTTCTGAAAAAGAACTTCAGACCTTTCTTCTCCAAACCGCCTTTTCATCTTCTCCAACCTTTTCTTCTTCTTCAACTTTTTCATCTTCTCCAATGGCTTGTCTTGGAATCACACGTAACTCGAAAATAAGTTTAAATCTTTCCCAAATATTCTTTCGTTCCCTAAGCTACTGGTGAAAAGTTTTATTCAATCTTCTTCTCCAAGTTCAAAGCTCTAATCTTTGGTAAGTTGAACCTTCTCTAATGGTGTTTATCGGTAATTTTTAGCCGTATTTGGTTGTTTATTTTATTATGGTAGTGTAATGAAGTTTGAATATTTGTTGTAATGACCCCTTTTTCTGGACTCTTTTTCTTCATGTTCTTGATTCGGATGACGTTTTCGTCCTATTCAGTGAATATTTGTTGTTTCTAATGACGTTTTTCTTTGGATAGAAATTTTTAGCCCTATTTGGTTGCTTAGAATTTTTAAAATTTTTTATGTTTATCTCGCCTTTTGATTTTGAAAATTTTACTGAACTTTGATCGACTTTAATGGTGTTTCTTTCTATTGCATTGTTGATTTATGTTGGAACTGCTATTTATTTTGCATGTTTTATTTGAGCATTACTCTGTTTATGTTAATAAACTAGTGGTCGTTAAATATGTTTTTGCTTGTAGATTATAAAGTATGGCTAAAACTAGAAGTGGAGGCACTAAACCATTTGCTCTTGATGCTTCTAGAATTAAGAAATGAAAGGCTGAAGAAGTTTTGAAAACTTCTAAAAAGAAAAAATTTGTAATCGAAGAACCCGAGTCTGATTCAGAAATGGAAACAATGGTGGAGATTGACAGCTACTAGGACAATAGTGCTGATGCTAGTGATAATATTGAGTCTATTGAATGGGAAAGTGATAGCGAGAAGAGTAGTAGAGACACTAGCCGAGATGAGGATGATCCCCTATCCATGCTGATTTGTGCAAGAGATATCTCTGGTAAGTTGTTTGACCTAGCAACGTGGTTAGACGAGGTAGGATCATTTTTAGTAAAGATATTTGTAAGATCGAGGATGGTAGTTTATCGTGATTTTAGAAAAATTCTGGCTGAACATAAACTTTATAATGAATTTAACGGTACTTGCTTTGGACACTTGAGGCATATTCCAGATAATTTTAAGTTCAATGTATAGATGGTCCATTATATGTTGTTGCAACGTGTGAAAAATGACAAAAAATTAAATGAAATCTGGTTTTGTGTGAATGATAAGCCTGCATGTTTTGTCTTAAAAGAATTTACACTGATTACGGGGCTGAATTACTCAGCATACCCCCGTGAATCAAAAATAAACAATGTCGTTAGAAAAGGTGAGAATTTTCATTTCAAGGTGACAAGGAAAGAAGAACATCACTGGTGCAGAGTTGATGAGTTTAATCAAGGGTAACAAATTAAATAAGGAGCAGAAGTTGAAGTGCTCTTTAGTTTGGTTCATCCACACGATGCTGCTTACCCATGACCGGTCTAAGATTGTTGATTCAAATCACATCAAGATGGCAGATGATTTAGATTTCTTCAAAAGTTATCCATGGGGGAAAGAGCCGTTTGATTTAACATTGACCTATCTAAAGAATCGAATTAATTTGAAGAAGCAGGGGGAAATATATAATGAAAAGAAGAATGCATCGTATGCTCGGTATGGCTTTCCCTGGCATTCCCGGTACTTATTTATCAACCATTTAGTCAATTTATGATATACTCTTATTTATTTGTATAGTACTTCATAGACTCTATTTATTTACTTGTTGCTCTATGGATTCCAGGTTTGGATATATGATGCTTTTCCACATCTTGAAAAGTATGCCGGAAAGTCCTTGGATACTACACTGCCCATTCTCCGTTTACTCAGATGGCACATAGCAAAAAGCGATAATATAGTTGAAGGTGATCGTGTTAAGTATGAAGGTAGAAGTACGAAGGTATACATTTATTTGTTATTATCTAACAATATTTTTAAATAAGTGAACATTGTGTAATTTTTATATTCTTTTTTTTAGATTATGCACCCATACCTTACCCGTACTGTCCGTGAGATGGAATAGAATTACATGACAACATTTAAGCCATATACGGATGAAGTGAAGAACACGGTCATAGATGCCTTGAAGGCCCAATTGAAAGGCGTGACCGTCCTCACTTCAGGAGTAGAGAGCACGGAGGATGAATATTTGGGCGATCACAATATTATCCAACCTTGCAAGGATTCTGTTTCTAGTGGAGAGAAAAATGTGTCGAGTACTTCTAATGATGGGAATCTGGGAAATTTGTGTGAGCATGTTGTATCCCTTGAGCAATTAATGGTGCAAGTTGTTACTTTTGTACGAGATGAAAAATTGAGGAGAATTGGAAAGAAATTAAAAAAAGCAACAAGAGAAAGGTAAACCAGTATACATATTGTTAGTGTCAAGTAATTTATTCATATAATTTGCTAATTTTTGTCAAAATAATACATTACATGTGAACATTATAACAGTTGATGAAGACCTCGCAGCAATTGATGAAGACTTTGCAGCAATTGATGAATACCTTACGGATGCCGTTGATGAAGTGACAGTTGATGCAGTTGATAAAGTAGCCGTTGATGAAGTGGCAGGTGATGTAGTTGATAAAGTGACAGTTGATGTAGTTGATGTAGTGGCAGTTGATGTTGTTGATGAAGTGACAGTTGATGAAGTGGTAGGTGATGTAGTTGATAAAGTGACAGTTGATGTAGTTGATGAAGTGGCAGGTGATTTAGTTGATAAAGTGGCAGTTGGTGTAGTTGATGAAGTGGCAGGTAATTTAGTTGATGAAGTGGCAGTTGATGTTATTGATGAAGTGACAGTTGATGAAGTGGCAGGTGATGTAGTTGATAAAGTGGCAGTTGATGTAGTTGATGAAGTGGCAGGTGATTTAGCCGATGAAGTGAAAGTTGATGTTATTGATGAAGTGGCAATTGATGAAGTGGCTGGTGATGAAATTGATGAAGTGGTAGAAGTGAAGAAAGAAAAGAAAAGAAAAGGAGAAGACAGTATATGATGAAGGAAAGAAAGAAGAAGATGACAATGCTGAAAATTCAGTGGATGTGATGAGTATCGTTATGGAACTCAATGGTGAGATTAATGGTGACGAGAAGAATAATTGAAGTAGTTTTTGAAGTATTGGCATTTTAAGAAAATGGTTTTTGAAGTATTGACATTTTAAGACAATGTTTTTTTGAAGTAATGGCATTTTAAGACAATGGTTTTTGAAGTGGTTTGTTGTTTTGCTGTTTTGAGGTAAAAAACAATTGAAGGATTATTGATGTTTGGTAGACGGTTAATGGTTGTTTTGAGAAACAATTTAACATGTTTTATTATGAAGGTTTTTTAAAGATTTTTTATGAATCAGTATTTTAATGCTATGTGATTTTTGCTTAACTTCAGTTTCTTACCATTATAGAATAAAATTATATCGTTGTCAATTATCGACAATAAAATTGTATGTTTAATACTATAGATTGCTATCACTGTTGATTTATAACATTATTGATCAAAAATAAAAGATATAAGAGTGTAATAATTAGAGAGAAATACTTTTATTTATTCAGCACTACATTCCTGTTACACATTTCCAAAAAGCAAACAAAAAAAATAAACCACACAATATAGTTTTTAGGCGTTTTTCTTTTTCTTCAACCAAAATCAACCTTTGTTTTAGTTGATCTCTATCTATTTCAACATATTTTAGCAACCCTTTCAAGTGATTCCTCTGCTCTTCGGCTTCTTTTAAGAAAGTCATTAGTACGTAGATCCCTATTTTCTTCAAATTCCCATAGCCTTTTTAGTATTTCAAATTTGGCAACGCCTTGAAATTCAATGGACTGCTCGTTGATGATTCAATTTTAAGCCACCTAAAAAAAAGAGCATGTGCCAACTGCACAATTAAAGAATTGTCGACCTGGATTTGTATCGGTGTGTGACATCCTCAACGTAGCTGGATTAACACAATGACAATTGTAAGACTTTTTTGCGTTGGATGTTTGAGACATTGTTAAAAGGGAGATGTTTGACTTGTTTATGAGGGATTGCCTACCTTTTATACAAAAAAAGAATCAAATATTACCGTTGGAAAAGTAGCAATTTGAACTTTTGTTACCGTTGTAAAACTTGAATATCCAAGTATTTACTGGTTGTCAAAATATATAGACCCTTTATACAATCGATACATTTCCATGTGCGTAGTGTATGTCTAACCAATGAGATCTACACCTCGACATTAGTAAGGTATATTCAAGTTTATATCTAAGTTAAAAAATGATTGATACTGCACCTATTAAAATACGATACTTAAAAATAGACCATAACTAGTAGAATTTAAAAAAGAGAATAATTAATTAGTAATAAATTATATTTTTGAAATTTATCCAATTAAACTAGTTAGAACAAGTCAAGTGATCATATAAGGGTCCACATAAATTGGGGGTGGTGATTAGAGATGTACGAGGAAGAGTTGTGGTTATACAATCAACATCCTCAGAATAATATTTGAGAAAGCATAAGTATGTTGTGAGGATTTCACTTGTTCAACCACAACTCTTCTCATAAGTCATGTGATCATGTAAGAGTCTACATAAATTGGGGGTGGTAATCAATAGTGTGGTTGAAAAAGTGAAATCCTCACAACATACTTATGCTTTCTCAAACATTATTCTGAGGATGTTGAATGTATAACCATAAGTCTTCCTCGTACATCTCTGATCACATTATTCTGAGGATGTTGAATGAATAACCATAACTCTTCCTACATCTCTGATCACCACCCCCAATTTATATGGACCGTTACATGATCGCATTACTTGTTTTAACTAGTTTAATTGGATAAATTTCGAAAATATAATTTATTATTAATTAATTATTCTCTTTTTTAAATTCTACTAGTTATGGTTTATTTTTAAGTATCATATTCTAGTAGGTGCAGTATCGATCATTATTTAACTTAGATATGTATACCTTACTAATGTCGGAGTGTAGATCTCACTGGTCAGACATACACCACACACATGAAAATGTATCGATTTTATAAGGTCTATATATTTTGACAACCAGTAAATATTTAGATATACAAGTTTTCTGATAACAAAAGTTCAAATTGCTACTTTTTCAATAATAGCATCTAATTTCTTGACAACTCTTTTAGGGGTTGTTTGATAGAGTGTATATTCAAGTAATGCTTGTATTAGTTATGGTTGAATCAGTTATACTTAGATTATTTCTTATGCATTGTTTGATTTGGTGCATTAAAAATAGCATGTATGATTACCCTTCACAATTTTAGTAGAAAAAAATTGCAAATTATTTTTAGGGTAATTGGGTCTGTAATGATTCTAATGCATGCATTAAAATTATTACATTACTAATTTGATAAATTTACATGTATTATACACATGTTAATACATAACGAGTGAAGTCGATAATAAACTATAATAGAAAGTGTACACAATTTATGTCATCTTTTGATTGATTGATATTAGATAATGAGTATAATCGATAACAACTGACATTAAAATGAGCAAAATGTTGGGGTTCAAAATAAACATTAGCTTGGAGATCTCCAGTATCTTGATTAGAAAAATAAAGTCAGTCAAGCTTATATAAGATTTGTTGTAGTTCATACATGTGGTTCTCTTGTGTCTGGGTCTCTTGCAAATTGAACATTTATTTCTTCTCTTGGTCTTGAAATTTTCACCGATGCCCTTGATATGATTTTTTTTCTTCCTTCCTAGCTTGGTATTGATAAGGGGTGGAAGAATCTTCACTTTTAGCGATTCCAGTGGCACACACCATTCCGACTCGAGAGGGACAACATTAATAGATTCCAAGTATGAAAGAAGGTATGCTTCAACTTTATACGAAGGCGAAGAGTACTCATAGATGCTTATACCATACTCATTGCCATGCTTCAATCGAAAAGCGGCCATTGTGTGAGCACACGATATCTTGATCAAGTCATATTCCATACAAAAACATGATTTTTCTAGTAGGTTCACATTGACAGTAACACCTGCGCCGAACACAGTAAATTGATTGCCGTCCCCGATTATGTTCTCCACATACAAGGAGTCGCCCTCGATCATTTTTTTCTTGCAATCCTTTCGGCAGCCTGTACCATTTTATTACCCTTTGGTTTGAGGACATATGCATGTCTCTCCCTGAATAATTCTCCAAACCTCTTAGCAACCAAATTAAATATAGATGCCACGGGGTACTCTCTTTCGTCTATTAACATAACATTAAGTGACTCGGCAATATTTGTGGCCATCATATCATGTCTATTACGAGGGAAATGTGCCCTGCTCCACTTCTCAAAACTAATTTCATGCTCAAGGACGACGGCTGCCTCGGGGCTTTGTTCTTGAATTCTACAAAATGATTGTTAAACTCCTCCAAAGAATAAGCCTTTGCCGCATTGTAGTATAGATTGAGGAAATCTCCACAATGATGATTTACCCGGAGTTTTCACCAAGGTGCCTGATACAATATTCGTGGTGAGCATGATTATAAACCTTCGCAATACCATTGGCGATGCTCTTGTGTCTATCAGATATAAAGCACATATCTGGTTCATCAACCACAATCTCCTTCAACGTCTCAAAGAAGAATGTCCAAGATGCATCATTCTCTTTGTCCACGACACAAAAGGCAACTGGATAAATATGATTCTCCATATCTTGTGCAACAACGCTCAACAACATGCCCTCATATTTACCATGTAATTGAGTGCCATCGACCGCAATTAACTTTCTCATATCGGCGAATCCCCTAATGCAAGCACCGAAGGCTAAGAAATAATACATGAATATATGACTATCCACTTTTACCATGATACTATAGCTAGAATAAACATTAAGTCTCGATCATGTAGGAAAACATGTAACCATGGATATACGTTCTCCGTTGTCCCTCGGGACATTTCCTTGGCAACCACACCTCCCTTCCAACATTTCCAATAGCTTGGACTATAACGAAATACAACCAAGTATTCACAATAAATTTCTAGAAACAACAACACCCACATCAATTCTTTGAAAAATGGGTCAGTCAACACAAACCCAATTCTGAAAATAAGGTTTGAATTCAAAAATTTAATACTTGAATATGATATTAAAGGCCTTAGGAACTCAATAGGGAAAACCATTTTGAAAAAGGATTTGAAATCAGTTCACAATCCCAATTTTATTTTAAAACTCAAGTTCATGAAGAAACCCCAATTTATCAATCCAAAAGCTTGATTTAAACTCATAAATTCAATAATAATAATGGGTAATTGAATATTTAGGGTTAAGAATCGTTACCCAAAAGTTTTTCCTTAAAAAACAGGTCCAAATCGCCACCCAAAGCTCCCAAAACTCAAAAATGGTGAAATGAGGCTTAAACCTTGAAATGGCAGGCCAAAATGTCACAAAAACGACTAAGCGAACCCTGCTAAAAACGCGGGCTTCGCAAAAGCAAACGGCCTTCGCTAAAGCGAAGTCTCTCAAGTGAAGGTTTCTTCACAAATGCGAAGGTCAACAGGGGTTGACCCTTCGCAAAAGCGAACTAAACCTCGCTAAAGCGAGCCTTGCACACTACAACAAAAATACCTTTTAGCGGCAATAAATATACCCAATAATAAAGAGGGCTAAAGCCTTTACCGACATTAATTAATTGCCATTGGATCCGGTGTCACTAAAGGCTTTAGGATCACATATGAAGAGCACTAATTGTTGCTAAAAATACATTTTTAGTTGCAATTAAGCTATTGCCATTAATAAATTGCCGCTAAAGATCATTTTTGGTGTAGTGAAAAGTGAGCCACCACTTGCAAAAGCGGAGTGCACCAGAACACAGACATCAAAAAAATCAGCCAACACTCTAAACATTGAAAGGATCCTCGAGATTCGTTCAGAACCCTATACACAAAAACCAGATATGCAAATCAACTAAACTTGACGTTCGGGACTCAATGAAACCGTCAAAACACACATTCGAGGTCTCTTTGACCCGACATCCGTGAAAATCACAAGAAAATAACTCAACACTTAAAAAGGCTAAAACAATCTTGGGCCCTAAAATTATCCCCCAAATCCAACGAAACTCTCGGAATTCCGATCCAAGCATCCAAACCTCAAATGTTGACCAAAGTCAATGCAAAGGCTTAATTTCACAATTTCACAACTTAGGACCTCAAATCCTCAAAACGACTCCGAATCTGAAACGACAACTCTCACAGATCAGATTTCACCTTTCGATGCTAATGGAATCAACATAATTCAATTACGACACTCGAAAATCTAAAAGACACCGAATACCACTTTTAAGCAACTTTAAGCCTTTCAAACTCAAAACTTACCAAATTTTCAACTTCTTACTCAAAGCTTGGAAACCAACTTTCAAAACTCAATCACAAAAGACTTGGGGTCAATATCAGGAGGGGCAAGATGGTAAATTTTATGGAAAAACCAAAAATGATCAACCGGGTCATTACAGTATCCACCACTAAAAACCATGTTCATCCTCAAATATAAATCAAAAGAAAGTACCTGAAGCCTCGAAGAGATGAGGATATCTGGCACGCATATCAAATTCTGTCTCCCAAGTCACCTCACTAACTAAACGGTACTTCCACTACACCTTCACTGAAGCAATCTACTTGGTCCTAAGCTTACGGAACTGCCTATCCAAAATGTCTAGAGGATCCTCCTCAAAATATAAGTCTGGACACAACTCAACTGAATTAAGAGAAAGTACATTTGACTCATCCAGCACGTACTTCCCAAGCATGGAGACATGGAACACAGGATGAACAACTGAAAAGCTAGGTGGCAAGGCCAACTTATAGGCCAGCTCTCCCACTGGGTTCAAAATCTCAAAAGGTCCAATGAATCTAGGGCTATGCTTGCCCTCCTTTTCGAACCTCATCACAGTTTTCATGGGTGACACACGAAGCCAAAAATGATCACCTTCCATGAGCACTAGGGCTCAAACTCTCCGATCCGTATAACTCTTCTATTGACTCTGGGCTGTCAACAGTCTACCTGGGTCATACGAACTTGCTCCATAGCATCTCTAAGCAAGTCTGTATCTAATGAATCTATCTCAGCTGAATCAAACCATCCGATCAGAGATCTAGACCGTCTACCATACAACGCCTCAAAAGGGGCCATCTCAATACTGGAATGGTAACTGTTGTTGTTGGCAAACTCTACTAAGGGAAAATGTTGATCCCATCTAGCACCAAAATCAGGTACACAAGCACGGAGCATATCCTCCAACACCTAAATCGTCTGCTCAGACTGACCATCCGTCTGAGGGTAAAAAACTGTACTCATATCTAACCGAGTACCCAAACCATGTTGTGAAGCCTTCCAGAAATGGGAGGTCAACAAGGAACCTTGATCAGAGTCAATAGAAATCAGGACTCCATGCAGCCGCACAATCTAATTAATATAAAGCTCAGTTAACTTCTCTGTCGTATACTTCACCCGAACAAGGATGAACTGGGCAGACTTGATCAACCTATCAACAACCATCCAAATGGAGTCATAACCACCCACTGTGGTAGGCAAACACACAAAAAAGTCCATAGTGATCCGTTTGCACTTCCAAGTAGGAATAAGAATCCTCTAAGATAAACCTTCGGGCCGCTGGTGCTCACACTTGACTTGTTGGCAAGTCAAATATCTAGAAACAAAATTTACAATATCCCTCTTCATGCCCACCACCAATAATTTTTGCTCAGGTCATGATACATCTTCGCCGCTCCCGGATGAATATATTATCGAGAATAATGGGCCTCCTCAAGAATCAATCTAATCAACTCGCCCACCTTAGGCACATAGATCCTGCTTCTAATCCTCAAAACACCATCAGAATCAAGGATAGCCTCCTTGGCTTCCCCTCTTATCACCTTATCTCGAATGAGACACAATTTCTCATCATCAAACTGGTGCTCTCAAATCTGCTCAACTAAGGAATAACAAGCCTCAATGAAAGTAATCAAACCATCCATCTCCTCAGAAATTTGCAATCGAATAAGACTGTTGGCTAACCTCTGGACATCTCTAGCCAATGGTCTCTCCTTAGCAGACTTCCTATGCTATAAGTCTTCCTACTCAAAGCATCGGCCACCACATTGGCCTTTCCTGGATGATAAAAGATGGTGATGTCATAGTCCTTTAGTAGCTCAAACCATCTACGCTGCCTCATGTTCAGATCCCTCTGACTGAAGATGTACTGAAGACTTCGATGGTCGATGAAGATCTCACAATGAGCCTCATAAAGATAATGTCACTATAGCTTAAGCACAAACACTACGACTACCAACTCCAAATCATGGCTAGGATAATTCCTCTCATGGGTCTTCAACTGTCTCGAAGTATATGCGATCACCTTCCCTTCTGTATCATAACATCACCTAACCCAACTCTAGAAGCATCACAATAAACAGTGAAGTCTACACCCTCCTAGGGTAAAGTCAAAATAGGAGCTGAAGTCAACAAGGTCTTGAGCTTTTGGAAGCTCTCCTCACACTCAGCAGACCACTGGAAGCTCACACTCTGTCGAGTCAATCTGTCAAAGGAGATGCAATAGTGGAGAAGCGCTGAACAAATCGTCTATAGTAACCTGTAAGTCCCACAAAACTCTGAATCTCAGTGACTGAAGTAGGCCTGGTCCAACCTCTAACTGCCTCAATCTTGGTTGGGTCCACCCTAATACCCTCGTTGGACACCATGTGTCCTTGAAATGCAACTGAATCAAGCCAAAACTCACACTTCGAGAACTTGACATTAACTTCTCTTCCCTCAATCTCTGGAGCACAATCCTCAAATGCCGATCATGATCCTCCTTAGTCATGGAGTACACCAAGATGTCATCAATGAATACTTTAACAAAATAGTTCAAATAAGGTCGGAACACCCCGTTCATCAACTTCATGAATGCTGCAGGGGCATTAGTCAAATCAAAAGACATCACAAGAAACTCATAGTGTCCATAATGAGTCCTGAAAGCTGTCCTAGGGATATCCGAAGCCTAATCTTCAGATGATGATAACTAGACCTCAAGTCCATCTTAGAAAATAGAGATGCACCCTGAAGCTGGTCAAACAAATCATCAATACGAGGAAGAGGATACTTGTTCTTCACTGTCACTTAGTTCAACTATCGATAATCAATACACATCCTCATTGATTCATCCTTATTCCTCACAAATAAAATAGGAGCACCCCACATAGAAACACTAGGGGTGAATAAATCCCTTACTCAACAAATCCTACAATTGACCCTTTAGTTCCTTTAAATCAGTTGGAGCCACACGTTAAGGAGGAATAGAGATGGGCTTGGTGCCAGGATCCAAGATGATAGAAAAATCAATATCCCTATCCGGAGGAACACCTGGAAGATCAGTAGGAAACACATCTAAAAATTCTCCAACCATGGGCAAAGAATCCATGGGAGGTGGCTCAATACTAGTAACTCGAATGAAAGCCAAATAGGACAAACACCCTCTGTCAACTAATCTTTGAGCTCGAATGAAGGAAATAACTTGCTAGGGTAAGAACCACTAGCACCCGTCCACTCAACTCTCGGGACACCTGGCATCACTAAGGTCACAATCTTAGCATAAAAATCAAGAATAGCACGATAGGGGGAGAGTCAGTCCATACCTAAAATAACATCAAAGTCTACTATCCCCAGAATGATCAAGTCTACCCAAGTATCACACAAGGCCAAAGAAACAAGATAGGATCGATACACTCAATCCACCACTAACGATTCACCCGATGGTAAAGAAATATGAATAGGCACAGGTATGCAATCAGACATTATATCAAACCCAGCAGCAAACTAGGTAGACACATATGAGAAAGTAGACCCCCGATCAAACAATATAGACACAGGTCGATGGCAAATTGGGACGATACCTGTGATCAAAGCATTAGAAGTCTCAGCCTCAAGTCTCCCTGGAAAAGCATAACATTGGCCATCTCAGCCACCAGCAGTCTGAGTAGAACCTCTACCTTCACCCTACGGAGCTTGTGTACCCCTACTAGGAGTCTTGACACCTCTACCGGACTAAACTCTGACTCGACCTTTGGCCAGAGGTGCTAAATCCCTAACTGGAGTAGCTGAATAAGAACTTTGAGGTTGTGACTGAGTTTGTAGAGGACACTGTCGCATCATATGACCTGGATCCCTACAAGTAAAGCAAGATCTCGACACAGATAACTGCTGCTATGAAACAAATGAGTTACTATGTCTACCTCGGCTAGAACCATAAGATCCTCGGGCTGACTTCCCACTCTCAACTGCAGGCATAAAAGCATGAATCGGTCCACGGTGTTGAAAGGAACCACTACCACAGTGTGATCCCTTACATCCAATGAGGCACAAAAATATTGACCATAAGAACGGGCCTTCTTGAGCTCTCCAAACTCCCCTAAAAACATCAATTCCACCTCCTTGGGGGTGCTCACAATGGACTAGAAGGAAGACCCCTCTCTGGCTGCTCGAAACACATACGATCTGGAAGAGAAAGCTAATCCTCTCACAAACCTGCGAACTCTCTCTGCCTCATCAGGAACAATAGTCATAGCATGCCTAGAAAGCTCACAGAATTGGGCCTTATACTCAGTCATAGACATATTGCCCTGTCTCAAGTCCTCAAACCTCAGTTAACTCTTCTTTCTCATGGTCCAAGGAATGAAGCGATCCTGGAAGGCACTAGAGAACACCTCCAACTCAATTGGAGGACACCTAATTGGTCTAGACATCACTAAAGTCCTCCACCACTCTCTGGTGCATCCACGCAGCTTAAGTGCTGCAAAACGAATACCACGGGTATCCACCATACCCACTGCCTCAAGCATCTCATGGCACAAAGTCAAGAACTCATGAGCATTCTTGCTCTTACCACCCTGAAACTGGGTAGTTTCATCTTCTGAAACCTCTCACAACACTACTGCTCAGTTGTCGTCAAAATAACATTAGGAGCAATCTGAACACCCACAACCAGTGCCGGAACCACTGGTGGCTGACTTACCTGATCCTATATACCTGGAGTCTGTGCTCCTAATCTATTCTGAGAACCATGTGGTGTACTTGTAGCACCACCATGAGAAAATTTCTCCATCACAGCAAGCATCCTCAATAAAATCTCCTGAAAAAAGGAAGCCCCAAACTCGGAAGGAAACTAGTCCTCAATAATCTCAACCTGTGGCTCAGGAGATGCCTCTATACCTCTTCCTCTGGCTGGCGCCGCTCTATGGGCACGACCTCTAGCCGATGCTACTCCACGAGCATGACCTCTAGCTATGGCCCTACCTCTACCCAAGCTGGGGTCTCAAAAATTGCCTCGGGGATCGCCTCCCCTCTCCTCTATCACTGGAAACAGAAGCTCTAGTCCTTGACATTTGCCAAAACAACACATGGTGACTCAGCACTAGCGAAGGCAGCCACACACGATAAGAAAAGAATGAACAAAAGGAAGTTTCTTAACAATCTTCATAGCCTCTTGAAGATAAGTACATACGTCTCTATATCGATCCTCGAGACTCTACTTAGACTTGGCTTGTACACACGTGAGACCTATGAACCTGGGTCTCTAATGCCATTTGTCACGACCCAAAAGTGGACGTGATATCACTTGTCTATTCCCACCAAGACAAGTCAGCCTCAACCCAACGAAAATGAAAGAAATGCAGAAAAATATAGCAAGAAGAAGACAAAGGCAGAAAACTTATTTATTATAAATAATACCCCAAAATCTGGTTGTCATGTGTACAAGCCACTAAAGTAAATACATAATTTGAAAGATAATTACAAGTGTCAAATGTCTTTGCTTCTCAAATAGAGAAAAGCATGACAAAAGGAAAATAAGGGCCATCCGAAGTGACAAACAGCTACCTTTTTAAGTCCTTGACAAGTCTCAAAGTCAGAAAAAGGAGAAAGAGATATTGGAAGTCTGATCTTGGAACCTACACAAGTGTAGAAGCAAGGGGTGAGTACTAACAACACGACACCCAGTAAGCAACCTAATAAAAAAGTCATCTAGCTAGAAATTGAATACTCCCTACACTACAACCGAACCTCTTCAAACTACAACCTGCACAAAAATCATCCCAACATAACAGTTCTACAATACAGGGCTCACAAGGCCCAATCCTCATAGTTCAATAGTCACGATCGACAATCAAAGAATCAAGTAACCCATTCTCAAAGGCAAGTAGTTCAGTAACACGCAACAAGTACATCAATCTCAAGTAATAAGCAAGTCATGCATAAGCACCAAATACATCAAGTCACAATAATTAATCTCTTGTCAGAACCATTTTCCATCGGCTTTATGAACTCTTGCCAGAAATGACCTCGATATCAAAACACTTACCGGCAAAGACCTTGACATCAAAATATTTGACGGTAGAGACCTCGGCTTCATAACACTCACTAACAAAGACCTTGGCATCATCAACTTGCTGACAAAGAGCTCGGCATCATAAATCATCACATGCCTCATCACGGTGTTCATAATCAATGCACACAAGAAATATCGCACCACATGGAAGAGACAATAATCCATACAAGTTAAGTCCACATTCATGCTTTCAAGCATTTCATCAATCAATCAACAAGGGTCACAATGAGTCAATTAACATCATCATGTTCATCACATAGCCTTTTCCATTTCAACCCCTTTTTATTCATTTAGATGTATCAAGTGGACAATTAAAACCTTCACCTCATCCCCATTACTCCCAACACATAAGCAATGAAGGAAGTACACGAATTCTACTAGGATACAAGGTTTATGTAATGCCTTTCACTTTATTCATGTGTTTATGTCTTCTATTTGTCATTTAGAGCTTTCTTGTAGTGATTCCAAGTCATTTATGACTTGCTGTGACTGACAGTTTGGTCACCTGGTCATTCATTTGGTTTTGATGTAAGTTTTAGTGTTTTTTAGAGTTTTTAAACCTTGAATAGTCATTTGTGATCAGAAGTCCAGGAAGATGACCACATAATCTAATTTTGACAATTCCATTAGCTCCAGAAAGGCCATTTTAGGCTAGTAGCATAGTTGGTAAGACTCCCGAGGCTTTAGTGCGAGTCTGTGTGATTAGGTGCTTTAACTTTCAAGTTGAAACCTAAGTTTTACTTTAGTCAACATTCTGAGTAAATGAGCTCGGATGAAAATTCTATCAGGACGATTAGCTCTGGAATGTTGAGTTTAGTCTCGAATGACCCTTCGTTTAGTTCCTGAGGCTTTCGGACTAATTTTGAAGCCTTTTGTGAAATTTGGCTTAAAATGGAAATTGGGTGTGGGACCCACTTTTTATTGAAACGACCTCGGATGGGAATTTTGATAGTTCTTTTAAGTCTAGAATGTCATATTCGATGGGGTAGCATATCTCGTTTGCATACACTGGGTTCCGAACGAGTCTCGGGCACCCCGTTGAAGTTTCGGGGCCTTAGCCCTTTTGCCGTCAGCTAAGGCACGCCCGCGTTCGCGCACCCACGGCTGTGTTCACGGATGGCAGGTGCCTTGGCAGACACGTTTGCACGGTGGAGCCATGTTCATGGATGGCAACTGGCAAGCGTGTTCGTATGGTCTCCCCGCGTTCGCGCCGGTCGGCTGTCAGGCCTATTTAAGGCTGGTCGGAAAGTGGCCTTGGCTTAGTTAGACAAATTGCGATTTCTCCCTCGTTTTAACTCTAAATTTTGTGATTCAAAGTTCCACGTGCTCGTTATTTCCATGGCTACGTGGTGGAGTGGTTGGATTGTCTTGGTGACACTTTTTTTGAGGTGAAATTTGTCGGTAAGCTGCTGCCTTCTCTCTTTTAATTTTGGTTTTCGTTGTGTTGTTGTGTTAGATGATTTTAGAGCTTCGAATTGTGTTCTATTTTGGGACATAAGTTCAAGGCATAGATTAGGACCTTTTGATGGATTTGATTTAAGAATTTCTGGCATGGATCCCATGATTCCCATTTGACTCTAAAAATTGGTCTATATCTGTTTTGGGTGATTTTTGTGTCTAAATGACCGTATTGACATTGTGATCCTATTTTTGATAGTGTCGCAGCATTTAGAGACCGTTTGGAAGGAAAAACCTCCGGCCTTGGGATTTCGAGTGCGCGTGATCGTCCTACAGGTAGGCTACGACTTCCTTTCTAACTAGATTGAGCATGAAGGTGTAAATTCATGATGATGAGTTTGAATTGGGGGCGGGTACCTAGTTATTTATGCTTTTCTGCTTGGAAACCATGATCAAGGGTTGGTTAATACTGTTTTGAGGGTAGTGCCATGCTGATGGAGGGTTATATGTGTGTAGTTGCATGCTATGTGATTTACTTGTTTGGTTATTTTTGGAGCATGTTTTGGCCTTAGTCTAGGATAGACTAGTGTTGCCTTAGACCCATGCACCTTGTGACTATGGTATGTCTTCGACATCGTTTCAGATGGTCTAGGTCCTTGTAGATCGGAATAGCAGACTTAGGTCTGATATTATGAGCCTTAGCTTAGGCATTTGTGCCGCTTGTTAGCCTTTCTGCCGCTTGTTAGCCTTTCTGCCTCTTCTCCTTATTTTTGCGGCTCCGATGCATTACCTTAGATTGTGAGATTTCTTCAGATTGGAGTGCTTCCAGCTTAGAGCCTGTTATGATATCATTTAGAGAGGACGTCAATCCACGGTGGCTTGGAGCCTTCTTGAGATCCTCTTTAGAGTCGATACGCCCCCGGGCACTCTTGCTAGCTGGGCAGTTGATGCCCCTAGGAGTGGGCTAGATGGCTAGGCAGCCTGGATAAATGAGATCCTTTATGAAGTTGACACGCCCCAGAGGCACTTTTCCTAGCTCTGCGATTGACGCCCCTGGGAGTGGATTGTATGGCTGGGCGGCCTGGGTTAATAGTCACTCTTGCTAGCCGGGCTGGGAGTTGACTAGTTCTTGGATTCAGATCAGGATTACTCATCGGTCTTGTGGACTTAGCTATTCTGTATACCTATCGGGATTATGGGGGTGCGTTTTTTGGTTTTATTTAACTTGCGTACGAGTGTACCTTCTGGGCTTATGAGGGTCTAGTTAGGTTTAGCATAGCTGTACTCAGATTTACTTTAGGTATGCTTGTGTGCCTTCTTTTAATATCTGCTTTAGCCTTTGTTTGTATCTAGATTCTATCTTCTCTGATTGTTTTTACCTTTCTTGCTCGGTCGGCCTATGATGCCTATTGAGTACCTTTATTTTGGTACTAATGCTACGCTGTACATCTTTTCGTGATGTTGTTCCTAGTATTAGATACCAGCGGTGATCATTCGTGTCGTCTTTTGCAGCTTGTGGATATCGGAGATGAGGGTGATCTCTTGGCGTCCTAGATCAGTCTGTCTCATTTTGTACATATGTTCGCTTGTCCTTTTCCTTTGAGACAACTTGTCATGGTCCAGTTTTGGGACTTGTATTTATTCTTTTTAGACAGCTGTGTACTCGTGACTTCTAGGTTGTGGGAGGGTATCTATTATATATAGTTTTAGGTTTGCTTTCTGTTTCTATCTTTTCTTATTATTAGCATTGTTTTCTGTTAGTTCTACCCTTGTACTCACTACTTTTTGTTCTGGGTACGGGTCGACTTACCTACTGGCGGGTTTTAGTAGATGTCATCATGACTCAGGAAGTTGAATCGTGACAAGTCGGTATTATATCCAAGTTCACCGGTCTCACCTGTATAGAACTAATACCTAGTAGAGTTGTATAGATCGGTGCGGAGACATCCGTGTCCTATCTTTGTGAGGCTAAAGGGTGTCTTTAGGAATACCTCTCTTTTGTATCTCTATCATGCAGCCTATGTGTTATTGGTTTTTGGAAATCTCACTTGCATCACTCTTTTCACAGGATGGCTCATACACGTCGCGAGGCGGATCGGGGTAGGGGTTGACCTCCCTTGTCAGATAGGGGTGCAACGCCACCCCAGTTAGAGAGCAGGGTCCGAAGCCAGTAGTGGACCCTCCAGCAACCTAGATTCGAAAGAAGCCAGTGGGGTTGGGACCAACTCAGCCACCACCCATACCAGCTATGGCTCTAGAGTTCCAAGCACCCATTACCCAGCTTTTAATAGTACTTGGGGGTATGTAGCAGACCCAGTACCAGCACCAACACTAGTGCCAGTACCATTACCAGGTCAGCAGGATCAGCCTGTAGCAGAGGCACCTCAGGCCCAGGTAACACCTGGGGGTGCCCAGCCCGCGATTGCGACTGGAGCTATGCCGCTAGAGGAGTAGAATATGATCGGAGTGTTCTTGAGGATTTCTCCTCTGAGGTTTTCTGGGGCTATGGGTGAGGATGCCCACGAGTTTCTGACTACTTACAGTGAGCGACTGCATACCTTAAGTCTCATGGAGTCTAGAGGAGCCTACTTCGCTGTGTATCAACTTGATGGGTTAGCTAGATAGTGGTGGCGTACATTTGTTGAGACTAGACCAGCTGGGTCTCCTCTGGTCCCCTGGATCGAGTTTTCTGAGGCCTTTTTGCACAGGTTCATTCCCTTTAGCCTTAGAGAACACCTCAGGGATTAGTTCTCCAGGTTGGAGAAGGGTTCTATGACAGTGTCCGAGTACAAGGCGAGATTTCACGAGTTCTCCCACCATGCTACCATGATTCTACCTACTAAGGAGGAGAGGGTTTGATGCTTTGTTCATGGGTTGAGATTACTGCTACAGATTGAGGCTCAGTCTATGGTCTCAGTGGGTCACTCTTTTCTGGATGTTGCTGATCATGCCCGCACTATCGAGCAGCTCCATCGTGAGGCCCAAGGGGGGAGTGACAAAAGAGCTAGATATGAGGGTAGCTATAATGGGTCCCGTTCTAGGCCTAGAGATTCACATTATTGGAATCGACAATAGTTTAAATAGGGTCAGCCTAGTCGGCCTGTTCAGGCCTCATTGTAGAGTTCAGAGGGGGATCGGTATAACTAGAGTGAGATTGGCTCTAGTCAGAGTCATAGGTCCCATGCTAGTATTTTCGGCCATGGTGGTCATTTTTCTGGGAGCAGATCGTCTTCGGGTTATTTTGACTGTGGTGAGTAAGGTCACTAGGCCAGAGATTGCCTTTTACGTAGATGGATCGCTCTAGTTCCACAGCCAGCTCTATAACCTTCACTAGCAGCACCTCTAGCTAGAGGTCGAGGTTAGGGTCATGACCATTGTGGTGGACAGTAGGGTATTCAGGGTAGTACCCGGGGAGGTAGGTCAGGTGGTAGGACTGATGGCCAGGATAGAGGCAGAAAACACAGTTTTTATGCAGCTCATGTTAGGACGGAGGCTGAGGCATCGGATGATGTGATCACAGGTACGATTTTTTTGTGCTATCATCCTGCCTCGACTTTATTTGATCCAGGCTCTACCTATTTTTATGTGTCTGTGTATTATGCTTCTTGTATGGGTATGATTTCTGAGCCTATGGCAGCACCATTGCGTGTGTCAACACTCGTGGGTGACTCTTTATTAGTGGATCCGGTGTTTCGATCTTGCTTAGTTACTATCCAAGGGCGTGACACTCGGACTGACCTTATATTGTTAGATATGCTTGATTTTGATGTGATTCTGGGCATGGATTGGTTATCTCCCTACCATGCAATTTTAGACTGTTTCTCTAAGACCGTGACCCTAGCCATGTTGGTGTTTTCTCGGTGGTGTGGCAGGGCACGGAGCACACCGATTGGTATTATCTCTTTTGTTCAGGCTCGGAGGCTAGTGGCTAGCGGGTACTTATTTTATTTGGCCTATGTGCATGATGTGAGTAGGGAGGTCTATTCAGTTGAGTCCATTCCAGTCGTCCATGATTTTATAGATGTGTTTCCTACTGACCTACCTAGCCTACCCCCGGAGCGTGATATTGACTTTACTATTGAGCTTGAGCTGGGTACTTGACCTATTTCCATTCTTCCATATCGGATGGCCCCTGCGGAGCTCAGTGTTCAGCTTCAGGACCTCTTGAGTAAGGGGTTCATCAGGCCTAGTATATCACCTTAGGGCACTCCTATTCTGTTTGTGAAGAAGAATGATGGTACGATGCACATGTGTATTGATTATAGGTGTATTCATAAGGTGACGGTGAAGAACTGCTACCCCATGCCTAGGATTGATGATCTATTTGACCAGCTTCAGGTTGCTGCAGTGTTTTTGAAGATTGATTTAAGGTCTGGTTACCATAAGTTGAGGATTAGGGTAGCGGACATCCCTAAGACCGCATTTAGGACTCGATATGGCCACTATGGGTTCCTAGTGATGTCTTTTGGGTTGACTATTACCCCTGTCGCCTTCATGGACTTGACGTGGGTATTCATGCCGTATCTTGACTTATTCGTCATTGTGTTCATAGATGACATTCGGGTATACTCACGGAGCAGGAGTGATCATGAGCAACATCTAAGGATTGTGCTCCAGATTTTGAGAGATCAGCAGCTTTATGCCAAGTTCTCAAAGTGTGAGTTTTGGCTTGATTCTATAGCATTCTTGGGGCACGTGGTGTCCAAGGATGGCATCATGGTAGATCCGGTGAAGATTGAGGCTATTCGTGGTTGGTCTAGGCCCACTTCAGTTACTGACGGTCATAGCTTCACCGGTTTAGCAGGTTACTATAGACAGTTTTTGGAGGGATTCTCCACTATTGCAGCATTTCTGACCTGGTTGACTCATCTTGATGTACTCTTCGAGTGGTCTAAGGAGTGTGGGCTGAGCTTCTGGAAGCTCAAGAAGTTACTGATTACCGCTCCTGTATTCACTCTTCTAGTTGAGGGAGGGCTTCACGGTCTATTGTGACGCATCCAGCATTGGTTTGGGTTGTGTATTGACGCAACCGGGCTGGGTTATTACTTATGCGTCGAGGCAGCTTAAGATACATGAGCGCAACTACCCCACTCATGACTTGGAGTTGGAAGTGGTAGTTTTCACGCTTAAGATCTAGAGGCACTACCTGTATGGAGTCGGTTGTGAGATCTACACTGATCATATGTGTCTTTAGTATATCATGAGTTAGAGGGATCTTAATTCGAGGCAGCATCGCTGGATTGAGCTTCTGAAGGACTATGACCTCTCTATTCTCTACCATTCGGGCAAGGTGAATATGGTAGTGGATGCCTTGAGTCGGAAGGCAATGAGTATGGGTAGTCTAGTCTTCTTATCTACTATGGAGCGACCTTTAGCTTTGGACATTCAGTCTTTAGCTAATAAGATAGTTCGATTGGATGTCTCAGATTCTAGGTGTGTTTTAGCCTATGTGGGAGTTCAGTCTTCTCTTCTTGATCAGATCCGTAGCTGATAGTCTTAGGATGAGGCCTTGGTGGCACTTCGAGATTCGGGTGTTAGTGGGTGATTCCGGTCAGGTTACCTTGGATTCAGATGGGGTTTTGAGGTTTGCAGGCCATATTTGTGTTTCAGAAGTTGGGGGTTTGATACAGCTGATACTCCGTGAGGCCCATGATTCTTGATATTCTATTTATCCAGGCACCGCAAAGATGTATCATGATTTGAGGTAACATTACTGCTGGGCCGGCATGAGGAAAGATATTGCAGACTATGTGTCTTATTGCTTGAGTTGTCAGCAGGTGAAGGCCGAGCACTTGAGACCTGGTGGTGAGTTTTAGAGATTTCCCATCCCGGAGTAGAAGTGAGATCGCATCACTATGGACTTTGTGGTAGGGTTGCCTCAAACTTCTAGAGGTATTGACAACATTGGGTCATCATTGATCAATTGACCAAATTAACACACTTCCTCTCTGTTCACTCTTCATTTAGTGTCGAGAAGTTAGCCCTATCTACATTCGTGAGGTGATTCATCTTCATGGTGTGCATGTCTCTATTATATCAGATCGAGGTGCTCATTTTGCTTCTTGGTTTTGGAGGACTTTTCAGGATGAGTTGGGCAGCCATGTTGACCTTAGCACAACCTTTCACCCACATACTGATGGTCAATCGGAGCGTACTGTTCAGGTTCTTGAGGACATGTTACGGGCTTGTGTTTTAGAGTTTGGAGGTCAATGGGACTGGTTCTTGCCTTTGGTGAAGTTTGCGTACAATAATAACTACCATTGTAGCATCGAGATGGCCTCGTTTGAGGCCTTATATGGTAGGCGTTGTTGCTCTCTGGTTGGTTGGTTTGAGTCTACAGAGCCTAGACCGTGTGGCACAGACTTGATTCAAGAGGCTTTGGAGCAGGTGAGGGTGATTCAGGATAGACTTCGGACAGCTCAGAGTAGCCACATGAGTTATGCTGATCGTAGGCGACGACCATTGAGGTTTTCAGTTGGTGATAGAGTTTTCCTCCGTATGTCGCCCATGAAGGGCGTAGTGATTTGGGAGGCGGGGCAAGCTTAGCCCCAAGTATATTGGACCTTTTGAGATTGCCCCGACAGTTGGAGAGGTTGCATATGAGCTACCTTTGCCTCCGATGTTCTTAGCTATCCACCCAGTCTTTCATGTTTCGATGCTGCACTGGTATGTTCCTGATGAGTCGCATGTGCTTCAGTATGATGCAGTAGATTTGGATGATCACTTGACATTCGTGGAGGAGCAGTTGCCATTCTTGCAAGAGATGTGTAGCGGTTGTGCTCGAGAGCCATTCCTATGGTTAAGGTCCGTTGGAGGCATTGTCCAGTTGTGAAGGCTACCTAGAAGATCTAGTATGAGATGCAGGAGCAGTTTCTAGGCTTGTTTGAGCCTTCAGGTACTTCTTCACTCTTACTTTCGCAAAAGTGCTTTTTAGTAGTGGATGTCGTAATGACCTTCAGGTCATGTGTTTATGCCTCATGTTCATCGTTTAGAGCTTTCCTGTAGCGACCCCAAGTCATTTATGACTTGCTGGGATAGGCAGTTTGGTCACCTGGTCGTTCGTTAGGTTTTATGTGAGTTTTAATATTTTTGGAGCTTTTGAACCTTGAATGGTCATTTTGATCAGAAGTCTAGGAAGATGATCTCAGAATCAAATTCTGACAATTCCATCAGCTCCAGAAGGGTCATTTTAGGCTAGTAGCTTAGTTGGCATGACTCTTGAGGTTTTCAGCGCGAGTCTGTGCGATTAGGTGTTTTAACTTTCAAGTTGAAACCTAAATTTGACTTTAGTCAACATTCTGGGTAAACGAGCTCGGATGAGAATTCCATCAGCACAATTAGCTCTGGAATGTCGAGTTTAGTCTAGAACAACCCTTTATTTAGGTCTCGAGGCTTCCGGGCTAATTTCGAGTCCCTTTGTGGAATTTGGCTTAAAATAGAAATTGGGTGTAGGACCAACTTTTTATTGAAACAAACTTGGATTGAGATTTTGATGGTTTCGTTAAGTCTGGAATGACATTACCGATGGGGTAGCAAATCTCATTTGTATGCACGGGGTTCCGAACGAGTCTCGGGCACCCCGTTCAAGTTTTGGGACCTTGGCCCTTTTGCTGTCAGTTGAGGCATGCCCGCGTTCATGCGCCCACTATCGCCTTTGCGGATGGCAGGCACCCCGATAGGCACATTCGTGGGCTGGTACCACGTTCGCGGATGGAAGCTGGCACGCGCGTTTTTGCGGTCGCCCCGCGTTCGCGCCGGTCGGCCGTCAAGCCTATTTGAGGCTTGTCGGGAAGGAAGCCATGGCTCAGTTAGGAAAATTGTGATTTCTCTATCGTTTTAACTACGATTTTTGTGATTCAAAGTCCTACGTGCTTTTTATTGCAGGTGCTATGTGGTGGAGTGGTTGGATTGTGTCGATGACACTCTGTTCAAGGTGAATTGGGTCGGTAAGCTGTTGCCTTCTCTCTTTTAATTTGGGTTTTTGTTGTGTTGTTGTGTTAGTTGATTTTCGAGCCTCGAATTGTGTTCTATTTTGGGACATAAGTTCAAGGCATAGATTAGGACCTTTTGATGGAGTCAATTTTGGAATTTCTGGCACGGAGCCCATAATTTTTGTTTGACTCTAAAAATTTGTCTGTCTCCGTTTTGGGTGATTTACATGTCTGAATGACCGTATTGACTTTCTGATCCAATTCTTGATAGTGTTACAGCATTTAGAGGCTGCTCGAAATGGAAAACCTCCAGCCTTGTGATTTGGAGCGCGCATGGTTGGCCTACAGGTAGGATACAACTTCTTTTCTAACTAGATTGAGCATAAAGGTGTAAGTTTATGATGATGAGTGTGAATTGGGGTTGGGTAGATAGTTATTTCTGCTTTTCTTTTTTGAAACCATGATCTAGGGTTGGTTAATACTGTTTCGAGGGTAGTACCATGCTGATAAAGGGTTGTATGTATGTCGTAGCATGCTATGTGATTTACTTGTTTGGTTACTTTTTTTGGAGCATGTTTTGGCCTTAGTCTAAGATAGATTAGTGTTTCCTTAGACCCATGCACCTTGTGACTATGGTATGTCTCCGACGTCATTTAGGATGGACTAGGTCCTCGTAGATCGGAATAGCAGACTTAGGTCTGATAGTATGAGCCTTAGCTTAGGCATTTGTGCTACTTGTTAGCCTTTCTGTCTCTTCTCCCTATTTCTGCGGCTCTGATGAGTTATTGGAGATTGTGTGCTTCCAACTTAGAGCCTATTATGATATCATTGAGAGTGGATGTCGATCTACGATGGCTTAGAGCCTACTTGAGATCCTCTTTGGAGTCGATACGCCCATATGAACTTTTGCTAGCTGGGTGGTTGACTCCCCTTGGAGTGGGCTAGCTGACTGGGCGGTCTGGATATCTGAGATCCTCTATGGAGTTGACACACCCCCAGGCACTTTTGCTGGTTGGGCGGTTGATGCCTCTAGGAGTGGATTGTATGGTTGGGCGGCCTGGGTTGATAGTCACTCTTACTAGCTGGGCTGGGAGTTGACTGGTTGAGTTGATTGTCACTCTTGCTAGCTAGGATGTGAGTTGACTGGTTGAGTTGATTTTCACTCTTGCTAGCCGGGCTTGGAGTTGACTGGTTTTTGGATTCGGATTTGGATTACTCATCTGTCTTGTAGACTTAGCTATTCTGTGTACCTGTCGGGCTTATGGGGTCCATTTGTGTTTTATTTAACTTGCGCATGAGTGTACCTTATGGGCTTATGAGGTCTAGTTAGGTTTAGCTTAGCTGTACTTAGATTTACTTTCGGTATGCTCATGTGCCTTATTTTCATATCGCTTTGGCCTCTGTTTGTGTCTAGATTCTATCTTCTCTGATTGTTTTTACCTTTCTTGCTCGGTAGGCCTATGATGCCTACTAAGTACCTTTGTTTTTGTACTTATGCTACACTCTGCATCTTTTTGTGATGCAGGTCTTAGTGCTAGCTACTAGCGGTGATTGTTCGTGCCATCTTTTGTAGCTTGTGGCTATCGGAGACGAGGGTGAGCTCTTGGCTTCCTGTATCAACCTGTCTCCTTCTGTACATATGTTAACTTATCTTTTGCCTTTTAGATGGCTTGTCGTGGTCCACTTTTGGGACTTGTTTTTATTATTGTTAGACAGCTCTGTATTCGTGATTTCCAAGTGCTGAAGGGTGTCTATTGTATATAGTTTTTGGTTTGCTTTCCGTTTCTGTCTTTTTCTTATTATTAGCATTGTTTTCTGTTAGTTCTAACCTTGTACTCACTACTTCTTATTCTGGGTACGGGCTGGCTTACTTACTGGTGGGTTTTAGTAGGTGCCATTATGACTTGGGAAGCTGGACCGTGACATTTTAGGAGATCACTTGCCTCAAATCAATCAATTAATCGCTCCAAGAGTTGAGTCTTCCCCTTCTAAATAACTTCCAAAGCCTCACAATCTATATAGAACCAAGCATTCACAATAAATTTCCAAAAACAACAATACCCACATCAATTCTTTGAAAAATGGGTCAATCAACACAAAACCCAATTCAAAAAATAAGGATTGAATTCTGAATTTTAATACTTGAATATGATATTTAAGGCATTAAGAACTCATTGAGGAAAACCAATTCGAAAAAGGATTTGAAATAACTTCACAATCTCAATTTTACTTTAAAACTCAAGTTCATGAAGAACCCCCAATTTATCAAATCCAAAACCTTGATTTAAACTCATAAATTCAATAATAATAATGGGTAATTGAAGAATTAGGGTTAAGAATCGTTATCCAAAAGTTTTTCCTTGAAAACTTTGTCCAAATTGCCACCCCAAAGCTCCCAAAACTGAAAAATGGTAAAATGGGGCTTAAACCCCGAAATGGCAGGCAAAAAACCATCTTTCATGTCGCAAAAGCTACCAGGGGTTCACTTAAGCGAACCCATTTAAAAATGTGGGCATCACAAAAGCTAATGGCCTTCGCTAAAGCGAAGGTCGCTTAAGTGAAGGTTTCTTCCCAAATGCGAAGGTCAACATTGGTTGGTCCTTCGCAAAAGTGAAGCAAACCTCACTAAAGCGAGCCTCGCAAAAGCGAGCCACCCCTTGCAAAGTGGAGTACACAAGAACACAGACATCAGAAAAATCAGCCTACACTCTAAACATCGAAAGGACCCTCATGATTCATTTTGAACCCCGTACACATAAACCAAATATGCAAATCAACTAACCTCGACATTCAGGACTCAATGGAACCGTCAAACGTGCATGCGAGGTTTTCTTGAACCGACATCCGCGAAAATCACAAGAAACTAGCTCAACGCCTAAAAAGGCTAAAACAAGCTCGGACCCTCACAAAAATCAACCAAGACTACATTTAGGACTAAAATCATCCCCCGAATCCAACAGAGCTCTCAAAATTCTGATCCGAGCATCCGAACCCCGAATGTTGACCAAAGTCAACCCAAAGGTTAAATTCCACAATTTCATAACTTAGGACCTCAAATCCTTAAAACGACTCCGAATTTGAGATCGACATCTCTCACAGATCAGATTTTACCTTTCGGGACTGATGGAATCAATTGAATTTCATTTCGACACTCAAAACTCCAAATAACACCAAATATCTCTTTTATGCAACTTTAAGCCTTTAAAACTCAAAACTTACTAAATTCTCAACTACTTACTCAAAGCATGGAAACCGACTTTTAAAACTCAATCACAGAAGACTCGGGGTTAACATCGGGAGGGGTAAAATGGTAAATTTCATGGAAAAACCAAAATGACCATCTGGGTCATTATAATCTATTTTCCCAAATCTGCTTGAAAAGTAGATTCCTTAAGGTAATGGGTTGTTTGTAATTCCCATAGATGTGACCGAAAGGAGATTCCATGAATTGATACTATGAGATCGAAAGAAGATTAGTGTCAGTGACGATGACCCAACCTATCTGTGTTTGTTTAACACTATTGAGCACCACAATTACCCCTATGTTATATCAATTCCAATTCCTGCACCCTTAGATTATTCCTCAATTGTTTGACTTCGTGATATCATAGTTTAATCTTTATTTGTGATAACAAAACCCTTTTTCATAAATTTGATTGAATCATCCACCCTCCTTTTTTAATTGCTACAAATGAACTATTTTACGATTCAAATTTCCTTGTTGAATTCTTTGAATTACAACATTCTCTGTGGGATTCCATCCCGACTCTTGTTGGATTTTTATTGACAACAATCACTTATTCTCTTAATTGTTTGGAGGTTAGTTGAGTGTTATAAAAAATGACGCTATTGTTGGAGAATGGTAGCTAAGAATTTAATTGGTGAAATTAGTTTGTGAACTTGCTTAGTTGTAGTAGATTGTTGTTTGGTGTCCTAGTTTGCTTATTTGTAGGTATACAACTTGAGTGATCATGGTAGTGACGATGATAGTCACTACGGGCAAAACGATAACATTGGTGACTTGTATGATATGCACATGAATGTCATCCAAACCACAAGAGCTATTCGGTTACCTCCTACAACATGGAGGGCAGTCTTTCATGTGACTTGAACAATGCTACAGTTGCTCCAAATGGCAAGAATATCTGGGGGACTTTCTCATGAAGATCCCCATGATCACCTTAGATATTTTATGGATGTTTGTGGGCCATTCACCTTCAAAAACATCTCACAAGAGTCCATTCGGCTGAAATTATTTCCATTCTCTCTAATGGGAGAAGTGACTAGATGGCTCATCGAATTACCTAATGATTCAATCACTTCATGGGATGAGTTGACAGATGCATTTCTAGAGAGATATTTCCCTCTGTCGAAGATGATCAAGCTTAGAGGTATCATTCAAGATATTAATAGGATGCCGGGTGAACCTCTTCATGAGATATGGCTACAATTTAGGAAGTTTCTATTGCAATATCCAACACATTGTGTTCCGGACAACTTATTATTGCAATACTTCTACTGTAGCTTGGACTCCGTTAACAAAGGCCTAGCCGACCAACATGTTCAAGGTAGGCTAATGAGGAAACCATATGATGTCGCAGTATTGTTAGTTGTAGACATGACAAAGATTAATTGTGCATGGCATACCAGAGAAGATCAAGTGTCTCGTCTACATGTGGGCATGAGCAAAGAACAGTTGGAAAAAGATCAAGAGAGGGATGAAAATATGGCTAATGATGACCCAATAGGACTTGTTTTCTAAACATGTCATGAGAGGTGGACTTAAAGCTGTAAACACGGTTGGTACAAGTGTTGGACAATGTCCCGAAGATGCCAAGTTTGAGGCATTATACAATGAGGAATTACAATTTGATAAATTATTGGGAGGTTCTCACTTGGGCTACCAAAGGCAAGGTGGAAATCAAGGTTGGAACAAGGAGTGAGACAACGGTTGAAAAGATTGGAGAGGTGAAAATTAGAGAGAAAGAGAGGTTGAGAATGATAGGTACATCCCTCCTCATGATCGTCTAAAGCCAAAAGAACCAGCTGGATTGGAGGGAAATCGCACTGAGGAAATGCTGACAAGGATATTCAACAAAGTTGAAGGGTCCAACAAATTGTTGAAGGATTTGAAAAATGACTTCTCCACTTTAACCCAAACACTGACTTCACATTCAGTGTCAATCAAACAGCTTTGAACTCAGGTATGTCAACTGTCTACTCACCACAATCTAAGAAAAAAGGGAGCGCTACCTAGTGACACCGTCCCAAATCCCAAAAATGATTGTTGATAAAGTGAGAACTATGTCATGCCACAAATTTAAATAAGGTGCTTCTTCGGAGGAAATCCAAGTTTATTTTGTGTTTTCAATAATGTGTGTTGTGAGTGTAGGTTGGAAAGAAGTCACAATGTCGAGGAAGGTGACTTAGGTGATACCACGATAAACTCAGCGATTCACCGAATGCATTGAGCGGACTTCTCCATGTCCGCCTTCTGAGATGGAAAAATTGAAAAAGTGTATGGTTAACTTAGGCGGTTTGAGCTCCTATTGGCGATCCGCCAAAGTGCACTAAACAGACTCGATCGAGTCCGCCGAATCATCCTTTCAGGTTGGTATCCATTCAGGCCTCATCGGTGAGATTTAGCTCCTTTTGCGATTCGCCAAATGCGTTCAGCAACGTTAGTCGCAGTCCATCGAGTTGGTTCGAGTTAAAAAGGCCAAGAATTTTTTCAAGTTTTAAAAGAAATCCTTTCATCTCTTTGTGCTTATTTTTCCTCCTTAGCTCCCAATACCTTCATTTTACTGTTTGTGTGTCTCTTTTGTGTGATTTTGCGTGCTTTGAGTACTTTGGAATGCTAGATTCTCGATCCCAGACCCTTTTTCCCTCGAGTTTGTGCTTTGCTACTATATTTGAGGTTGGGTTTTGAGTTCTATCTTATCATTTATGCTAGAAATTGATGTTTTTGAAATGGTCTTTATGCCATTTGAAGCATATTATTGTTTAATCTGTATGATTAGTCATATATTCATTGTATTGAACTGTGCTCATGAGTTAGATAGTTGATTTTGTGCCTGAAATTATGAAAATTGATTGTGTTGGTTAATAGCTGAAATTGAGCCGTTGTTAGTTCTGGGTTTGACCTTAATTGAGTATGGGTGAAGTCTGATTAGCCCAATGTTACCCCGATGGCTTGAATTTTCCCAATGACAAATAGTGACAACTTCCTTAAGGGCAAGTCATCATTTTGGGTAATACTTTGTGATATTTGGAGGAAGTCTGAGTACCAATGGGTGGAAAAGTATGTGGGTATATAGTAAAGTTAACTGATAATTTAGTATCGTTGCATATTGGTGTTGAATTTTTGAAATAGGAATTGGGCTCAAAATTACCTATTCGGGGAGCTTGTCTTAGCTCGCCAAGGTAACTAGGCGAATCACCGAGTTAGCCCCAAGCCTCATTCTATGCTTGAATATGTGAATTGGGCGCTGTTCCATTTGGCGGGCTTATCTTAGTTCACCGAAACCCATTCGGCATATCACCAAGTAAGAGTGGACACCGCTCTTTGTGCTTGTTCTTATTAATTTTTCACTGTCACTTTTAGCGAGCTTGTCTTAGCCCACCGAAATCCATTGGGTGAATCACCGAGTGGGAGATGACCCTGCCTTTCATGCTGAGTTCAATTTGATTGAAGCTTGTCAGCTTCAGCGAGCTCACCTAACCTGTTAGGTGAGCCACCTTCCTAGTAGGTGAGCTTCAGTGCGTTGTTTCTTCTTGAGTTTGATTTTGACTAACCTTCACCTGATCTTTGTTTGAATGACTGTGCATTGCAAGAAATGGCAAGAACCAAAGGAAAAAAAATTGGATCTTTCGATACAAAATTAGATAGAGAACCCTCTCCAGGCATAAGGGTATGGTCATCAATGAGCCATCTGAGGCTCCACATCAACAAAACACTCTGTGCTATTCTACGCATGTGAGTGTACAACCAAAGAATGTAATTGCCAAAAAAAGAACAGACATCGGGTCCAAATTAGTACAGCCTCCTCACGCTCAAGCACCTACCTCTCGAGTTCTCCTGATAATAGCTCCAAGAGCCTTCAATAGGCTCAAAACAACTGGAGAACGCACAGTTTTCTAGGAGAGATGACTCTCCACTGATGGGGTCATAAGAGACTACCCGGCCATCTGGGATACGATTCAGTTTCATACGTTCGAGGGGTTTACAAAGCCTCGACACCCATATGTTCTATTATTGGTTTGAGAGTTCTACACGACCTATGTATAGGCCTTGCTAAATAAAAGGAAGGGTACAATTTGGAAACCCTAGGAAGAAGTGAAAGTGTGTGGCAAGATGGTACAATGCCACATAGGTGCAATCAATACTAGCCTAGTCACTCCAGAAAATTGGGCTGAGATATTTACACTCCGGATGCGGCATGACCTTGACTCATTAAAAGGATGGCTAGCACCACTTATTTCTGATGTCTCTCCTCCATGGATGGTTGCAGGAGTGAGGATAGAGAAGAAATATATGAATGTTGGGGCTCGATATTGGTTTGGATTTATAAGTAGCAACATTATGCCGTCACAAAATGAATCAATCCTTTAGTACGAAAAGACTATTTTGGTTGGTACAGTAATTGAAAGGGAGATGATAAATGTGGGGTCAATTATTACAAATGAGATATTGATGAGGTCCAGATAAGAGTAGACCTCTCTCCCCTTCCCTTTCTTAATCACACAGTTATGTGAGGCTGCGTGAGTTCCTTTCCAGGAGGTGACTGATATGCAGATCACCCCCGCCTTCTCCAATGACATTCAGAGGATCGAGGCTGACTACTTGCAGAAGGATGCAACTTGGAGGAAGCCTCCATCACCATACACTATGTCCGTAGTTGATCTTGCCATCTTTGAGGCCGAGGCCACTCATTCCACTCATTTTGTGGAGCCTTTAGGTACATCTCAACCTTCTTTTGTGCCATCTACTTCCACTACTGCTGCACCTGCTCATACTCCTGTCTCTGGACCCCCATTGACCCAGGCCTTGATATACCAAATGGGCAATCTTTCTAGATCTGCATATATGAGAGCTACTAGGGCTGAGAGCAATATGTCCAAGTTAATTGATCGGGAGATTGAGGCTATATTAGCTCCTTTGAGAGTTTGGTTGATGTAGTGTGAGGCTACCTTAGAGTCACAAGGTGTGCGATTAGATAACCTGACAGTGAGGATGGAGGTCTAGGAGAAGATAGATGGTAGTTCAGATGATTTGACTACAATAAGGGTTGAGTTAGGTACTCTTAGGGTTGATGTAGTTCATTTGAGGTCTACTGACATTTCTATGCTGTGGGGTGAGGTTCCCTTGCCCGATGCACCCGAGTATGTGCCTACCTCCATGCCGAGTGTTAAGGTTCCCTCTAATGAGGCTAAGACGATGGGTGTGGTTAGAGAGATTGTTAGTGATACTGTTGTTGTTGATGCTAAGGGTGAGAGAGATGTGGATGGGGACAATGATGATTTGGCCAAGGAGAGAGATTCGGAGGAGATTCGAAGAGAGGTAGATGAGCAGCGGATTACTTTGACACTAACGGAGCTGCAGGATCTTGAAGAGATGGTGGTACATGCTACATTGGAAAGATCCCTTGAAGAGACCTCCGAAGTTGGAACTAGTGGGCTCTCTTCAGACTCCACCATTCCTCCTATTGATGTGCCGGGCACTGATGCCCTGATTGAGACTTCTGTGCTACCTCATGTGACTACTGTGCCGGGCACTGATG
Organism: Solanum appendiculatum; assembly: GCA_018342035.1. Lineage (NCBI taxonomy): Eukaryota > Viridiplantae > Streptophyta > Magnoliopsida > Solanales > Solanaceae > Solanum > Solanum appendiculatum. Next base: position 121,976 of record JAGDQO010001652.1, read on the forward strand.
CCCTAGATAATGCTGTCCCCTTTGAGACTTCAAATGTGAGCACTCCACAGGCATAGCCTATCAGGGGGACTCTTATCTCTCCTCCCGTACTTTCATTATTTTTATTTTGCATTGAGGACACTGTTGTTTTTATTTTTGTGAGGTGAGGGCACTTTTTCCAATTCCCCTTTTTGATTGTATTTTGTTGTTTTTCAATTTTATTTTTGGATAATTGTAGTATTTTGTTATTTTTGGTTTTATTATAGTGATGTGATGGTTTGGCTCATTTTGTCTCTCCATTTTCATTTACCCCATGAGTTTGGAAGTCTTTGAAATGCTTGAATTTTCATTAATAATGTTCGAGGATTGATTGTGTTCAATATCAATGTCTTGGATAGTACTCATGATGAGCATTGTGTTTAAAGTTGGTATAGCAAGAGGAAATTAGTGTGGCTGCACTTTTGAATGATCTGTTTGAATCTCGTGTTGACTAGCTACGTTTTGCTGTGAGCCTTGCAATGAACATCACACGTAAGCTTTTAATCTTGTCAGGCTGTTTTAAATGTGTTTAAAGTGCATTGTGTGTTGAGGTTTTGTTTTAAATCAAGCTTGTTGAATCCTAGAATTTCCTTGTTAGTCCAATTGTCTAGCTTTGGTGAATGCAAGAAGTGATCTTGGGGACATTTTGAGACAAAACCCAAACGTCCATACCTTGTGTAACTACCTTGTGAGGGTGTGCAACCATTTTGGTACCATTTGAGCCTAAACTATTTGTTGGCAACCTTGGTGAAACATCTTGAGCTATATTGTCTCGATCACCCATAGATCCCTTTTGAAGCATTTGTTTATTTGAATAGCCAACTTAGGGCAAGAGCCTAAGTTGGGGGTGTTGAAAGAAAGCCAAGTGAAAAGAAAAAGGGAAACTCAACTTTGAAGTTTATTACAAAAAGAAGGAAGCCCTCCTTATAAAGAAAAGAAAATAAAATTTGTGATGAGTAAAAAATTGAAATTTGAATGAAAAAAAAGTGTGATGAAATAAAGGGGTATCCAATAAAATGATTTACAAGTTGAAGTTTGACTTTCCAAGTGAAAAGAATGAAAAGAACTTTAGAAGAGGTGAAGATGATTGCAAAAGTGCTTTGAAAAGGTGATTTCACTGAGCCAAATTGACCATACCTTAACCCTCAACCCCATTGCAATCCTAAAAGATCCTTGAGATCTTACATGAACTAGGTTGTGTTATGATTGGAAAATATGGTCAAACCTATGGGATGAAGCTTGCATGTATTTCTTCTTCGGGAGTGAAAGTTTTATTGATTCCTAACTTTATTATTGATTTACTTTGTAAGAGCTTGGAATCATTCTTGATGTGAGGACACTTGAATTAATTTGTTGAAACATGGTTTTGCATGAGGGAAGAAGTAATAGTGAGCGTGAGCTTAAATTGATACCGGCTAGTCATCATTTGAAGATCTTTGATTATGATTGAGTGTTGTATATGATTGAGTGTAGACTCGTAGTAGCACTTTCAAATTAGTTCTCATTCAGAACTATTATAGACACCCTTGTTGAACTAATTGTGTTCTTGATTTACTAGAGGACAAGCAAAAGTTTAAGTTGGGGGTGTTGATGAGTGGTAGATTTACACTCTTTTGAGGCCTATTTAGTTCAACATTAGTGTCCTCAATGCCTAATTACATCCTTTTCTAATGGTATTTTGATGATTTTCAGCTATGAAAGCTAAGGGACAAGGCAAGTATGAATACGTGAAAGAAAGGCCAAAAATATGGGAAGAAGTGTAATATAAACTCCACATTGCTGATCGCCTAATCGAAAGGGAGGATCACCCAACTAACACGACCTCGCCAAAAGTGAAAGTGCTCAAAGTTGAAAGTGTCAAAGCAGGATTGGCAAACTGAATCTTGAATTGGTGACTCACCAAATGTGATGGGCGAACTGAATCACCATCACCGAAGGTGACAAAACAGATATATAATATGAAGGATTACAAGGCCAACAAAGGTGGTAATCGGTGATTCACCGACGTAAAAGGTAGAATCGAACGAGCTCGCCGAGTGAGGTTCAAACACGTGAAGCCTAAAGCAAGAGAAAGGCAGCCTAAGGAGCAGACGACGATCCGCCGAATCAGCTTGGTGAGCTCGACTAACGTCGCTAAAGTGGTCACATATTGAATTTTAGGCCAAATATTGGGAAACTATAAATAGCTCAAAGGAGAGAAAAAATAGCAGACTTTTAGGAAGACTTTTGACAGATATTTTTGCAGAAGACTTTGGAGAATATTTTGAGTTCCTAATTTTGTATGACCTTTGAAACTTTTAATTTAGGGTTTTAAGTTTTCACTCTTGAAATTGACAATTTGGGGTTGAAATCAAATTGGATGTTTCTTATAATTGCTTGATTTCATCATATCCATGGCTACTCTCATGATAAGTCTCATTTCTTTACTTTTGTGATGAGTGGCTAAAACCCCAAGCCTAAGGGTGCATTATAGGGTTGGGTGTTGATTTAATGTAGTAAATATTGTGTTGTGTTTTGTTTTATGTCTATTCATTTATAGATTTAGGCTAATTGGCATGGGGTCAACTCATGGGTTAAGGTTGCAAAGTTAATCCTATTTTTGATCTTCAGCTGATGCTCGAAAGAGATCAATTAGAGTGGGTAATTAGTCTAATGCTTGAAATTTAGGTTTGATGTCTATGATTTTCTTGAAAGAGAAATTATGGGTCAGGTCTATTTTCCCAAATCTGTTTGAAAAATAGATTTCGTAAGGTAATGGGTTGTTTTGTAATTCACAGAGATGAGACCGAAAGGAAATTCTACGAATTGATACTATGAGATCGAATAAAGAATAATGTCATTGTTGATGACCCAGACTGTCTATGTTTGTTTAGCACTATTGAGCAACATAATTACCCCTATGTGATATCAATTTCAATCCCTGCACCCCTAGATTATTTCTCAATTGTTTGACTTCGTGATATCTTAGTTTAATCTTTATTTGTGATAACAAAACCCTTTTTCATAAATTTGGTGGAATCATCCACCCTCCTCTTTTAGTTGCTACAAATGATCTATTTTACAATTAAAATTTCCTAGTTGAGTTCCTTGCATTATACCATTCTCTATGGGATTTGACCCCGACTCTTGTTGAGTTTTTATTGAAAACGATCGCTTATTCTCTTAATTGTTTGGAGGATAGTTTGAGTATCATCACCCACTGAGTTAAATAGTTCTAGGTTTCAAACCCAACAATTTTCAGAAAAAAGTCATGTCTTTTGATTCTAGGATAAAATTGAATTAATGGTTGAAAATATAGATAAGAAGCCCTTACCTCTTGAGAGAAAAGCCCCAAACCTTGGAAAGGTCGTTAGTGAGGTTCTCTGGTAGAATATTTTAAGTTCTAATCAGAACTGGTAAAAACAATCTTTAAGTTGCGTTATTGATTTGCAACCTTCACTATGATGAACTTCTGTTAGATGTAGAACTTCTCCATGGCAACGATCTTTTTTTCTATTGTGACTTTGTTATAGCAAAGACACCTTCTATATATTGAAGCCCTGGCAGCAAGCTAGAATCCAACGCCCGTTTCTTGATTTTTCTCTATGTCTTGCCCCACAGATACTTATACAAGGATACGATGGTACTAGACACCCATAACGATAGGACAAGTCATTGCATAACAATCCCTAGATTATTCAATTTCATGATTTGGTTATAGATATACTAAGTAGTCCTATGAACCATTTTGTACTAAAATTGTGGGATTAGCTTATCCCATGGGATATCATTGTTATCCATCTTAGCAACAAAATGACTCAGTGATATTTTACACATATATCATATTTGAGGCCAAAATTACTGATAAATGTAAAAGTCTATCTCTAGTGAGGTTTCAATAAGTTCTATTTCTAAAGCTTACATTTTTTCATAGTTAAAAGTTTGGTAAGTTTTCATGAAGTTCCAACTTTAAAACATCCTAAATTATTTTATGTTAAAGCTTCAGTAAGTTCAAACTGTTAAGCATATACATATCTTTGTCCTTTACTTACTTCCAATTTCTTAAACTAATCTTTCCATGTCTTTGATGTTGAAATATCATCCATGACAACAACAAAATGTTCAACCTCACAATCTTTATGGCATGGTCCTTTTTCGTTTCAAGGTTTCTTTTCCTTTTTTCTTTGTGGAGGTTACTCATAAAATTTCATGAGATGAATTTTTCTTTTAAAAATAAGAGAAACGTGATTGGTGAGGGCTCATATAGCTAACTCCAACTTGTTTAGAAATTAGTATTGTTGTTATTGATAATATAAATGACAAAAGTCCAATATATATCATTATACCGGTGCTATAACACTATTTCATCTCTTTTTTCTACACAAGCAAATGGCTGAAAGGAGAACTGGCCACCTCTATTTTCATTTTACTTCCATCAACATTTTTGTAGTCCAAATATCATTTTCAGCCATATTTTTGTATGTAATCGTTAACCTTAAAGTCATATTTCCCACCCTTTTGATAATGACAAAGAAAAACTCCAATTGAAATTCCTATTAAAAAGTCGTGTAGTTTAAGAAATAGAGTTTTTTCGAGATCTCAGCATATGAAATAGAGAGCATTAGTTACTGTTAACTCTTATTTATTTCTTGAGCTTGAATCATCTTCAACGATCTAAGACTGGTATCCATTTAGCAAGTTTTCACTATGTATAACACTTCATTCTGCCATGAGAAGATTCATCTATTTTCTGTTAATAATATTAAAAGCTAACAAAAAGATACATAAAAAATTTCATGTACATCATGTTGAACAAAACTAAGTCATTTCATTTGTATCTTTCTAAGCAAATATACATCTTTAAACCAAAGATTTAGTAGATTTGCATTTTTCAGTAAGTTTTAACTTCAAATTATGTCATTCATCTGCAACAATATTGATTCCTTCAAATATGCTGATAATACTTTTTCATTGACATGTGAATTGCTATATTTTTTTTTCAATTTGTTGTTCATTAGGTTTTTTTTTGTTTCTCATTGTCTCGAGTGCAATGTAACTCAATTTAAGATTATCCTGGTGATAGGGGTGTGTAGTGTTCATTTGTCGTTTTATTTTATTGTTGTTACTATTCTTTTTCTTTGTATGTTTTAGAATGCTTCCCCTACTATATTAATGATGTCTCTATTAATTGTGTTTTCTCCTTTTAAATCCGTTTTGATATACGTTACTTGAGTCAAAGGTCTTTTCAAAACAAACCTTACTTCTATCAAAGGTGGAGCTAGGATTTCAACCGTTGATGTCATTAAGCTGACTGCCACGATTAGTTACAGAATCTCTAGCAGATGTTGATAATGTGACTTCCCCTAATGAAGACGAGACAGAGTCAAATGTAATGTCTCCAAGATTACTGATGCATTATCCAAAGAAAAATTAAACGCCTTGGTAAATTCTTAATCAAGTGTCACGACCCGAAATCAGACCGTGATGGCATCTACCACAACCCCCAAGTACGCAAGCAAAAACCCCAAACAAAAAATTAAGGAAGATAATCATTCGGTAATAATAATAAGAACAAATGGAAATGGGAATAAGGATACATAATAGGGCCATAGTATAGAGCCGTAAATACGATACACAATATATAAAAAAAGCCCGAAAGTGACTGAAAAAGACAACCCATACAAAAGCCAATCCCTAGACCTGGTGTCAGCGGTACAAAATCTACTAAGTATAGAACATCTATATATAAAAGAGAATTGAATAATGAAAATACAAGTCAATATAAAAGAGGTAAAGCAACAAGTATCTGGATGCTAGGAGCTCACCACGATCTAAGCATGTGAAAGCCACAGGAGAATCCGATGCTTAGTGAGGGTGGCTTGTACTACGAGCTGCATCAGAAAAAGATGCAAAAATGTAGTATGAGTACCAAAACATAGGGTACTCAGTAGGCCTCATAGGCAGACTGAGCTCAGGAGGATCATAAATATAAATAAGCAGCACGATAGTCCTAACAAGGAGTCTGACATAAGGCTAAATGTAAGCAGGTACTACCGACAGGGAAGATAACAATAGTTCTATCTATAGAATTCAACAAACACTGGTAAATAATAACACAATGAGTTGCAATGCACATGTGGCCAATGCATGTTTAAAGTAAAAAAGTTCAAGAATTATCTCACCGGCTGTCACGTGGACCCACGAGACAACTACGGAAACCGCCTCAGCTCAACTACAGATGCAATAAAAGTATAACTCAAAATTTAGTCTGCAGGTCGCTGGAGCTTATTAACGTATGCATAGAAGGCGAAAACAGTTCATTTCCTTCCAAAAACCTAGTTTCCAACAGTAAAAATCAGTATAATAAGAAATCCCTCTCCCTTGGAGCTAAAATCAGTAATAAGCGTAGTAAAAACCTGTAAGTATCCCAAAAGCCTCTTTTCTTTGCAAAACCAGATGCAAATATGCAATCAATATGCTAGGAACATGATTTCACACCAACACAGTCAAGCCATTCTCAATGGAATCCATACTACACATAACCGAGTAGACACCCGACACAACATAGTGGTACTAACCTGGAACTCCAGCCAGTCCATGTCCATGGCCTCAGGCCCAAAACAATTCAATCAATAAAATGATAAACTCAAAAATAACTAAAAAGGGCACACAAAATACAAAAACAACAAACGCGCATAAAATATAAGTTCCACGCCACCTAAGAGCATTCTAAGGATCTATAACAACAACCAAGCTAAGAATCAACCTAAAATAAGGCTTATCGACTAAATTACTAAGATAAATAACCAGAAATGGCCTACGTACTAATCCTAAAGCTTTCTTAACGATCAAACTACTCCAATATATATATATATATATATATATATATATATATATAAAATCATGCTAAACCAAGTCTAAAAGAAGGAAATCATAACCTACCTCGAGGTCAAAACTACACCTAAACCTCTATTCCAGAGCTATTCCTTTCTAAAGGGCCTCCAAATGATGTCACGCTTTCAAAAATATGATAGATGTGTCAAGACAAGCAAAATGATGACCATATAAATATAGGAATTCGAAAAAAGGAAAAATGACCCCATAATATGATCGTGGGACCCGCACATGGAGTCATAAAATTGACTATGTCATGAGGTTCCAAATAGCTCAAGGAACTCATGCCCCAAAAATGGGCACAATCCGAGCAATAATCAAGCTGAATCAGTTACCCCATTATTCATGCGTAAAGAGAAAAAAATGGAGAATTTAAGAGAGAAATTTACAGGAAATACCATGGATGACAAAAGATTAGTCAACCCCGCAACATGCCCACACTATTCGCCGACACAACCCAACAATCGTCACTGAAAAATTCCAAGAGAAGCTTTGAAAATCGCCCAAAGAATAAGTCTTTTAATGAATATGCATGCTGAAAAAATGGGCTATTATAACATATAACTACTAGGTGATTTGTTCTACGCGAATGCGGAGCCTTGTTCGAGAATGTGGAGGTCATCATCCTCTACCCTTTGCGATCGCGGAAAGCGGCCCACGAACGTGGAGGCCAGGGCATCTTCACTCTGTGAATGTGGACCTCTCTTCACAAATGCGGAGACCACAAGTTCAAAACTCTGCGAACGCGGAGCTCCTCACACGAATGCAGAGGATAGGTCAGCCACCACTTCGCAAATGCAGCCAAGGGATTGCGATCGTGGAGAAGAAAATAGTGCTGCACCAGTAGCACTGCATCAACACTTCACCAAGTTGAAAAAATCCCCCAATGGGGACTCATGATTAGTTCAGAACCACATGCAAATGACCAAATTATGCTACCCAATCAAAATCAACCTTCCAGACTCAATGAAGTCGATGAAACCACCCATGGAGGTCATATCATAGGAATGTTGACCCATGTCAACACTTGCAAGGCTAACCCAAAAAAATAACTAATGCCTCAAAGTCATCTTGGTCACCTTGGGATTCAAACCAAAGGTTGTTCTAGACAAAACTCAGTATTCCAGAGCTAACCACAGTGACAAAATTCTCATCTGATCACGTTTACTAAGAATGTTGTTCGAAGTCAAACTTTGGCCAAAAGTTCAAAGTTAAAATGCCAAGTGACACAAACTCAAAATGAAGTCCTCGAAACCTGAACCAACCATCCTACTAGAACAAAATGGACCCTCCTAAGTTGATGGAGCTGTCGAAATCCTCATACGATAGTAGATTCTCCGAATGTTTACTAGAGCGAACTCTTTCATTTCAAAAGCCTCCATAAGGGCAAAACTCACACCAAAATCTCCTTACCACCTTGGAAAGTGTGCCACCTAACCCATCACCACATAAAAGCTACAAGGAAGGGAAAAAATTAAAAGCACGCAAAAACAAATAAATGACAATGAGGGTGATTAAAATATGAACTGCTAAAAGGACTTTCATCCTCAAAAGTTACAGAAAATGAAGCACCTGAAGGCTCAAATAGGTGAGGATACTGGGTCCGCAAGTCAAGCTCGGCCTCCTAAGTAGCCTCTTCAGTCGAATGATGCCTCTACTGAATCTTCACTGACAGAATCTCCATAGACCGCAACATCCTAACTTGCCTATCTAGAATAGCCAAAGGCTCCTCCTCAAATGGCAACGACTCATCAAACTGAACCATATCCCACTAAATGAAGTCAGACTAGTCAGGAATATACCAGCTCAACATAGAAACATGAAACACAGGGTGAACACCCGAAAGAGATAGAGGTATGGCTAACTCATAAGCCACCTCTCCTATCCACCTCAGAATTTCAAAAGGGCCAATGAACCTGGGGCTAAGCTTGGCCCTCCTCCAAAATCTCATCACGCCTTTCATGGGTGACACCTTAAGAAACCCCTGATCACGAACAGTGAACTATAAAGGTCGTAACCTCTTATCTACATAGCTCTTCTACCTACTTTGGGTAGTATGAAGTTGCTCCCGGATCACATGGACATTATCCATAGAATCACAGAACAAGTCGATGCCCCACACCCTAACCTCAAAAGCATCAGACCAACCCACTGGAGACCGACACCTTCAACCATATAACATCTCGAATGGGCCCATCTGAATGCTCGAATTGTAGCTATTATTGTATGCAAACTCTACCAATGCCAAGAACTTGTCCCACTGACCTCCAAAATCAATAACAAAGGCCCGTAGCATGTCCTCCAATATCTGAATAGTTCTCTCAGTTTGGTCGTCAGTCTGAGGATGAAAAGTTATACTGAGCTCAACCCGGGTATCCAACTTTCTTCGAATAGACCTCTAGAAATACGAAGTGAACTGCGTACCATGATTTGAAATGATAGACACCAATATTCCATGCAAATGGACAATCTCTCAAATGTAAATCTGAGCCAACCTGTCCAAACTGTAGGTCGTCTGAACTAGTAGAAAGTGAGCAGAATTGGTCAATCGATCAATGATGAATCAAATAGCATCAAAACTCTAAAAAGTACATGGCAAGCCTACCACGAAGTCCATGGCTATGCGGTCTCACTTCCACTTTGGAATGGGTAGCCGCTGGGTCAAACCACCTAGCCTCTAGTGCTTGTACTTCACCTGCTGATAGTTCAAGCACCTAGGTAGAAAATCCACAATTTCCTTCTTCATCCCACGCTACCAGTAGTGCTGCATCAGATCACGATATATCTTCGCAGCATCTGGATAAATATAATATCTTTAACAATGAGACTCCCTTAGAATCAGCCTAACCAAATCTCCAACTTTAGGAACAAACATACAACCCTCAATCTTTAAAACACCCTTAGGATCTATGGTCTCCATCCTAACCTCTCCTCTAAGAACCCTATCTTGAATCACCCTCAACCTCGAGTCCTTAAACTGTTGCGCCCGAATCTGCTCCATCAAAGAAGATCTAGCGTCCACATAAGCAAGAACTGTGTTGGGCTCAGAAATATCAAGTCTAACTATCCAGTTGGCTAAGGACTGGATGTTTGAAGCTAAAGGTTACTCCTCCTCACCACCTTCTTGCTTAAGGGATTTGCAACTACATTAGCCTTTCCTGGGTGATAAAGGATCGAAATGTCATAGTCCTTCAGTAACTATAACCACATGCATTGTCTCAGATTAAGGTCCCTCTGGCTGAAGATTTATTGAAGACTAAGGTGATTGGTGAATACCTCGTAATGAACTCCATACAAGTAGTTCCTCCAAATCTTCAAGGCGAAGACTACTGTTGCCAAATCCAAGTTATGACTAGGGAAGTCCTTCTTATAAAGCTTCAGCTGCCTAGAAACATATACAATAACCCTACCCTATTGCGTCAACACACAGCCCACACAAACACCATAAGCATCATAGTAGACCGTAAACCATTGGCCCTCAACATGAAGAGTCAGAATTGGTATTGAAGTCAATCTAGTCAAAGGTGCCACAATCAAAGAAAATCCCTCTATGAACCGTCTTGTAATACCTCGGATTCGAAAAGAAGAAAACATTTTGGTTTTTTTTCAAGTCTGGTGCCAGTACTGATGGAAGCTAACTATGGACCGTAGGTTGACTTACAGGCCATAGGTGGGAACTGTAGATGGCAAGGTAAATATTTTGAAAATGTCAAGTTTCAAAATCCCATTGAAGGCTCGCAGGATGGCCCGTCTTTCTATGAATGAGTCATAGGTAGGTCTTGTAGGTCACTCTCAGACATGGTGAAACTTTTAGGGTCAAGGTTGGGATCTACGGTTGGGATGTACGGTCCGTAAGTGGACCAATGGACCGTACATGGCAACCATCGTTGGAAGTCCAATTTTATAGTTTATGAATCCCACCTATGATTGACCAGGATGGTCTGTAGGTCGGAATCGTAGGTTTGAGTCTGACAGTTATTTTTAAGGGCTTTTTAGTCTTTTTCCTGATTGATCTATTTCTAATCTAGGTCGGTTAAGCCCTAATCCTAGGCCTTATATAAGACTTCTAAGCCTAATTCTCTCACTTTCTAATCACTCCCAAATTCCCTCCAAAGTCTTCCCCTAAATATTTCTCTCTCTAGAAGATTGAAGAAGAAGGAGAAGGTTCTAGGCTGTCCATTCAAGTCTCCTAAGTTCACCATTAATTTCAATCTTTTGGCATCAAGGTATGATAGCTTTCACCTATGGAGTCCTTTCCTCTATAGGGTTCCTAAATTCTCCAATTTACAAAGCTAGAATTCTCCTATTGAAATTAGGGTTTTCTTCTATCTCATAGGATCTTTCCAATTATAATTTAATTGGTTAAATTGAAGTTTTTTATGCATGAATTAAGTTAATTCAATGATTTAAGATGAAATTATATGAGCCCATGCATGATTTATTATTTTTAAGCTATGATTCTATGATGAAGTTTATGAATAATCAAAAGATGAATTTTATGAAGATAAGCATGTTCAATTATGAAATTTAAGAAGAATTAAGTTGCTTTGAGAGTGAAGCATTGTTATTGTGGTCGTTGTGAAAGGTTTTCTCACATATAAATCAAATCATGAATGTGAAAGGATATTCTCACATAAATGATTCATAAAGGTTGAAATGTTTTCACCACTAAACTTTGAATCAAGATTAAGGAGCTATTCTAATGATAAGACAAGAGGAGATTACCTATGTCTATTGATGATAAGATAAGTTATGAATTATGACTATTCCGTGGTAACTATGCTTAGCACTGAGTGAATATTGAGATAAAAGCTCTCCCACTAGTAGAGGCCGAGTTTCTAGCTAGTAGCAATCTCCTTATCCCATAACTATGTGCCACCATAGGTTTGTCTTAAATAGACATTAGCTAGTAGATCCACTTGAGCTACAAACTATAGTTTTTACCTTGGCAAGTAAGGACACCTCTTTTTGATGTGGGGTAGACACCGGATTTCATATTATAGCTCACATGGTCTATGTCGGTTAAAGGCTCACTTCTCACAATAATGAACTAAGGTTAATTTCAAAAGGCTTTTAAGCATATGTTGTTTTAAGATTATTTCCTTGCATTAACCATGGCTTTTACCTCATGTTTTCTATCATGTCATCATATGATTTAACTTTGTCATTATATTTTATGTCTAGCCCCTTTTGCATGAATTTGTAACCTATATGCATAGTTATCATACTTGGTACATTCTTGTACTAACGCATACTCTTGCCTACATTTTCTCCTAAGTGTAGGATCTGGCTCATCTCCATCCTCCCGTGGCTAGTTCGTTGTGATAGAGACTTTGAAGATTTGTTGAGTCCTCATATGTTCGAGGACATAGCCACATTAACCTTTCATGTCATTTTAATTTAAGATTTGTATGGGTTACATCCCACTTTCCTTCTATTCATGCATTAGATGGCTTTGAGACAATGTTTAAACTTACGCTACTTTGATATAAATTGTCTTTGAACTTCTTACTTACTATTATCTTGTATGATGTATGCTAAGTGGCTTGTATAGGGTCTTTTGGGGTCTTGTACGCCATGTCACGTCTAGGGTCTACTTTAGGTCGTGACAAACTTGGTATTCAGAGCATAAGGTTTTAGAAAGGTCCTAGGATGTCTCATAAGCCACGTTGAGTAGAGTCTTGTTCATGGGTGTGAAGCACACCACACTTATGAATGAGAGACTATAAGATATTTAGGAAACTTCACTTCTTTCATCACTCGAAAGTCATGCGATAGAGTTTAACCCTATATGTCTCTCTCCTAATCCCTATCCTATGCTTTTCAGGATATGGCCACTCGAAGGGCATATGCTAGGAGTAATGCGAGAGAGAATGTGGAACAAGAAGCTCCTCATGTTCTGGTCGGCCCTTTGGCCGAGCAAGTGACTAATGCAAAGTTTAGGGCTGCCTTTCAAATGTTGGCCCAAGACATGATGGCACAAGCCAATAGAGAGGCTGTGGTCCCCGTGAACCCAAATGTGGGTACGACAACATCTAGAGTGAGGGACTTCACTAGGATGAACCCTCTGGAGTTTCATGGGTCTAAGGTTGAGGAAGATCCTCAAGAGTTCATCGATTAGGTGTTGATGATCATGGGTGTGACACCGGTCGAAAAGGCAGAGTTGGCCACTTATCAACTCAAGGGTGTGGCTCAAGTGTAGTTTGAGCAATGGAAGAGCGAGAGGGCGGTTAATGCGGGTCCTCTTGATTGGGAGAAGTTTAAGGTTTCTTTCCTTGATAGGTTTTTTCCCTTGAGATGAGGAAGGAAAGGGTGCTTGAGTTCATTAACCTTCGTCAAGAAAACATGAGTGTGAAGGAATATGCTTTGAAGTTCACACAATTGTCTAGGTATGCTCCTATTATGGTTGCCGATCCAAGGGCAAGGATGAGTATGTTTATGTCGGGAGTGTTCGAAATGGTGGTCAAGGAATGTCGTACCGCCATGCTCATCAATGATATGGACATTTATCATCTAATGGTTCATGCTCAACAAATCAAAGAGGAGAAACTTAAGGAAAAGTCTAGGGAGGCAAAGAGGGCTAAGACCGGTGATGGTGATTTTTCATGCTCAAGGTCCGATGGATATGTTCGTCCTAAGTTTCGACAAAGGTTTTCCGGTCAAGGTTCCTCTAATGCTCCTTCTAAATTCAACAAAGATAGGGTGTCTAACCCTAAGCCTCAAGGAGGAAATGGTGGTGGATATTTATCGGTGACTTGTGCTAAATATGGAAAAAAGCATAAGGGTAGATGCTTAGCCAGTACGGATGGTTGCTTCGGTTGTGGTAAGTGGTCATAAGATAAGGCATTGTCCATCACTTATAGCTAAGGGAAGAGAAGGTAGATAAGCTCCACCTAGTGGTTCAGGTTCAAATACTCACAAGAAAACTGATTCTATGAACTCCAAACTCGACATGATCAAGAGGGTTATCCCGATGTGGTTACCGGTATGTTGAAAGTCTTTAATATTGATGTTTATGCTTTGCTTGATCCCGGTGCTACCTTGTCTTTTGTGACGCCATATGTGGCTATGAGGTTTGATGTTCTTTTGGATGTGTTGTTAGATCCTTTCTCCGTCTCTACTCCTATAGGTGAATCTATCGTGGCTCAGAGAGTGTATAAGAAGTGTCCCATCTCCTTATCCCCTAGAGTCACTCATGTTGATCTTGTAGAGCTTTATATGTTAGATTTTGATGTTATTCTTGGGATGGATTAGTTGCATTCATGTTATGCCTCTATTGATTGTAGGACCCAAGTAGTCAAGTTTCAGTTTCCAAATGAACCTATCCTAGAGTGGAAAGGGGGAAATTCTATGATTAAGAGTCGGTTTGTTTCTTGCCTAAAAGCTAGAGAGATGATTTCAAATGGTTGCAGATACCATCTTGTTCAGGTTAGGGATATGGATTACGAAACCCCTATATTTGAGTCGGTCCCTATTGTTAATGAGTTTCTGGAAGTGTTTCCCGATGATCTACCTAGTGTTCCTCCCGAAAGGGAAATAGACTTCAGTATTGATCCTCTCCCAGATACGCAACCTATCTCTATTCCTCCTTATCGAATGGCTCCAGCAGAACTTAAGGAATTGAAAGAACAATTAAAAGACTTGTTGGATAAGGGCTTCATCCGACCAAGTATCTCTCCATGGGGTGCTCCAGTATTGTTTGTTCGAAAGAAGGATGGTTCGCTTCGCATGTGTATTGATTATCGGTAATGAATAAGATTACTATTAAGAATAAGTATCCTCTGCCAAGGATAGATGATTTGTTTGACCAACTTCAACGACCAAGTTACTTTTCCAAGATTGACCTTTGGTTGAGCTATCACCAATTGAGGGTGAAGGAAGATTACATTCTGAAGACAACTTTTCGGACTAGATATGACCATTATGAATTCTTTGTAATGTCATTTGGCTTAACAAATGCTCCAACTGCATTTATGGATTTGATGAACAGGGTGTTTAGACAATACCTAGATATGTTTTTGATTGTGTTCATCGACGACATTTTGATTTACTCAAGTAGTGAGGGTGAGCATACCGATCATTTGAGCATTGTGTTGCAAGTCCTCAAGGACTAACAACGCCTTGCAAAGTTTAGTAAATGTGAATTTTGGTTGAGGTCCGTGGCTTTTGTTGGTCACATTGTTTCCAATAAAGGTATTGAGGTAGATCCTAAGAAGACAGATGTGGTTAAGAGTTAGCCTAGACCTCTATCCCCTTCAGATATTCGATGTTTCTTGGGTTTGGATGGTTACTATAGAAGGTTTTTTGAGGGGTTCTCTTCGATTGCCTCTCCATTGCCGGCAATGACCCAAATGAAAGTTAAGTTTGTATGGTCTGAAGCATGTGAGAGGAGATTCTAAGAATTGAAAGATAGACTCACCTCCGCTCCGGTGTTAACTCTGCCGGAAGGTTCCGATGGGTTTGTGGTTTATTGTGATGCCTCAAGAATTGGGTTAGGACATGTCCTTATGCAGAATGGGAAAGTCATTGCTTATGCTTCAAGGCAACTTAAGATTCATGAAAGGAACTATCCTACCCATGACTTAGAACTAGCGGCGATTGTGTTTTCTTTCAAGATTTGGAGGCATTACTTGTATGGTTTTCATGTTGACGTCTTCACCGACCATAAGAGTTTACAATATGTGTTCAAGAAAAAGGATCTAAATCTTCATCAAAGGATGTGGCTTGAGTTGCTAAAGGACTATGACATGAGTGTCCTCTATCACCTCGGCAAGGCGAATGTGGTGGCGGATGCCCTTAGTAGGTTATCCATGGGTAGTGTTGCTCATGTTGAGAATGATAAAAAGGAATTAGTTTGAGATGCTCATTGATTGGCCCGATTGGGTGTTCAGTTGAATGATTCTAGTGAAGGTGGAGTTGTTGTTCATAATGGTGCAGAATTGTCCTTTGTGCCAGATGTGAAAGAAAAGCAAGGTCTAGATCCAATTCTGATGGAGTTGAAGGAAGTGGGGCATAAAAAGTCTATTGAGGCTTTCTCCCAAGGGGGAGATGGTGTACTTAGATATCAAGTTCATTTGTGTGTTTCGAATGTGGATAATTTGAGGGAGTAGATTTTATCGAAAACCCGTAGATTCTGATATTTCATTCACCCGGGAGCCAACAAAATGTACCCGACTTGTGGGAGGTCTATTGGTGGAATGGGATGATGAAGGACATTGTGGAATTTGTGGCTAAGTGCCCTAATTATTAACAAGTGAAGTTAGAGCATCCAAGGTCGAGAGGTTTGTCCCAAAATATTAGTATTCCTACTTGGAAGTGGGAAGATTTGAGTATGGACTTCATTGTTGGTTTACCACGCACTCGGCGACAACATGACTCGATTTGGTTTATTGTGGGTCGTATGACGAAATCAACACATTTTATTCTTGTCAAGGTTTCTTATTCGGTGGAAGACTATACTAAGTTATACCTAAGGGAAATGGTTAGGTTGCATCGAGTGCCCCTATCCATTATATCCGATCATAGTACACAATTCACTTCTCAATTTTAGAAATCTTTCCAAAAAAGGTCTTGGTACCCGTATTAAGCTTAGTACGGCCTTTCATCCTCAAACTGATGGGCAAGCGGAGCGTACTATCCAAACCTTGGAAGATATGTTTAGAGCTTGTGTGATTGGCTTCAAGGGTAATTGGGATGATCATTTGCCTTTGATTGAGTTTGCTTACAATAATAGCTATCATTCCAGTATTGGTATGGCTCCATTTGAGGCTCTTTATGGTAGGAGGTGTAGATCTCTTATAGGTTGGTTTGAAGTTGGCGAAGTTGCTTTGATAGGTACCAATTTGGTTCATGAGGCTATGGAGAAAGTTCGGCTTATTAGAGAAAGGTTGAAAACGGCTTAAAGTCGACAAAAGTCCTATGCCGATGTTAGAAGAAGAGATCTAGAATTTGATGTTGATGATTGGGTCTACTTGAAAATTTCACCCATGAAGGGTGTAATGAGGTTTGGGAAGAAAGGGAAAGTTAGTCCTCGTTATGTGGGCCCATATCAGATTTTAAGGTGAATTGGCAAGGTTGCTTATGAACTTGACTTGCGTAATGATTTAGCGTCGATTCACCTGGTTTTCCACGTGTCCTTATTGAAGAAGTGTGTTGGTGATCCGGCATCTATAGTGCCATTGGAAAGTCTTGGTGTGAAGGAGAGTCTTTCTTATGAAGAGGTCCCGGCTGAGATTTTAGACCGGCAAGTTCAGAAGTTGAGAAATAAAGAAGTTGCTTCTATTAAGGTTCTTTGGAAAAATCAGTTAGTTAAGGTGCTACTTTGGAGGCCGAGGCCGATATGATGTTCCGTTATCCTCATCTCTTTCCCTCTGTCCCTACTCTAGCTTGATGTGTTTAGTTCCTTATGGTTCACTCTTTGGTCTCATGCATCTTAGATATTCCTATGATTCCTCATTTATGCATGTTCATGAAAAAACTTAATTTTTGAGAAAATGAGGTAACTTGATTGATTTATTCATGTTTATGTGCATTTGAGTGTATGTTTCATATAGACCTTATGAAATGATGTTTGAACATGATTTAGCTTGGAGTTGATGTTTCCTCCTCGGATATGTGCATTTATGTGATTGCATGCATGTTGGGTTGTTAGGTTTAGTTCCTATCATCCTTATGATGTCTTAATTCTCATTTGAGGACGATTGTTCCCAAGGGGGGAGATATTGTAACACCTCGGATTCGAAAAGAAGGAAAATTTCTTGTTTTTTTAGGTCTGGTGCCAGTACTGATGGAAGCCACCTATAGACCGTAGGTTGACTTACGGGCCGTAGGTGGGAACCATAGATGGCAAGGTAAATAGTTTGAAAATATCAAGTTTCAAGATCCCATTGATGATTCACCAGGACGGCCCATCACTTCATGAATGAGTCGTAGGTAGGTCTCGTAGGTCACTCTCAGACTTGGTGAAATTTTGAGGGTCAAGGTTGGGATGTACAGTTCTTAAGTGGACCAACGGACCATACATGACAACCGTCGTTGGAAGTCCAATTTTATAGTTTCTGAATCCCACCTACGGTTGACCAAGACGGTCCGTAGTTGGACCTACAGACCGTATGTCTGCATCAGGTAGTTATTTTTAAGGGCGATTTGCTCTTTTTCCTAATTGATCTATTCCTAATCTAGGTAGGTTAAGCCCTAATCCTAGTCCCTATGTAAGGCTTCTAAGCCTAATTCTCTCACTTTCTAATCACTCCCAAATTTCCTCCAAAGTCTTTCCCCTAATATTTCTCTCTCTAGAAGATTGAAGAAGAAGGAGAAGGTTCTAGGGTCGAGTCTCCTAAGTTCACCATTGATTTCAAGCTTTTGTCATCAAGGTATGATAGCTTTCACCTATGGAGTCCTTTCCTCCATAGGGTTCCTAAATTCTCCAATTTGCAAATCTAGAATTCTCCAATAGAAATTAAAGTTTTCTTCTATCTCATGGGCTCTTTCCAATTATGATTTAATTGATTAAATTGAGATTGTTTACGCATGAACTGAGTTAATTCAATGATTTTAAGATGAAATTATATGAGCCTGTGCATGATTTATGGTTTTCAAGCTATGATTCTATGATGAAGTTTATGAATGATCAAAAGATGAATATTTTGAAGATATGCATGTTCAATTATGAAATTTAAGAAGAATTAAGTTGCTTTGAGAGTGAAGCATTGTTATTGTGTTGTTGTGAAAGCTTTTCTCACATATAACTCAAATCATGAATGTGAAGGATATTCTCACATAAAGGATTCATAAAAGCTGAAAGGTTTTCTCAACTAAACTTTGAATCAAGATTAAGAATGAAACACCCCGGATTCGAAAAGAATGAAATTTTTTGAATTTTGAAAAGTTTGGTGACCCACGACTTGACCTACCAACCGTAGGTCAAATGTGGGAAGGAGTATTAGGTCTTATTGGTTGGGGGGAGAAAATTAATTTAATTTTTGGGCTTAGACAAAATGACCTACGGTCGGTCACCTACGGGCAGTAGGTTGACCTACCAGCCATAGGTCAAGTCGTTGGTGAGGTTGTTCCGAAAATTCTTTTTAGGGATTGTTTGGTCTTTTCACCCAATGACTTATTTACTTAAGTAGGTCAGTTCCTTACCTTTCCTAACACTATATAAACCTTTTTAATCCTAAAAACTACCCTTTCCAAATCACTTTACAAAATTCTCTCAACCTCTCCCAAATATTTCTCTCTCTAGAAGCTTGAAGAAGAAGAAGAAGGAGAAGCATCTAGGCTTTCAAGATCAAGCTTCCTAATCCTCCATTAATTTCAAGATTTTGGCATCGAGGTATGATGATCTTCATCTGTGGAGTCCTTTCCTCCTTAGAGCCCCTAAAATACTCTATTTTACAGGTTAGAAATCCTCCATTGAAGTTAGTGTTTTTCTTCTATGTTATGGGTTCTTTTCAATCTTGATTTAATTGATTGTTTTATGAACTATGAAGCATAAATTGAGTTGAATTTCATGAATTAAGATGAATCCCCATGAACCCATGTGATTTCCCCAATTTCGAAATTAGGTTTGTTGATGGGTTAAATTGTAAAGAAGATGAATTTTATGAAGTTTATATGAACCCATGCATTATTTACGATTTCTAAAATGTTTGATTTCATGATGAATTATGAATGACCAAAATATGCGTTTTATGAGAGTATGCATGTTCAATCAAAGAGTAAGATTTTCCCCTTTTATGTGGGTTCCTTCAACTATGATCAAATTGCTTTGTTTATGGTTTTCTAAGCATGAAATTGGATTGAGTTGCATGTTTTCAGATGAATTCTCATGAGTCCATGTGAAATCTATGGTTTTCAAGTTATGAGTTATGATGAACGATGCAAAGGTGAAGTTTATGGAATCATGTAATTAATTAAGAAGTTTATGATGATTTAAGACTTGCTTTGAGATTGAAGCATAATTGATGTTGTGGTTGAGTTGTGAAAGGGTTTCTCACGTAATACTCAAAACTATGAATTAGAAACAAACAAGAGGCGATTACCCATGTTTCTTAAGGAGCTATTCTAAAGGTAGAGAAGAGGCGATTACCCATGTTCCCGAAAAGTAAACAAGATGCGATTACCCATGTTCCATAATGATAGATAAGAGGCGATTACCCATGTCTACTAATGAAAGAGAAGAGGCAATTACCCATGCCTACTAAAGCTAAGATCAATTATGATGTATGACTATTCCGTGGGAAATACGCTTAGCACCGAGTGGACGAGTGGCAATTCCCCATGTCCCATAAATTATGTGCCACCATTGGATGATTGTCTAGATTGAGATTAGCTAGTGGATATACATAAGCTACAAGTTCATGGTGTTATCTTGGCAAGTAGGACAACCCTTTTTTGGTGTGGGGAGGACACCGGATTCCATGTTGATAGATCACATGGTCTTACATGTCGGTTTAAGGCTATTGCCCATAAATAATGAACTAAAGTGACTTTTATGGTATTTCTCAAGTAAAGTAAAGATGTCTGGCTTGCATTTATAACGATTTATAACTTATGATTTCTAATCCTTTTCTCATGATTTAGCTTGATCATTGCATGATTATGAAAATGTCCCTTTTTGCATGTTTAAATGTTTTTATGCATGGTTGTCATACTTGGTACATTTTTGTACCAACACATACTCTTGCCTACATTTTCTTATAAGTGTAGGGTATGGCACATCCCCATCTTCTCGTGGCTAGTTCGTGATAGTAGAGATCTTGAAGAATTTGGTGAGTCCTCATATGTTTGAGGACGTAGCCACATTTACTTTCATGTCATTTAGTTTATTTTGAAGACTTTGTATAGGTTACGTCCCAACGTTCTTTCATTCCTTATGTTAGATGGCTTTTGCGACTATATGTAGACTTCTGCTATTGCTGAAATTCTTTTTGATAATGAATTGTCTTTTGAACTCATTAAATTGCTATTATCTTGTATGATGTATGCTAAGTGGCTTGTATGAGGCCTCTCGGGGTCTTGTATGCCATGTCACGTCTAGGGGGTACTTTGGGTCGTGACAAAGGAGCTATTCTAATGATAAGACAAGAGACGATTACCCATGTCTATTGATGATACGATAAGTTATGAATTATGACTATTCCATTGAAACTATGCTTAGCACTGAGTGGATATTTAGATTGAAGCTATCCCGCTAGTAGAGGTCGGGTTTCTACTAGCAATCTCCTTATCCCATAACTTGGTGCCACTATTGGTTTGTCTTAGATAGACATTAGCTAGAGGATCCACTTAAGCTAGAAACTATGGTTCTTACCTTGGCAAGTAACGACACCTCTTTTTCTTGTGGGGTAGACACCAGATTCCATGTTATAGCTCACATGGTCTATGTCGGTAAAGGCTCACTTCCCAAAATAATGAACTAAGGTTACTTTCTAAAGGCTTTTAAGTGTATGTTGTTTTGTGATGATTTCCTTGCATTGACCATGGATTTTACCTCATGTTTTCTATCATGTCATCATATCATTTAACTTGGTCATTATATCTTATGTATAGCCCTTTTTGTATGATTTTGTAACCTATATGCATAGTTATCACACTTGGTACATTCTTGTACTAACACCTACTCTTGCCAGTTTTCTTCATTTCTTCTGGTGACAACCCACTCTCATTTTTCAACTCTCTTTTCTTTTGTTCGTGTAGCCACTCACTCACTTCTTTCAAAATATCCTCTTCTTTTTCATCTCTTGAGTTGCCACTATTCACTCCCTTATTCCTTTCTTTCTATTCTCTCTTAATCATTTCATTGGAGTGCAATAGGCTCTGAGGTTTCCCTTTTAGTCACTGGGATGACTCTTCACTTCAACATTTTGCTTGGCATACTAAAGTTTCAAAGAATCTGCTTAAATTATTGGATTAACTCTGTGCCAAAATTGAGAACACCGTAAAATAGAAGAGTTCCAAATAGAGCAAGAAGTCGGAGATCATACATATCCAGAGGATAAATTAGAGTGGGTTGAAGGTCACAACTAAACCAAAAACTGAAAACTTAGTACAATCACTCCCAGTAACAGTGAAGGCCTCTCCAACACTTTGAAGCACTGAGTAGGGTTGTCGCTGAAATGTAACTTAATTGAAAACACTATGAGTGCGAGAGAAACCACAAGATTCACATATATAGTGAACATTTGTAGGGCTTTTATAGGCCTCTCCTACAAATTTTTTTTTCTCAAGAACGGAAGGATTTTATTTACTTATAAATAATGAGGTTTAACCATGCAAAAGAGGAACTAATCTAAACGATTTAGTTCCCATAGCATCTCTTTCAAGTGCAGGTGACACAAACAAAGGAGATGCATCAAAAATATGTGGATGTCCATTATACATAATTGGATCCTATGATTTCCTTCCGTATACTGCTAATAGATCTGCTACTAAATTAGCTTCCCTTGATATGTGCTCCATCACTGATCCCTCCATTAGGTTTAGCAATGACCTGCAATCGGCATATATATGTGAGTATATGCGAGTGCTATTCTTTAGGTTATTGAGTAATATCTGGGAGTCAGTTTCCACTTGCAAAATACTAACATTTAATCTTGTAACGATCCAAAGTACCCCCTAGGTGTGACATGGCGTATAGGACCCCGAGAGGCCCCACACAAGCCACTTAGCATACATATACATAAGGTAAAGACATAATGAGGAAAATATAGACCATCTCATAAAAGTAAAGAGTTTACAAGCGAAAGTCTTGACTATGTCTCAAAAGCCAACTAATACAATAGAATGATTGGGACGTAACCCATACATCATATACAAGTCTAAAACTGAAAGTAAAGGAAAGCAATAAAGTCTCTTCGTCCCTGAAGCATGAGGACTGACCAAGGCAGATAGCTCCAACTCTGAAAACAACTAACCACGAGAGTGAGAAGGATAACTGTCTGACCCTACATTATAAGAGAATGTAGGCACAAGTATGCATTAGTACATGGAATGTATTATGTATGAAGCAAACACATATAATCACATAAATTATGGCAATGAGATGCTTTCATATAGGTAATCATGCTAGTGAGATATCATCATGAACATGCAATGACCAAACTAAATCATGTGACAAAAGGATAGAAACTCAATGCATAAACATGGTCAATGCAAGCTAGTCATGTCATAAGTCTTGTCCCGTGAGATACTTCTAGTTCCCTAGTTCATTATTATGAGATTTTTACATTTAACCGACATAGACCATGTGAACTATAACATTGAATCCAGTGTCTGCCCCACACCGAAAAGGGGAGTGATGTCTACCCCACACTACTAGAAGGGGTGTCCTACTTGCCAAGGTAAGGACCATAAATTTGTAGCTTACGTGGATCCACTAGCTATGTGTCTATCTGAGACAAAACCTACGAGGCACATAGTTATGGGACTTAGGGATTTCTATTAAAGGTCCATGGACGCTAAACGGAAACCTTCATCCCAAAAGCCCGCTCGGTGCTAAGTAAAATCCCAAGGAATAGTCAATTAAGCCTATTCATATTTTAACCAAGGAAGAGGTGCATCTAGGGTTACCAAATCCAAGCTCAAATCATATCAAGACGTTTCAACTACCACGGGCTTGCCCAAGGTTACATCATTAGCATAGCTCCTAATTGATTCATAGGTGAGAAAGCCTTTCAACCATATGAACCCTAATTTATGTGAGAAAACCTTTCACATTAATATTCCTAGATTATTTTGAAGAAAACCTTTTCACAATTGATGGATGCCATCATCTATATGCACCCTAGCAATTATAAGCATAATTCTCATGAAACATGCATCTCTTATGCAAGCTATTCACATGTTCATAAATCATGATCTAGTATGGGTACATGTCAATTCCTCTTAGAATCATGCAATAAACTAGGATCATGCCTATTTTCATCAATTTCATAAGTTCATAAATGCATGGATCATACTTCATCATAAATTCATAACTAGGAATCATGGCTCATGCATGGGTTCATACAGTTTCTACTCAAATCATATAATATCACGCTAGATCGTGCACTAGATTACTTTATCATGCTACATCATGCACTAGGAATCATAAAATTGACAATTGGAATCATAATTGAAGAACCCATAAGAATTGATCAAAACCCTAACTCGATTTGGGGAATTGAACCTTGAAAATTGAAGAAAACTAGGGACCCATTGGAGGAAAGGTCTCCAATGGTGAATTCTAACATACCTCAACAAAGCCCACAAAAAATTGCTAGAAAATCGATGACCTTCAATGGAGGATCCTAGCCCTTCTTCTTCCTTGAGAATTGAAAGAACTTTCTACAGAGAGAATTATTTGGGAAGTTGGGGGATTTGAGAATGTAATTAATGAAGGAATAATTTGGGAAGAAAAACTTATATAATGGGTAAATTTAGGGGCTAGGTCATAATTAAAAAGACTTAAAAGAATTGGGAAAAGACATAAAAACCCCTGGAAAAATAACTGCAGGATGAAGCCTACGGTCCCAACCAACAATTCGTAGGAATTCCTACGAACCGTCTTGTTGGACCATAGAAAACTTAAGAAAACCCAAAATTCAGGACACTTTCTAAGACTTTGATCTACGGCCCGTAGACCATTCTACGGTCCGTACGTAGGTCCAACCCATAGACCATTCTACGGTCCGTACGTAGGTCCAACCCATAGAACCCAACTTGACCCTCAGAAACTTGACCAAGTCTGGATTATTTTGACCGAACGTTTCTACGGTCTGTGGAAAGACCTACAGTCCGCCCTGTTAGCCCGTAGACTCAACTTCAGAAACTTGATTTCAAAACATTTTACCCTCTTTCTACGAATGCATTCTACGGTCCATCAACTGATCTACCACCCGTAGATTGCGTCCGTAGAAAGTGACTCTGGGCCAAAAACTGAAAAAAATTCTCTTTCAAAAATTTAGGTGTTACAAATCTTTTGGCCAGGATCAGGCCATGGAGTAGGGCTAATAGTTCTGTTTGGTGTGCACTTTCCACCGTAATTTTGCATGAAAAACCTGGAATCCAATTTCCTAGGTGGTCTCTAAGTACGCCCTCCGTGAAGTGTTTTGTTAGTACGATCCGTCAATGTTTAATTTAATAACTCCTTCTGGTGGCCGATGCCAAGCTACTGGGATCATATGCCTAGGTATCTTTTTTGTAGGGATGTTTACAAGATGGTGGTATTCTATGGCTTGGAGGATAATATTATAAATGGTACTAGGTTCTCTACTAATATTTTGTTTCTTATATAGCTTAGCATTTCTATTTTTCAAGAATTTCCAAAGAATGACTGGAGTAAGGATAGCAATAGGCATCCTATGCTGATTGTTTAAGGTGATATATTTTGTAGATGTACATAACTGTTGCAAATTTTCTTGGAGGTTGAGATTATAGTTGGTTATATTAAAATTCTTCCAGATGTGTTGTGCATATGGGAAATCAACAAAAATATGTATAGTATTCTCCTCCATGTTTGGGAAGGTGCGACAATTTTTAGTAGTGGTAATATTCCTATAGAATAGTGCCGAGGCAGTAGGAATCTTGTTCGAGAGGATAGACCACAGGAGGAACTTTAACTTATTAATTGATTTAGCCTACCTTCCAGACCCAATCGTGTTTAAAATTGTTGTTAATGTGCTGGTTTTGCATTTCACTTAGGAACAGATTAACGCGCTTTTAGTGCTAAAATTTCCGTCGCTATTTTTGTTCCAAAAGAATGTATCCTCATTGTTATTTATGGATTGTTGAAAATAAGTGTTAAGGATACTATTTCTTATATTAATAGGAATTTCAAAGGAGATTTGTGAGAAGTTCCAAATGTTATTATGAAGTAAGTCTTTTACTAATAGGTGTTGGTCAGGGTTATTAATGGGTTCATGTAGGGTTTGTCTAAGAGAGCATATTCCTTCAATTCAGTTATCATCCCTAATGGAGATTTTATTTCCATTCCCTACATTCCAAGATATGCCTTTGCGGAATAGATCAGAAGTTTTTGAAATACTTTTCCATATGTAGGAATCGTAAGTGTGACTATTATACTTGGATGTTAGGCATCTATTTCTATATTTTCCGAAAAGTACTTTATTCCAAAGTTGATCCTTATTTGTAAGAAATCTCCAATTTAGACTTGCCAAGAGAGCGAAATTTTTCCCATTTGTATTTTGAAGTCCTAGCCCTCCTTGGTTGGTAGGAGATGTTACTAGTTCCCAATTTGCTAGGTGAAGTCTTTTCATTTCATGTGAAGAGCCCCACATAAAGTTTTTTTGTATGCAATCTATGTGGTTACGAGTTGATGGTGGTAGGAGGTTACATTACATTGCATATGCAGGAATAGAAGATAGGAATGATTTTATTAGTGTAGCACTTCCTGCTAACATTAAGAAACGAGCTTTCCAACCACTTAGCTTATTGTTCATGTGATCTATAATGTATTGATAGTCAAGACTTTTGGGGTGATGGTTTGTGATTGAAAATCCCAAATATTTCCCTATCTTATATCTATTTGACGGATGTTCATATAGGTAGATATGTCTTCCCTGTCCTTAATGCTTATATTTGGTGAAAAATATATATTAGATTTTTGAAAATTGATCTTTTGTTCTGATTGGTTTGAGAGGGTGTTAAAAATGTGAATAATAGTTGTAGCATTAGTAATGTACACCTTTGCCATGAGGATAATATCATCTGCAAAGAGGAGATGAGAGATGGTGCTTCCTATCCTACCAATTTTTAAAGGTTGCCAAACTTTTTCTTGCATAATCAATGAGTCTGGAGAGAGATTCCATACAAATGATGAAAATGTATGGTGATAGTTGGTCTCCTTGTCTAATACCCCTTGAAAGGAGAAAATATTTTGTAGGTCTCCCATTTACTAGGATTGATATGGAGAAGGTAGAAATGCATGCCATTATTATATCAATAATAATTTTCGGAAAGTTTAAAATCATTAGTGATTTTTTATGAACGACCATTATAATCTATCAGACGCTTTTTCTAGATCAATTTTTAGCATCATTTTCCCAAATTTGACTTTAGTTTTTTTGGAAAGAGTGGATGGCTTGTTGGACAATTATAGCATTATCCACTGCCCTTTTCCCAAGAATGAAACTACACTATTGGGGACTTATAATACCATCTAGGTAAGGTCTGATTCTATTAACTATGATTTTAGTAATAGTTTTGTAGATAGTATTGCATAAGCTAATAGGTCTGTAATGTGTGATTTGTTCAGGATTTTTAACTTTAGGGATGAGGCATATAAAGGTTTTGTTTAAGTCACTAGGCATAGTGCATGTTTGTAAGATTTCCATGCAGGTGTTAACAATTGATTCTTCAGTATCCATCCAGTATATTTGAAAAAAGAGTGGATGAAGCCCATCAGGACCAGGTGATTTTAGGGGTTTGAAGGAGAATATGGCGTTCTTCATTTCCTCCTTTTCGAGAGGTGTCCCTATGATGACCTTATCCTCCATAGAGATAGCATTATTACAAGTGGAGGGGGTAGACCAATTACTCTTGGTTAGTTTAGTGGTATAAATCTTTTTAAAATGATTTATGATAGTATCATTGATGATGCTCGGATCATAAGTCCAATTCCCTAACGTGTCGTTCAATCCTAAAATTCTATTTCTTCTCCTTCTATTAGTGGTGGTAACATGGAAAAGTTCGTATTTGCGTCCCCTTCATTTAACCATTGAACTCAAGATTTCATTTTCCAGAATTCCTCTTCTCTCTTAAGAATCTCGTTATAGTCAGTTATGAGCATGTTTTCCTAGTTTTTGTGATGATGATATTTACGCAGGGGACTCATATTTTGTAGACCATTAATTCTATTTAAAATAGATTTTTTTTAATGGAAAATATTATCAAAAGTTTGTTTATTCTAGGTTTTTAAAGCAGTAGTGAACTCCTCCAAAGCCCTGCAATAATTCCCATTATTCTTTCAGTGTATTCTAACTAAGTTCGGGAACTCAGGATGCCTAATCCACATAGCCTCAAATCTAAAAATTTTGCTAATACTACCATGCCTTTTTAAACAGTTCAACAATATAGGACAGTGGTCCGAATGGGTACGGGGGAGATGTAGGACGCTAGAATACGGGAATAAACTGAGCCAATCCTGGTTGCTAAGAAAACGATCAAGTCTTTCCATGATAAGAGTTCTATTATTTTTGTAGTTACTTGACCAAGTATATTTTTTGCCAGTGAATCCTAGATCAATCATGTTCATGTCATCTAAACATTTTATGAATAAGGAACTTTTATTGTTGTTTAGAGGGTTACCTCCTAATTTTTCTGAACCGTTAGTAATTTCGTTAAAATCACCACTAACTAACCATGGTCCTTTGATTTTTTCAGCAACAAATTTTCAAGTTTTCCTAAAGAGTTTTCCTAAAACTGTACCTATTTTTTTGCAAATATAACAGAGAACATCCATTTAGGAGATGATGAGCTTACCTCGATAGTTGCATGTATTTCCTACTCGGTGAGAACAAATGGCTCTATTGTTACTTCTGTGTTCCTCTAGAGTAGCGCGATTCCTCCCGAATAGCCAACTGTCGGTACTTGTAGTAGATCAGTGTATTCCAAAGCTTGGAGTATCTTATCATGATCCTCCATTCTTGTTTCCGTGAGTGCTAGGATGGTAGGGTTGTTCATTTCGATCAATGCACGCAAGTTGTTCATGAACCCTGTGTTATTTGCGCCCCTACAATAATAAAAGGAGAATCTTCATTGCTGGTTCTTCTTGAATGGTCGAGCTCCATCCTGGCAACATTGCCATGCCTAGGTTCACAGTTGAGTTTTTGCAGTTCATATTCTCCAAAGTTTCCTCCTGCTTGTCTTTTGTGGATGGTATTATCAGCGTCACATACTTCATTTCGTTGTTCAAGCTTTGATATCGTATGTTTAGAGCTACGTTCTTCACTTACTGAGGAATTTTTATTATGAATTTCCTTACGTTGTTTTTTTTGCATATCCATTGTCAGAGGCTCCTTCAAGTACAGTGTTTGAGTATGAGGATCTAGAGTATTTAGTGCCTCTTCCCTCATTTCCCGTGTGACTTGGTTTTGCATAGGCGATGATGGATCCCCCTCCGGTAGCTATGGCACTACATGGTCTTCCATATCCTCATCTTCCTCGTAGCCCATGATCTCCTCGTTTTCCTGATTCGGTGTCTGCATATTCAGTATTTGTTGTAGCGAGGAGCTTACAAAGCTGCTCAACTGGTGTATAAGCGTAAGATGTTGCATATTCAAGTTGGAGAGTACTTTCAGATAGTGGAGGAGGTGGTAAAATTCCAAGGTGGTCAAATCTTGCTATAATTCCAGCTGGGTTGAAGCAAGTCGTATGAGACTGTTTGTTAACCTCTCCTCTATTACTATCAATAGTGGGATTGGAGGGTTCACATTCTGGGAAGTGTTGAGTAGCTCCTCCAGAGTTGCATAGGGGGAGATATGCACTGCGTGTGGGAATGTTGCTAGCAAGTGGGTATTTTGGGAGTATACAAATTTGTGAGATTCTGGAATGTTGGGTTCCTTGAGATGAAATGAGGCATTCCCAGTGGCTGAATGTTCTCGTATTGGTGGGGAGTTTGGGAGTGGTGGTATCTGGTGGTTGTGGAGGGACTGGACATTGCTGTTGTTCATTCCTAGGTGGTGGCTTTGGCGAGTAGGAATGTTGTGATGGTGATGGTGGAGTAGGTGGTTGTTGAACTGAGACATTTTTATTGGGATTTGGATGGAGTCTGTGTGTGGTAATATTTTTGAAGTGTTGTTTATAAAGCTTTCACTACCCTTATCTATTCTACTATCACAATCCATCCTAGCTTATACTATAGGATTTCTATGTCCTTTTTTCCTATTTGGTGGACGTGTAATTGTCTTAATCATATGGGATGATTGGGTGTTGAACTTGAAGTTGCGACTATGTTGGTTCTCAATGTTTTCCGTAGTTATACAGCCGCTAGTTTCCATTTCCTTCAGTTCGTTTTGGATATGTAGTTTGGTATCTAGTTTGGGATTAGTGGTAGTGGTTGGTATTTGTTGATAAGTACTGATTTTTCAAGATTTAGGGGATTTTTTTTGGTGGATATTTTTTGAGTTGGTAATCGCAGTAGTGATGTTTCAGGGTATAGACGTGGGGTTATCCGAAAAGTTTTGGTTTGTTTTATTTAGGATTGTGGGCCTATGTTTTTCCACGTGTTCTGGTAACTTCTCAGAGAACTTGGAGACTAAATTCTTCACATGGCTTGTGTTGTTTTTTTCCACTGATGTGTCCATGTCATTTTCACATGTTATTGGAATGGAACACGAGGGGTGATTTTTGGTTTCATCTGTTTGGTTTTTGTTTGGTATTTGCTATTTTTGGAAATCAAAGGTATTACTGGTATTATTGTATACCTTTTTATTATTAATGTGGTCATTAATGGCATGGCTTTGGTTGTTTGTAAGATTTTTTTCCTCATGGATGCTTCTATTGGAATTTGTTTTTTTCTTTTTTGGGTATACTACTGTTGTCCATCCACTATTCTCATTTGGCTGGGTGTTATTATTGGTCTGGTTGTTTTCTGCTTCACTAGTGCCCCTAGAAGTGGATGGAGTGTTACTTGGCTGGGTATTATTATTGGTCTGGTTGTTTTCTACTTCACTAGTGCCCCTAGAAGTGGACAGAGTGTTACTCAATTTCTATGGGCAAGAATGAACTAAATGTCCGAGTCTACCACAGTGGGTACAAAGAGGTGTAGATGGTTCATATTGTATTTTTTGGAGGTGCATGCCTATTAGGATGTCCATCGGTAATGGTTTTGATAGAGGGGCAAGGATGCTGAGTCTAGCGTATCTTCCTCTAGTGGTGTTCATAGTAACCGTGTCTATCTTAAGGATAGTTCCTATTTGGTTTCCTATTTGTTTTAGAATACTAAGGTCGTGGAATTCCGTCGGATGTTCGGGAAGTCTTACCCAAACTGTTGTATTGTTTATGTGGGCTGTTGATGGATTAAACTTTGGTTCCCATTTACAAATAGAAACAAATTGCGCTCCTAGAAACCAGGGACCTTGATGAAGAATTTTTTCATAGTTTTCTAGGTCGATTAGTTTTATGAAGTAGAAGTCTTCCCTAAGGTCGATAAGGCTTATTTTTTCTGTTGGTTGCCAAAGGGTTTGAAGGCGGTTTTGTAATTGTAGGTATCCCATTCTTTTCCCGATTAGTTTGCTAATCAGAGATTGTTTCCAGGGAGTGTAAAGTCTTTGTTTGTCGCTAGCTGTTAAAGGAATGAAGTTTTGATGGTTTACGGGGTTTTCTTGCTCATCATGGAAATTTATATTGACTAGACCTTGAGTAACAAAGTTTATGTCTGGTTCTCCAACTTTTGATAGCAGAGTTTCAAGAAAACTTACTTTACTGCGTGTAGTTGTGTGTTCCTCCTCTTCTTTCTGTTTCTTGGTACTCCGGGAAGTAGGTCGGTGTCCTGGTCACTCATACCATTTTCTTCCTTGTCCATGTCCATCGTACGGAGAGAAATTATGTTAAACTTTTCTTTTCCTCTCCTACAAATGTGAACTATTTATGTGAATCTGGTGGTTTCTCTCGCACTCAGAGGGTTTTCAATCTGGTTACATCTCAATGACAACACTACTCTCTGCTTCAAAGTGTTGGAGAGGCCTTCACTGATACTAGGAGTGATTGTACTGATTTTTTTGGTTTTTTAATAGGTTGTGACCTTCTACCGACTCAAATTTATCTTCTGGATATGTATGATATCCGCCTTCTTGCTCTATTTGGGAATCTTCTGTTTTACGATGTTCTCAATTTGGTATGACAAGGTATCTCCAACCACTCAACCAAAGATAGATCCGTGAAGTTGATGTAACACAATTTATCTACACCTAAGATGCAATTAAGAGTGGAACCACTCTAGTATCCCTCATCAATAATTTCAAATTAAGTCAAATTTTTATTAGGCTCATGCTTTCTTTTTCTTGTAAAAGCACTACTATAATTATTATAGAATACTTCACAATAACCTCTACAAGAAGTAGAATTACAAGATGAAATTCTCCTTCTTCGCAATCATCCAAACTTCCCTTGTAACTTCTTGAACCTGTGTAAGACATATTTAACACCAAAAAGTTGTTATTAAAATAATGAACCTCACAAGTCACTCTCTCACCTGTATCACTTAAATGATTGCTCTCAGTTTTATTTCCACTTGAGTAAACACTCAATGGTCACATGCTTTAGACTCAGACTCAAGGGTATCCCTTGTTCTCTTCATAGTTCTACAATCTCAAAGAAGCTCAAAGTAAGCTTTCGAGAATTGGTTCAGAGTGGAGTTAATGTCACTAACAAAGGATAAAACACACTAATGGACTAGAAATAAAATAAACCCACAACACAACTAAAAGTGAAAAGTACGAAATAAATTGCCATGAAATGAGATACAAACACAAAACTAGATAACACTAATATGAAATAATAATAATTATAATTTAATTAAGAAATGCATGAGGAGAATAAGAAAGACAAGAACTAAAAGACTCAATTTTAAAACTAGACAATACAGTAGTCACAACACAAAAGTGGTTATTTTTCAAATTTCAGGACTTTAAGCATTGTTCTTCAAGATTCTCACATTTTTGCTCAATTTATTTGACAAATTCCTTTTGAAAGTCACCCAAAAACTCTATGAAATCTCCTCAAAACTTTATAATAAGAACAAATATTTAATTTTCACAAATCTTGCAATTTCTGAAATCTGAAAAATCTGCATCTTCTTTCTCGAAATAGGAGTGAATTCTCACTCAAAACTAGCTCAAAGCTATACAAAATGAACCCAGAATTCTAGATTTGAAATCACTAAGACATTCTAGATATTTTAAAGTAAATAAAGAAGAAAGAAAATACATATTAAAGAAAAAGAAGAAAAGGAAAAACAATGCCTCCTTTAAAGTAATTACTGACAATTTCCTAATTTGAACAAGCAATTACAAGATTACATTCAACACATACATAAATAATCTAACCAAAATATACTCAAGAAAGGTCCAATAGAATGACAAAAGATACAACCCATAAAACTCACTAGGAATATTCACCAAAAAATATTGTCTACCCAAATAATATTCATCTTATTCTATTTATACTACTTGGGTTAAGTA
Organism: Solanum appendiculatum; assembly: GCA_018342035.1. Lineage (NCBI taxonomy): Eukaryota > Viridiplantae > Streptophyta > Magnoliopsida > Solanales > Solanaceae > Solanum > Solanum appendiculatum. Next base: position 155,050 of record JAGDQO010001652.1, read on the forward strand.
AATTAAGAAAATACGTAAATACCCTCGATTACATGCACGTAATACTATGATTTAAAAAACCAAAAACATATTGTTAATCTTTTAATATATTGGTTCTTTGATTTTCATACTCTCTTGAAATACTCTATGCTCTTGATGTCAAGTAGAAATTCTTCCATGCAATGAATATTTCCTGAACTTGCAACACCTCACCCTAATACTTTTTTGATGTACATGTACCTGTCCTAATACCTAAAATAACCAACCTCTCCCACCTCGTAGTTGGGGAATATGTGCATCTCCTTTTCACATGTCAAAATTAAAATTTTTGCTCCACAACCATAAGCAACTAGTCTATGATCACACTCTATTTGCATATTAAAACAAAGTAAATAATCGTCAACCTCACAAAGAGATTGTCTAATATTCACTCTCAAGTCTCTAGAAAGTTTGTTTGAAGTAACTCAAGTGTTAGGATTAGTTTTTTTTACAATGATAGGCAAATAATGAGCCTTCTTTACCTTGATTTTTTCGGTTTTTGGATTGGTTGTGACCTTCTACCCACTCAAATTTAATCCTCTGGACATATATGATATTTGCCTGCTTGCTCTATTTAGGACTCATCTATTTTATGTTGTTCTCACTTTTGTATGAAAAGGTATCTCCAACCACTCAACCAAAGACAGATCCACGAAGTTTATATAACACAATTTATCTACACCTAAGGTGCAATTAAAAGTGCAACCACTCTTGTATCCCTCAACAATAACTTCAAATTTAGTCAAATTTTCATTAGTCTCGTGCTTTCTTTTTCTAGTAAAATCAGTACTATAATTATTATTGAATACTTCACAATAACCTCTACAAGAAGTAGAATTATAAGATGAAATTCTCCTTCTTCATGTCATCCAAACCTCCCTTGTAACTTTTTGATCCTATGTAAGACATAATTAACACCAAAAAGTTGTTAGTAAAAATAATGAACCTCACAAGTCACTCTCTCACATGTATCACTCAAATGATTGCACTCAATATTATTTCCACTCGAGTATACACTCAAAATTCACATGCTTTAGACCCAGACTCAAGGGTATCCCGTAGTCTCTTTATAGTTCTACAATCTCAAATAAGCTCAAAGTAAGCTTTCGAGTATTAGTTCAGAATGGAGTTAATGTAACTAACAAAGGACAAAACACACTAACGGAGTAGTAATAAAATTTACACACAACACAACTAAAATGAAAAGTACGATACAAATTTCCATGAAATGAAATACAAACACAAAACTAGATAACAATAATATGAAATATACTAATTATAATTTAATCAAGAAATGCAAGAGAAGAATAAGAAAAAGAAGAACTAAAAGACAATTTTAAAACTAGACAACAAAGAAGTCACAACACAAATGTGGCTATTTTTCAAATTTCAGGAATTATACCATTGTTCTTCAAGAATCTAAGATTTTTGCTCAATTTATTTGAAAGAATCCATTTGAGAGTCACCCAAAAACTCCATGAAATCTCCTCAAAACTTTATTAATAAGAATAAAAAATTAATACTCCCACTTCATAGTTTTCACAAATTTTGCTATTTCAGAAATCTGAAAAATCTGCATCTTATTCCTCCAAAATAGGACTGAATTCTCACTCAAAACTAGCTCAAAGCTCTACAATATGAACCCAGAATTTCAGATTTGAAATCACTAAGACATTCTAGATATTTTGAAGTAAATAAAGAAGAAAGAAAATGCATATTAAAGAAAAAGAAGAAAGAAAAAACAATGCCTCATTTGAAGTAATTAAAGAACAACATCCTAATTTAAACAAGTAATTACAAGATTACATTCAACTCATACATAAATAATCTTACCAAAATATATTCAAGAAAGGTCCATTAGAAAGACAAAAGATAAAACCCATAAAATTCACCAGGAGTATTCACCAAAATATAATGTCTACCCAAATAATATTCATCCTATTCTATTTATACTGCTTGGGTAACTAAATTAAGAAAATACGTAAATACCCTCAATTACATGCACGTCATACTATGATTTAAAAAACCTAAACATATTGTTAATCTTTTAATAGATTGGTTCTTTGATTTTCATACTCTCTTTAAACATTCTATGCTCTTGATGTCAAGTAGAAATTCTTCCATGTAATGAATATTTCCCCAACTTGCAACACCTCACCCTAATACTTTTTTGATCTACATTTACCTCTCCTAATACCTAATATAACCAACCTCTCGCACCTCGTAATTGGGGTGTTTGTGCATCTCCTTTTCATATGTCCAAATTAAATTTTTAGCTCCACTACCATAAGAAACTAGTGTATCATCACACTCTATTTGCATATTAAAACAAAGAAAATAATCATTAACCTCACAAAGAGATTGTCTAATATTAACTCTCAAGTCTCTAGAAAGTTTATTTGAAGTAACTCAAGTGTTAGGATTAGTTTTTTTTACCTTGATAAGCACATAAAGAATCTTCTTTACCTTGATTATATAAAATAAAGCTTACGTTCTCACTTGAAAAAGTAATCCCATCTTTACTTGCTTCATTGAATTCTTGAATTTCTTTCCATGGTCAGTTGTCCTTTTTGTGCTCTTCTTCAAGAATACCTTTAAAACAAATAAAAGTACTAGAAAATAAGAATTCAAAAGGTTAAAGTTAGAATAAGAAATCTTCTTACTCGCACTCTCAAGTTTTTCTCTTATCTAACCTTCTTTCCTCATACTGGCCTCACTTTTCTTTATTTCTTCTGGTGACAACCCACTCTCATTTTTCAACTCTCTTTTCTTTAGATCTTGTAGCAATTCGCTCACTTCTATCAAAATATTCTCTTCTTTTTTATCTCTTGAGTTGCCACTATTCACTCCCTTATTCCTCTGTTTCTATTCTCTCTTATTCATTTCATTGGAGTGCAATAGGCTCCAACGATTCCCTTTTAGTCATTGGGATGACTCTTCACTTCGTCTTTTTGCTTGGCATCACTAAAGTTTCAAAGACTCTGCTTATATTATTGGATTAACTCTGTGCCGAAATTGAGAACACCGTAAAATAGAAGAGTCCCAAATAGAGCGAGAAGGCAGAGATCATACATATCTAGAGGATAAATTTGAGTGGGTTGAAGGTCACAACCAATCCAAAAACCACAAAAATCAGTACAATCACTCCCACTATCAGCGTAGGCCTCTCCAACACTTTGAAGCAAAGAGTAGGGCTGTCGCTTATATGTAACCAAATTGAAAACTGTATGTGTGCCAGAGAAGCCAACAACCAGATTGACATATATAGTGAACATTTGTAGGTCTTTCATAGGCCTCTCTTACAAATGTTCACTATATATATGAAACTGGTGGTTTCTCTGGCACACATAGGGTTTTCAATTTGGTTACATTTCAGGGATAACCCTACTTTCTCCTTCAAAGTGTTGGAGGGGCTTTCGCTAATACTATGTGTGATTGAACTAATTTTTTCGGTTTTTGGATTGGTTGTGACTTTCTACCCACTCAAATTTTATCCTCTGGATATGTATGATATTCGCCTTCTTGCTCTATTTAGGACTCATCTATTTTATGGTGTTCTCACTTTTGTATCAAAAGGTATCTCCAACCACTCAACCTAAGATAGATCCACGAAGTTGATATAACACAATTTATCTACATCTAAGGTGCAATTGAAAGTTCAACGATTCTTATATCCCTCAACAATAACTTCAAATTTAGTCAAATTTTCATTAGGCTCATGCTTTCGTTTTCTTGTAAAATCAATACTATAATTATTATTGAATACTTCACAATAACCTCCACAAGAAGTAGATTATAAGATGAAATTCTCCATCTTCATGTCATCCAAACCTCCCTTGTAACTTTTTGATCCTATATAAGACATAATTAACACCAAAAAGTTGTTAGTAAAAATAATGAACCTCACAAGACACTCTCTCACCTGTATCACTCAAACGATTGCACTCAGTTTTATTTCCACTCGAGTATACACTCAAAGGTCGTATGCTTTATACCCAGACTCAAGGGTATCCCTTAGTCTCTTTATAGTTCTACAATCTCAAATAAGCTCAAAGTAAACTTTCGAGTATTAGTTCATAATGGAGTTAATGTAACTAACAAAGGAGAAAACACACTAACGGACTAGGAATAAAATTATTTTTTGGGGTAGTTGGATCTTTTTCTACTCTTTTTATTCCTATACTATATCATTTTGGGCCTATTTTAAAGACTATAAGAGGTTCCTAATCACCCTAACCTTCTCATTCCCTCTCATTCAGTCAAATCAAAGTTTCCTCCTCACCAAGTTTCTCTTTCAAGGCAAGATCAAGGATTCCAAAAGCTTCAAGTCTCCTCTTCGAATTTTACCTAGGGTTTCTATCAAGGTATATGGAAATCAATGGGTTCTTCTTCATCCGTTGAGTCCTAAATAAACCTTAAATTCTCATTTATGATTCTTACCTAAATTCTAAGCTTTCATGATTTTCTTATGGTTCAGTTGGTTTTAAGTTTATTCATCATGATTGATCCTATTATGTATGATCTCATCAACATACAATATTTTCAATGATATTTTCATGAACCCATTATTTGCAAGTATTTTATTATCATGTATTAAACTATGTTGACATGCATGTATTCTGTTATGAAAGATTTTATGAATCAAGGATGCCTTTAGATAAAGTGTCAATTAGTTTTATGAAAATAGGATGCTTCTGATTGAAGTATCACTTATGATGTATGAATATCATGATTTAGATGCTTCAGATAAGTGTCTCAAAGAGTATGTTATGAAATCATGATTTAAAGGAGTTATTCTTAAGACTAAGATTTCTTTGAATGATTCAGTATTACCATATTCGTACCATTTCAAAGATTATGAATATGAATATGATTATGCATATTTTCTGTTGGGAGTTTACTTAGCACCGAGTGGACCATAGGATGAAGGCTCATCCGTTAGTAGATGTTTGAGACCTTTAGTAGCATTCCCATTGTCCCAAAACTATGCGCCCTATAGGACTTTGTTTCAGATAGAGATTAGCTAGTGGATCTACCTAAGCTCATGATTATGGTGCTTACCTTGGCAAGTAGGACATTTTCTTTTTAGTGTGGTAGTAGTACACTGAAATCCCTGTTCTAACTAACATGGTTTATGTCAGTTAATAGTATCTCCCACAAAAGCTTATGATTTCCACATATGTTATGACTACAATTATAATTTAAAGAAGAATGCATAACCTTATACTATATTTTCAGAATCAAATCCTCAGTTTTATGTATGTTTACTTGGTCATTACATTGGTATGTTTTCAGACATACCATGTTATTATGTTATGTTTAAGCATCTTCCCCATATTCAATACATTCCAAGTACTGCATACACTCTTGTGCCTATATATTTTTATAATATAGGTGTTGACGCATCCTTTGAGGGTCACAGTTAATATAGGATTTTATAAGCCTACATAGCTTTTGGTGAGTCCTTATGGTTCGGGGAGATGCCTGTTATGTTACTTTATAATCATTTCTAACTTTATTTCTGTTTTAGATGTTCGAGTGAGCTAGGGCTTATCCTAGCAACTCACTTATGTAGTAGAGGCTTATTCAGACATTAGTACTTTCATTTATAAGTCTTTGTATTAAGATTTCCATAATTTATAGAGATTTTCATTTGAGACTTATTATGTTTACCATGTTATTTTAGTGATGTATGCTTTCTTACTGTCATTCTATGTCATGTGGTTCGCTTAGAGTATGTAGGGATTCTAAGTAGCATGTCACATTGAAGGGGTAGTCTTGGGTCGTGACAAACTTGATATTCAGGGCATCAGGTTCAAGTATCTTTGGGTGTCTAAAAGCCGTGTAGTCTTATTCATGAGCGTGAAGCACGCCACATTTATAAATGAGAAGCTACGAGACATTTAAGAAAATTCACTTCTTTCATAAGTCTTAATTCATGTGATAGAGGTGAACTCTATAAGGTTTCTCTTTAACTCATGTTCTCTGTGTTTTAAGAATTATGCATCCAAGAAGAGCTCCCGTGAGAAAGAACCTAAAAGTGGAGAAAAAAGCACCATAAGCTCCGGTTAATTGGCTGAGAAAATCACTCATGTAGAATTTAGGGCTGTTTTCCAAGTGCTTTCCTAAGCCAAGACTGCTCAAGCAAAGCATGAGGTTGTACCTCCCAAGAATCCAAATATGGGTATGGCAGCAACTAGAGTTTGAGACCTCACTCGGATCAATCATCTGTAATTCCATGGTTCTAAGGTGGACGAGGATCCACAAGAGTTTATTGAGGGGATCCAAATGATTTTTTAAGATCATGAGTATCACTCTAATGGAGAGTGTGAACTTGGCTAATCATCAATTGAAAGGTGTTGCTCATATTTGATTTACGCAATGGACGGAAGAAAGGATTGTTGATGTGGGTCCTTTGGATTTGGACAAGTTCAAAGATGCTTTCCAAGATCGATTCTTCCCTCTTGAGAAGAGAGAGGCTAAGGTGCAAGATTCCATTAACTTGAGGCAAGGAAATATGAGGGTAAATGAATATGCTTACAAATTCACTCAACTCTCCATGTATGCTCCGGCAATGGTGGCCGACTCTAGAGTTCATATGAGCAAGTTCATTTCTAGTGTCTCAAAGATGGTAGTGAACGAGTGTAGATCTCCAAGTTGATCAAAGAGATGTAAATTTCTAAGTTGATGATTCATGCTCAACAAATTGACGAAGAGAAACTCAAAGAGAGTGTTAAGGAGACTAAGAGGGCTTAGACTTATAGTGGCGACTACTCTCATTAGGGATATGGTGGTGGTGATCATTCTTTAGTTTAGAAAAAGTTATTTAGGCCCGGCTCCATCTTCTTCTAGTGGTCCAGTGCCTAAGTTCAAAAAGGTTTAGGTGCCAAACCCTAAGTCTCAAAGTAGTGCTTCTAGTGGACGTTCATTCCCCGCATGTCAGAATGTGGGAATAGCCATCTAGGAGTGTGTTTAGCTAGTATTGATGGATGTTATGGTTATGGGAAGGCTAGTCATAGATTGAGGGATTGCCCTTCACTTGATAACAATGGTAGAGGGATTCGTCTCCGGGCTCAGTCTACTTCTTCAAGTTTCCCAACTCAACAGGGTACTTCATGTAGCTCAAGTGGTGGACAGTAGGAGGTTTTCCTTGAACTGGTCACTAGTATGTTACGAGTCTCTCAGCTAGATGTTTATGCATTGTTAGATCCCAGAGCTACACTTTCCTTCATGACTCCCAATGTTGCTATGAAATTTGATGTCAGTCTCGAAATCCTTTCAGAATCCTTTTTAGTCTCTACTCATATTGGTGATTCAGTTTTAGCTAAACGAGTTTTCAAATATTGCTCGGTCTTAGTTTTTATAAAATCACCTTAGTTGATCTAGTAGAGTTAGATATGCTTGATTTTGATGTTATTCTTTGTATAGACTGGCTTCATGCTTGTTATGCCTCTATTGATTTTAGAAGCACAATTATTAATTTTTAGTTTCCAAATAAACTAGTCATAGTGTGGAAATGAGGTAATTCAACATCTATAGGCCAATTTATCTCGTGCCTTAAGGCCAAAAACATGATTTGTAAGGATTTTATCTATCATCTAGTATGGGTTAGGGATACGTATTCTGAATCCCATATTCTTGAGTCAGTTCCCATTGTGAATGAGTTTTTATAAGTGTTTCTCGATGATCTTCCATGAGTTCATCTAGAAATGGAAATAAACTTTGGAATTGACCTTTTTCCAGACACCCAGCCTATCTCCATTCCTCCTTATAAAATGGCTCTGATAGAACCTAAGGAGTTGAAAGGTTAGTTAAAAGACATCTGGGATAAGGGTTTTATTAGATCGAGTATTTCTCCATGAGGTGTTCCAGTTCTCTTTGTTCATAAGAATGATGGATCTCTTAGAATGTGCATTGATATCGACAATTAAATAAGGATACAATCAAGATTAAGTATCTCTTCCTAAGGATTGATGACTTGTTCGATCAACTTCAGGGTTCTAGTTTATTTATGGAAGATTGACCTCACATCTTATCATTATCATCTTAGAGTTATAGAATGTTACATTATGAAGATAGACTCCAGGACTCGGTATTGTCACTATGAATTTTTTGTTACATCTTTTTGACTACTGAATGCTCTTACAACTTTCATAGACTAGATGAACTAGATGTTCAAGCAATACTTAGATATGTTCGTTATTGTATTTATCGATGACATCTTGATCTGTACTTGGAGTGAGGATGTAACACCTCAGATTCGAAAAGGGAAGAATTTCAAGTTTTCAAAAAATATTTTTGGTGCCAGTACCTACGAGACCATCGACATTCGATGGCTTGACCTATGTGCCGTAGGTGGAACCGTGGTTGGCGAAATGTAAGTTCCCAAAATGTCAAGTTTTAGTACTTTTTGTACGGTTCAGTAGGATGAGTCATCGTTCAGTGTACGGACCGTAGGTGTGTCTAGTGGATGAGTCCCAGACTTAGAGAAATTTTAGGGTCAAATGTCGGGACCTATGGCCTTGATGTACGGTCCGTGGAAGGACCCACAAGCCATAGGTGGGTTCCATCACTGGGGGTCTGAAGTTGATGTTCTCTGAACCAAACAACGGTCGACTAGTAGGGTCCGTAAGAGGACCTACGTACCGTAGGTCGAGCCATCGGTGGGGGTCAGCAATTATATTTTTAGAGGGTCTTTTTATCTTTTCCCTAAATGTTTAATTCCTAATCTAAGTTAGTTACCCTTTAATCCTAGGAAGTATATAAGCTTTCTAAGCCTAATTTCTACCTTTCCTAATCACTTTTCAATTACTCTCAAAACCTCTCCAAATATTTATCTCTCTAGGAGCTTGAAGAAGAAGAAGAGAAACCTAGGGTTGCAAGAACAAGCCTCCTAATCCTCCATTGATTTCAAGGTTTTGGCATTAAGGTATGATGATCTTCATTTATGGAACCCTCTCCTCCATAGAGTCCCTTAAATTATCTATTTTACAAGTTAGAAATCCTTCATTGAAGTTAGGGTTTTTCTTCTATGTTTTGGGTTCTTTTCAATGTTGATTTAATTGATTGTTTTATGAACTATGAAGAATGAATTGAGTTGAATTTCATGAATTAAGATGAGTCCCCATGAACCCATGTGATTTCCCCAATATTGAAATTATGTTTGTTGATGGGTTAAACTGTGAAGAAGATGAATTTTATGAAGTCTATATGAACTCATGCATGATTTACGATTTCTAAGAGCTATGATTTCATGATTAATTATGAATGATCAAAAGATGGGTTTTATGAAAGTATGCATTTTCAATGATGAATATTATGATGATTTATGAATTGTTTTGAGACTGAATTACTAATGATGTTGTCGTTGAGTTGTGAAAGGGCTTCTCACATATTAATCAAACTATGAATGTGAAAGGATTTTTCTCACATAAAAAATTCATAACATGTTGAAAGGTTTTCTCAACTAAAGTTCAATCAAGATTTCAGGAGCTATTCTAAATGACGTAAGCTTTGACTAGTCCATGGAAGATGAAACGTCAATACTAATGAACCTTAGATTGGATTAGAAACTCTAGATTTACCTTTTCATGGATAATAAGATGAATAAGAATTATGACTAAATTCTGTGGGATTTATGCTTAGCACCGAGAGGATATTGAGATGGAAGCTCTCTCGTAGTAGAGGCCGGGTTTCCTAAAGCAATCTCTTGTCCCAAAAACTATGAGCCACCATAGGACGATTGTCTAGATAGACATTAGCTAGTTGATCCACATAAGCTAGAAGTTTATGGTCTTAACTTGGCAAGTAGGACACCTCTTTTAGGTGTGGGGTAGACACCAGATTCCATGTTGGTAGCTTACATGGTCTTACATGTCGGTTAAGGCTACTTCCCACAATAATGAACTAAAGTTACTTTTAAGGTATTTCTCAAGTAAAGTAAAGATGTTTAATTTGCATTGATCATAATTTATAACTTATGATTTCTAACCCTTTTCTCATGGTTTAGCTTGCTCATTGCATGATTATGAAAATGTCCATTTTAGCATGTTTAAATGTTTTTATGCATGGTTGTCATACTTGGTACATTTTTGTACTAACGCATACTCTCTCCTACATTTTCTTATAAGTGTAGGATCTGGTTCGTCCCCATCTTCTCGTGGCTAGTTCGTGATAGTAGAGATCTTGAAAAATTTGGTGAGTCCTCATATGTTTGAGGACGTAGCCACATTTACTTTCATGTCATTTACTTTCTTTTGAAGACTTTGTATGATTTACGCCCCAATGTTCTTTCATTTTCTATGTTAGATGGCTTTTGAAACTATATGTAGACTTCCGCTATTTGCCTTAAACTCTTTTGATAATGAATTGTCTTTTGAGCTCTTAAATTGCTATTATCTTGTATGATGCATGCTAAGTGGCTTGTATGAGGCCTTTCGAGGTCTTGTATGCCATGTCACGTCTAGGGGGTACTTTAGGTCGTGACAAACTTGGTATCAAAGCTAGGTTTTAGAAAGGTCCTAGGAAGTCTCATAAGCCACGTCGAGTAGAGTCTTGTTCATGAGTGTGAAGCACGACACATTTATGAATGAGAGGCTACAAGATGTTTAGGAAACACCACTTCTTTCATTACCCTTAAATCGTGTGATAGAGTGTAATTCTATATGTGTCTCTCCTAATCCCTATCCTATGTGTTTCAGGATGTGGCTACTTGAAGAGCTTATGCTAGAAGGAATGCGGGAGAGAAAGTGGAACAAGAAGGTCCTCCTCAAGCTCCTCAAGTTCCGGCCAGCCCTTTGGCCGAGCAAGTGGCTAATGCGGTGTTTAGGGCAGCTTTTCAAGTGTTGACTCAAGCCATGATGGCTCAAGCCAATAGGGAGATTGTGGCTCCCGTGAGCCCAAATGTGGGTACAACGGCATCTAGAGTTAAGGACTTCACTAGAATGAATCCTCTGGAGTTTCATGGTTCTAAGGTTGAGGAAGATCCTCAAGAGTTCATTGATGAAGTGTACTTGGTGCTAATGATCATGGGTGTGACGCCGGAGGAAAAGAAAGAGTTGGCGGCCTATAAACTTAAGGGTGTGGCTCAAGTGTGGTTTGAGCAATGGAAGAGTGAGAGGGCAGAAGATGTGGGTACTCTTGATTTGGAAAATTCAAGGTTGTTTTCCTTGATAGGTTCTTTCCCCTTGAGATGAGGGAGGTAAGGGTGCTTGAGTTTATCAATCTTCTTCAAGGAAGCATGAGTGTGAAGGAGTATGCTTTTAAGTTTACAAAATTGTCTCGATATGCTCCTACTATGGTTGCCGATCCTAGGGAAAGGATGAGTAAGTTCGTTTCGAGAGTTTCTGAAATGGTGGTCAACGAATGTCGTACCACCATGCTTGTCAATGACATGGATATTTCTCCTCTCATGGTTCATGCTAAACAAATTGAAGAGGAGAAACTTATGGAAAGGTCAACAGTGGCAAAGAGGGCTAAGACCGGTGATGGTAATTTCTCACATTCAAGGTTCGATGGACATGGTCGTTTTAAATCTCGACAAAGGTTTTCCAGTCAAGGTTCCTCTAATGCTCCTCCTAAGTTCAAAAAAGATAGGGTACCTAACCCTAAGCCTCAAGGAGGAAATAGTGGTGGATTCTCATCGGCTACTTGTGCTAACTGTGGGAGAAAGTATGAGGGCAAGTGCTTAGCCGGTACGGATGGTTGCTTCGATTGTGGTAAGAGCGGTCATTAGATACGGGATTGTCCATCTCTCACGGCTAAGGAAAGAGAAGGTAAGCAAGCTCCACCTAGTGGTTCAGGTTCAAATGCTCCCAAGCAAAACCAATTTTATGCATTTCAAGCTCGCCATGAGCAAGAGGGTTCTCCCGATGTGGTTTTCGATATGTTGAAAGTCTTTCATTTTGATATTTATGCTTTGCTTGATCCTGGTGCTACCTTGTCTTTTGTGACGCCATATGTGGCTATGATGTTTGATGTTCTTCCGAATATGTTGTTAGATCCCTTTTGTGTCTCTACTCCTATTAGTGAATTTATTGTGGCTCAAAGAGTCTATAGAAATTGTCCCGTCTCCTTATCCCATAGAGTCACTCATGTTGATCTTGTAGAGTTTGATATGTTAGATTTTGATGTTATTCTTGTGATGGATTGGTTGCATTCTTGTTATGCTTTGATTAATTGTAGGACCCGAGTGATCAAGTTTCAATTTCCAAATGAGCCTATCCTAGAGTGGAAAGGGGGAATTTCTATGCCTAAAGGTAAATTTGTGTCATGTCTTCAAGCTAGAAAAATGATTTCTAAGGGGTGTATATACTATCTTGTTAGGGTGAGGGATACGGATTCCAAAACCCCTACTCTTGAGTCGGTCCCTGTTGTAAATGAGTTTCCGGAATTGTTTTCCGATGATCTACCCGGTGTTCCTCCCAAAAGGGAAATAGAGTGTGGTATTGATCTTTTCTCTGATATGCAAACGATTTCTATTCCTCCTTACAAAATGGCTCAGGCAGAACTTAAGGAGTTAAATAAGTAATTGAAAGATTTGTTGGATAAGGGCTTTATCCGACTAAGTATCTCTCCATTGGGTGCTCCAATTTTGTTTGTTCGAAAGAAGGATGGTTCACTTCGTATGTGCATTGACTACCGTCAATTGAACAAGGTTACCATTAAGAATAAGTATCCTCTGCCAAGAATAGATGACTTGTTTGATCAACTCCAAGGGGCAAGTTACTTCTCTAAGATCGATCTTCATTTGGGTTATCACTAATTGAGGGTGAAAGAAGATGATATTCTAAAAATTGCTTTATGGATTTGATGATTAGGGTGTTTTTAGACAATATCTTAATATGTTTGTGATTGTGTTCATCGATGATATTTTGATTTACTCAAGGAGTGAGGATGAGCATGCCGATCATTTGAGGATTGTGTTGCAAGTCCTCAAGAAGCAATAACTCTTTGCGAAGTTTAGTGAATGTGAGTTTTCGCTAAGGTCCGTGGCTTTTCTTGGTCACATTGTCTCCGGTAAGGGTATTGAGGTAGATCCTAAGAAGACGAATGTGGTTAGGAATTGGCCTAGACCTCTATCACCTTTGGATATTTGATGTTTCTTGGGTTTGGCTGGTTACTATAGGAGGTTTGTTGAAGGGTTTTCTTTGACTGATTCCCCATTGACGGCTTTGACTCAAAAGAAGGTTAAGTTCATATGGTCCGAAGCGTGTGAGAAGAGTTTCCAAGAGTTGAAAGATAGGCTTACCTCGGCTCCGATATTGACCTTACCGGAAGGGTCTGATGGGTTTGTGGTTTATTGTGATGCTTCAAGGATTGGGTTAGTGTGTGTTCTTATGCAAAATGGGAAAGTCATTGGTTATGCTTCGAGGCAACTCAAGGTTCATGAAAAGAACTATCCTACTCATGATTTAGAATTAGCGGCGGTTGTGTTTGTTTTAAAGATTTGGAGGCATTATTTGTATGGTGTGCGTGTTGATGTTTTTACCGACCATAAGAGTTTGTAATACGTGTTCAAGCAAAAGGATCTAAATCTTCACCAAAAGAGGTGGCTTGAGTTGTTAAAAGACTATGACATGAGTATCCTCTATCACCCCGGTAAGGCGAACGTGGTGGCGGATGCTCTTAGTCGATTGTCTATGGTTAGTATTGCTTATATTGATGATGGTAAGAAAGAGTTGGTTCGTGATGATCATAAATTGGCCTGATTGGGTGTTCGGTTGATTGATTCTAGTGAGGGTGGTGTTATGATTCACAATGGTTCAGACTCTTCTTTTGTGTTCGATGTGAAGGCTAAGCAAGATCTTGATCCTAATTTGGTTGAGTTGAAGGAAGCGGTGCTCAAGAGGTCCGTTGAGGATTTCTCCCAAGGGGGAGATGGTGTACTTTGATATCAAGGTCGTTTATGTGTTCCCGATGTAGATGACCTAAGAGGACAAATTTTATTGGAAGCCCATAGTTCTCGATATTCCATTCACCCAGAAGCTACCAAGATGTACCGTGATTTACGAGAGGTCTATTGGTGGAATGGGATGAAGAAGGATATTGCGGAATTTGTAGCTAAGTGTCCTAATTGTCAACAAGTGAAAGTTGACCATAAAAAACCGAGAGGTTTGTCCTAAGATATTAGTATTCCTACTTGGAAGTGGGAAGATCTGAACAAGGACTTTATTGTTGGTTTACCACGCACCCGATGGCAACATGACTCGATTTGGGTTATTGTAGATCGAATGACGAAATCAGCCCATTTCATTCCTGTCAAGGTTTCCTACTCGGCGAAGGACTATGCTAACTTGTACTTGAGAGAAATGGTGAGGTTGCATGGAGTGCCTCTATCCATTATCTCCGATCGTGGTACTCGATTCACTTCTCAATTTTTTAAATCTTTTCAAAAGAGCCTTTGCACTCATGTTAAGCTTAGTACGACCTTTCATCCTCAAACTGATGGGCAAGCGGAATGAACTACTCAAACTTTAGAAGACATGTTGAGAGCTTGTGTGATTGATTTCAAGGTTAACTGGGATCATCATTTTCCTTTGATTGAGTTTGCCTATAATAATAGTTATCATTCGAGTATTAGTATGGCTCCATTTGACGCTCTTTATGGTAGGAGGTGTACATCTTCGATAGGCTGGTTTGAAGTTGGTGAAGTTGGTTTGATAGGTTCCGAATTGGTACATGAGGCTATGGAGAAAGTTCAACTTATTAGAGAAAGGTTGAAAACGGCTCAAAGTCGACAAAAGTCCTATGCCGATGTTAGAAGGAGAGATTTAGAATTTGATGTTGATGATTGGGTTTACTTGAAAATTTCACCCACGAAAGGTGTAATGAGGTTTGGAAAGAAAGGGAAGCTTAGTCCCCGTTATGTAGGCCCATATCAAATTTTGAGACGTGTTGGTAAGGTTGCTTATGAAATTGACTTGCCTAATGATTTGGCATCGATGTATCCGGTTTTCCGTGTCTCATTGTTGAAGAAATGTGTTGGTGATCCGGCATCTATAGTGCCATTAGAGAATCTGGGCATAAATGATAGTCTTTCCTATGAAGAAGTCCTGGTTGAGATTTTAGACCGGCAAGTCCAAAAGTTAAGAAATAAAGAAGTTGCTTCCGTGAAGGTTCTTTGGAGGAATCTATTAGTTGAGGGTGCTACTTAGGAGGCCAAGGCCGATATGATGTCCTGATATTCTCATCTCTTTTCCTCTGACCCTACTCTAGCTTGAGGTATCTAGTTCCTCATGGTTCATTCTTTTGGTTTCATGTGTAATAGTTGTTTCCATGATTCCTTGATTATGCATGGTCATGAAGAGTCTAGTTTTGAGAAAATGAACTAGCTCGATTAATTTCTCTATTATTATGTGCATTTGAGTGTAAATTGGATTAAGCCTTCTTGAGATGATGTTTTGAACATGCTTTAGCTTGGAGTTGATGTTTCCTCCTCGGATATGTGCATTGATGTTCTTGCATGCATGTTTGGCTGTTAGATCTTGATCTTACCTTCCTTATGATGTTTTAATTCCCATTTAAGGATGAATGATCCCATGAGGGAGATAATGTAGCACCTTGGATTCGAAAAGGGAAGAATTTGGTGCCAGTACCTACGGAACCATCGACGTTCCTTGGCTTGACCTACGAGCCATAATTGGAACCGTGGTTGGCGAGATGTAAGTTCCCAAAATGTCAAGTTTCAGTACTTTTTGTAAGGTTCAGCAGGATGAGTCGTCGTTCAGTGCACGAACCGTAGGTGTGTCTCGTGGATGAGTCACAGACTTAGAGAAATTTTAGGGTCAAATGTTGGGACCTACGGCCCTGATGTACAGACCATGGAAGAACCCACGAGCCATTGGTGGGTCCTATAGTTGGGGGTCTGGAGTTGATGGTCTCTGAACCAAACAACGGTTGACCAGTACGATTCGTAGGTGGAGCCGTCGGTGGGGGTCAGCAGTTATATTTTTAGAGGGTCTTTTGATCTTTTCCCTAAATATTTAATTCCTAATCTAAGTCAGTTACCCTTTAATCCTAGGAACTATATAAGCTTTCTAAGCCTAATTTCTACCTTTCCTAATCACTTTTCAATTACTCTCAAAACCTCTCAAAATATTTCTCTCTCTAGGAGCTTGAAGAAGACGAAGAAGAAGAACCTAGGGTTTTAAGATCAAGCCTCTTAATACTCCATTGATTACAAGGTTTAGGCATTGAGGTATGATGATCTTCATCTATGGAGCTTTCTCCTCCATATAGTCCCTAAAATTCTCTATTTTACAAGTTAGAAATCCTCCATTGAAGTTAGCATTTTTCTTCTACGTTATGGGTTCTTTTTAATGTTGATTTAATTGATTGTTTTATGAACTATGAAGCATGAATGGAGTTTAATTTCATGAATTAAGAAGAATCCCCATGAACCCATGTGATTTCCCCAATTTCGAAATTAGGTTTGTTGATGGGTTGAATTGTGAAGAAGATGAATTATGAAGTCTATATGAACCCATGAATGATTTACGATTTATAATAGCTATGATTTCATGATGAATTATGAATGATCAAAAGATGGGTTTTATGAAAGTATGCATTTTCAATGATGAATATTATGATGATTTATGAATTGCTTTGAGATTAAAGCATGATTGATGTTGTTGTTGAGTTGTGAAAGGGCTTCTCACATATTACTCAAATTATGAATGTGAAAGGATTTTTCTCACATAAAGGATTCATAACATATTGAAAGGTTTTCTCAACTAAAGTTTAATCAAGATTTAAGGAGCTGTTCTAAATGACGTAAGTTTGGACTAGTCCATGGAAGATGAAACGTCAATACTAATGAACCTTAGCTTGGATTTGCAACTCTAGTTGTACCTTTTCATGGATAATAAGATGAATAATAATTATAACTAAATTCCGTGGGATTTATGCGTAGCACCAAGAGGATATTGAGATGGAAGCTCTCCCGTAGTAGAGGCCGGGTTTCCAAAAGCAATCTCTTGTCCCATTAACTTTGTGCCACCATAGGATGATTGTCTACATAGATATTAGCTAGTGGATCCACGTAAGCTAGAAGTTTATGGTCTTACCTTTGCAAGTAGGACACCTCTTTTCGGTGTGGTGTAGACACCGAATTCCATGTTGGTAGGTCACATGGTCTTACATGTCGGTTAAGGCTACTTCCCACAATAATGAACTAAAGTTACTTTTAAGGTATTTCTCAAGTAAAGTAAAAATGTTTAGCTTGCATTGATCATGATTTATAACTTATGATTTCTAACTCTTTTCTCATGGTTTAGCTTGATAATTGCATGATTATGAAAATGTTCGTTTTAGCATGTTTAAATTTTTTTATGCATGACTGACATACTTGGTACATTTTTGTACTAACGCATACTCTTGCCTAAATTTTCTTATAAGTGTAGGATCCGGCTCGTCCCCATCTTCTCGTGGCTAGTTCGCGATAGTAGAGATCTTGATGAATTTGGTGAGTCCTCATATGTTCGAGGACGTAGCCACTTTTACTTTCATGTAATTTTATTTCTTTTGAAGACTTTATGGGTTACGTCCCAACGTTCTTTCATTTCCTATGTTAGATGGCTTTTGAGACTATATGTAGACTTTTGCTATTTTCCTTAAACTCTTTTGATAATGAATTGTCTTTTGAACTCTTAAATTGCTATTATCTTGTATGATGCATGCTAAGTGGATTGTATGAGGCCTTTCGGGGTCTTGTACGCCATGTCACATCTAGGGGTACTTTAGGTCGTGACAGAGGATGAGGATGCCAATCATTTGAGGAGTGTATTGCAAGTTCCCAAGGATCTTAAGTTATTTGCTACGTTTAGCAAGTGTGAGTTTTTGTTGAGGTAGGTAGCATTCCTTGGCCATATTGTCTTAGGATATGGTATTCAAGTTGATCCTAGGAAGTCCGAGGCAGTTAAGAACTAGACTAGACCTCTTTCATTCTTATATATTAGGTGTTTCATGGGATTAGCTAGTTAGTAAAGATGGTTTGTGGAAGGATTTTCCTCGATTTCTTCTCCTTTGACTACTTTGACTCAAAAAGTGAAACTCAATGGTGAAAAACTTGTGAGAAGAGTTTTCTAGAGTTGAAGACTTGACTCAGTTCAACCACATTTTTCTCTTTACTAGAAGGTTCAGATGGCTTTTTTGTGTATTGTGATGCCTCTAGAATTGATCTTTGTTGCATGTTGATGCAAATTGGTGAGGTCATAGCCTATGCCTCTAGGCAACTTAAGGTTTATTAGAAGAATTATCCGACTCACAATTTGGTGTTAGTTGTGGTGGTTTTTGCCTTGAAGTTATGAAGACACTATCTCTATGGTGTTTATGTTGATGTGTTTACCAATAATAAGAACCTTCAGTATGTGTTTATACAAATGATTATAATTTTCGCCAAAGGAGATGACATGATTTGTTGAAGGATTATTATACGAGTCTTCTTTACCATCCGTGTAAGGCCAATGTAGTTGTCGATGCCCTTAGCAGGCTGTCCATGCATAGTGTTGTTCATATTGAGAATGAGAAGAAGGAATTGGTTCGTCATATGCATAGACTGGCTCATTTGGTTGTTCGTTTGGTTGGTTAAGAGGATGGTGCTGTTATTGTGCAAAATGGTTCAAAATTGTGTCCTGTGTTAGATGTTAAGGCTAAACAAGATAATGATACAACTTTGGATGAATTGATGAAAGCGTTTTCAAAAAAACCTATTGAGGCTTTCTCCCAATGGGGAGATGGTGTACTTCGTTATCAAAGTCATTTGTGTGTTCCGAGATTTGATGAGTTGAGGCAACAAATATTATCAGAAGCTTAAAGTTCTTGATATTCTATTCACCAAGGAGCCATTAAGATGCATCGTGATCTATGCAAAGTCTATTGGTAGAATGGGATGAAGAAGTATATTGCAAAATTTGTGGCTAAGTGTCCAAATTACCAACAAGTGAGAGTTGAGCATCAGAAACCAAGCGCTATGACTCAAGATATTAGCATCCCTTCTTGGAAGTGGGAAGATTTGAATATGGCCTTCGTTAAAGGTTTACCTCGCACTTCTTGACAACATCATTCTATTTGGGAGGTTGTAGATCAAATGACTTGGTCAACTTATTTTCTTCATGTGAAGACCTCCTATTCAGTCGAGGACTATGCCCGAATCTATATTTGGGAGATGGTTAAGTTGCACGGAGTGCCTTTATCCATCATTTCTGATAGAGTTACCTAGTTCACTTCTCAGTTTTTGAGATTGTTTCAGAAAGGACTTGGTACTCATGTTAAGTTTAGCACAACTTTTCACTCACATAAAGATGGTCAAGGTGAGCGGATTATTCAAACTTTGAAAGATGTGTTTGAAACTTGTGTGATTAACTATAAAGGAAATCGGGATGATCACTTGTTTTTGATTGAGTTTGCTTATAAAAATAGTTATCACTCGAGTATTTAGATGGCTCCATTTGAGTCTCTCTATGGTAGGAGGTGTAGATCTCCTGTTGGTTGGTTTGAAGTTGTTCAGATTTCTTTGATAGAGCCCGAGTTAGTTCATGAGGCGATGGAGAAAGTCAACTTATTAGGAATAGGCTGAGAACAACTCAGAGTAGATAGAAATCCTATGTGGATGTGAGAAGAAGAGAGCTCGAGTTTGTTGTTAATGATTGGGTTTACTTGAAAATCTCACCCGTGAAGGGTGTGATGAGGTTTCGTAAAAAAGGGAGGCTTAGTCCCCGTTATGTAGCCGCATATTCAATTTTCAGGCGTTTCGGTATTGTGGCTTATGTGTCAGATTTGTCTTCAGATTTAGCATAAGTGCATCTGGTGTTTCATGTGTCTTTGTTAAAGTAGTGCATTGGTGATCCAACTTCAGTTGTGCCTTTAGAAAGTGTAAGCATGAAAGAAATTCTCTTATACGAAGATGTCCTAGTTGAGATTCTTGATCGTTAGGTTAGTAAATTGAGAAATAAAAAAGTTGCTTCTGTGAAAGTCCTATGGAGGAATCAATTAGTTGAGGGTTCTACTTGGGAGGTCGAGGCTGATATGGTATCCAAGTACCCCCATTTCTTTCCCTTCGTTTCATTTTCAGTTTGAGGTATTAGTTCCTCTTATGTACTATTTTGGATTCATGCGTTTCAACTATTCTCATGTTTTCCTATGCATGCATGTTCATGAACTCAATTTTAAAACCGCATGTTTTAGCTCGAAGTCGATCACTCCTCAGTTTTATGAATTCTTATGTGTTTTACATTCATGTTGGGATATTTGATCCTTTCCTACTCTTTTCATGCTTAGTTGAATCTGATTCAAGGTAGTATGTTCCCAAGGGGGAGATATTTTAACACCTCGGAAGTGCAAACGTCAGTTAAAGTTGGAAATGTGCTGAAGTCTGGAACATCTTAACTTTCATAAGGGCATTCATAGACCGTATAAGGTTCCATGGTCCATGGAAGGAACCCGTGAAAGGAGCCTGAGGAATTGAAATCTCTAAGTCGTGGACCATGGATGGATGTACGGTCTGTACAAGGATTAATGGACCATAGACTAGTCCATTGATCAACTTTAGAGAGTTGAGAAATGTTGATTGATAGGACGGTTGAGTTCACAAGCAGTGGATGGTTCTTTGGACTATGGATGGGTTCGTAGACCATGCAGCTAGACGTTAGATGATTTTGGCTAAGGATAGTTTCACGGGAGGTTGTACGGCCCTAGTAAGGTTACATGAGGCATTGACCCAGTTGTGGTTGGAATGACCAGGAACATGGAGTTTTAGAGGTTGGACAGGACGAGAGGGTCCATGGACCGTCAAAGGGTTTACGGTCCATGGAAATGTCATGTGTACTGGAACTTTGAAAGTCATAATTTATCCCCCTTGCTTCTACGGATGACTTCACAAACCATATAAGGTTTCATGGTCAGTGGATGGTGTAGGTGAAGGGTGGTTCGACAGTTATTTTCAGGGTTAGTTGGGTCTTTTCCTTCTCTTTTAATTCCTACACTACATTGTTTTGGGCCTATTTTGAAGACTTTAAGAGGTTCCTAATAACCCTAACCTCTCCATTCCCTCTCATTCACTCAAATCAAAGTTTCTTGTTTTTCCAAGTTTCTCTCCCAAGGTTCTTATGATTCCAAAAGCTTCAAGTCTTCTTTTCCAATTTCACCTATGGTTTCAATCAAGGTATGTGGAAACTTCATCAATGAGTTCTTGTTCAACCATTGAGTCCCAAAGAAACCTTAAATTCTCATTTATTATTCTTACCAAAATTCTAGGGTTTCATGATTTTCTTATGGGTTCAATAGATTTTAAGTTTATTCATCATGATTGATCTTATCATGCATGATTTTTGATCAAAATACAATGTTTTCAATGATGTTTTCATAAACCCATGTTATGCAAGTATTTTATGATCATGAATTACGCTATGTTGATATGCATGTATTATGTTATGAAAGATTCCATGAATCAAGGATGCTTTTAGATAAAGTGTCAATCAATTTTATGAAAATAGGATGCTTCAGATTGATGTATCACTCATTATGTATGAATATCATGATTTAGATACTTCAGATAAGTATCTCAAAGAGCATGTTATGAAATCATGATTTAAAGGAGCTATTCTTATGATTATGAATTTTTGTGAATGATTCAGTATTACCATGTTATTACCGTTTCAATGATTAGGAATATGAATATGATTAAGCATTTTTTTGTTGGGAGTTTACTTAGCATCGAGTGGACCTTGGGATGAAAGCTCACCAGTTAGTAGAGGCTTGAGACCTTTAGTAGCAATCCCTTTGTCTCAAAAATACATGCTTCTATAGGACTTTGTCTCAGATATTTATTATCTAGTAGGTCCATGATAACACTCATACTACTCTTCAAAACCAATTAAAAGTGTAAGTGATTGCCGTCAATATAAATACCCAATGATGATTCGGGGGTCGAATCCCATAGGGAATGATACAAGGCTAGGAATTCTATCAAGAAACGTGGAATGGAAATTCATTCATTTGCAACAATAAGAACAAGCGGGTGGATGATTCCACCAAATTTAATAAAAGAGTTTGTCTATCAAAAGTCACATTTAAGGTAAGATTTCAGAAATTCAAATAAGTAACAAGTAATCTAGGGGTGTGGGGATTGGAAATCAATGTCACGTAAGGGTAATTGTGTTTCTCTATAGTGATAAACATTCATGGATAGGCTGGGTCATCTTCAATGACACTAATCTTCTTTCAATCTCATAGCATCAATTCATAGAATCTCCTTTCGGTCTCATCTATGTGCATTACTAAACAACCCAATACTTTACACCATTCTCTCTTTCGATGTAGAAATAGGGCAAATAGATCTGACCCATAACCTCTATTTTCAAGCAAGTTACATACATCAAACCTAAATTGCAAGTATTGGAATAATTACCCACTCCAATCAATCTCTTTCGAGCATCAATGGGAGATCGGAAGTAGGAATTAAATTTGCGGAGAAGGGCCTAAAATGCCCCTTATGTATTTGAATTGGTACAAAACTACCCTCCATCCACCTTTCGGCCCTATAATACTCCTGGCGTCCACCTTTTGGCTTTAAAATACCCTCGATGTTAATCCTTTGGCTCATAATTGCCTTTATTTTTAATAGCTCCCTTAAAGTAAAATTATTAAATATTTATTTATTATATTATCTAATGTGATTGGTACAAATTTAAACCCTTCTCAAATAAATAATAAAAATAATATTTTAAAGTTATTTTAATAAAAACACATATGATTCATATTTTGACCGATACACTTGAAAATAATATTGAAAATATAATTAATTTCATGATATTTTCCTATTAGCCTATTTTAAATCAATCCCCAATTTATTATAACACAACTCATAAATGGGCTTAAACTGCCCTTGAACTATGAGATTTGGTACAATATTGCCCTTCATCCACATTATGAGTATGATACGTTAGACATAGGGGCATTTTTGAGCCAAAAGGTTGACGTCATGGGTTCTTTGGGGCTCAAATGTGCATGAAGGGTAGTTTTGTACCAATTCAAATAGTTGAAGGGCACTTTAGGCCTTTCTTCGTTAAATTTGCAACCTTAACCCATAAGTTAACCCCTTGCTAATTAGCCCAAATCCATGTGTGAACAACAGAAAAACAGAGCATAACACAATGTCCACTACATTATATCAACACCCAACCCTTTAATTGCACCCCTAAATTTTAGGGTTTTAGCCACCCATTACAAATGGTAAAAAAGTTATATCTTTCATGAAAGCAGCCATGAGTAACACAAAATTAGCAATTACAAGCAATATCCACTCCAAATCTCAACTTCAAATTGTCAATTTCAAGAACAGAAGTTGAAAACCCTAAAAACTAAAAGTGTTTTTCACAAAGTAAAGTGTTTTCTCTCTCTATTTTGTAGGACTTGGAACTCTGAACTCTGAACTCTCTAACATGGGCCCCTTTTTCTCTCTCATTTGGGCTATTTATAGTTTTCTAAAATTTGGCCCAAAAACTCAATGCATGCCCATTGGGTGACATTAGTCGGGCTCATTAATCAAATTAGGTGAATCGCCAACTACGCTTCAGCTCACCTTTCTCTTGCTCTAGGCTTCATGTGTTTGAACCTCAGTCGGCGATCTCATTCGAGTCTACCTTTCACATTCAGCGTATCACCGAGTACCACCTATGTTCGACTTTCAAGCCTTCAATTTTTCTTCATGCCTTCAGTGATGGTCAGCATGTCCGCGTTTCTCATTTGGCGACTCACCGTTCCTCTTTAAGTTCGCTGACCTTCGTCAATTAATTCAAGTAATGTGCACTATCGATTTGGGCGAGGACGTAGCAATTGGGCGATCCGCCCTTCTTGTTAGGCGTTCAACAATGTGGAGTTTACAATCTTTTTCATATTTTTGGCCATTCATTCAAACATTCATATTTTCCTCATCCTTTAGCCTTCATAGTTGCAAATAATCAAAATATCATTAGAATAGGATAAAATAAGGCATTATGTAAACTAATTGTTGAGCTAAGAAGGCCTCAATTGAGTGTAAATCTACCTCTTTTCGACTCAAAATCAAAATCAAATTAGAGCATAATTTAGAAAGTGCTCTGCGGCTCGCCTAACAAGAAGGTGGTCCGCCTAACAAGATGGGCGAGCTCCGGTGAGCTCTCTGAAATGGACAGAACTAAATATCAAAGAACATAGGCATGATGGGAGGAGTCAACTTCCACTCAGTGATTCGTCGAGTAGGATTTGGCGGGCTAAGACCAGTCCACCCAAAGTGACCGTGCAAAATTAAAAAATAACAGGCATGAAAGTTGATGTCTACTCCCACTTGGCGATACACCGAGTGGTTTCTACGGACTAAAATAAACCCGCGAATGGGACATTACCCAGGTCACATATTCAAGCAAAGAAGGCTATCTAGGTTTTACTCCCCGATTCACCTAACTACCTTGGCGGGCTAAGACAAGCCCGCCGAACAAGCAATGTTCAGCCCAGTACCTATTTTTATAATTTTAACTACAATACGGAACAATACCTAATTCCCAATAAATTTTACAATCTACCCACATGCTTTTCTACCCTCGGGTAGACAGATTTCTCCCAAATATCACAAAGTATTGCTCAAATTAACAATTTGCCTTTCAGAAAGTCATCACTCCATCTATCATTGGGAAATCTCATGCAATTGGGTCAACATTGGGCTAATCAGACTTCACCTGTATAGAATTTAATCAAGACCCAACAATATGCACCATTCAATTTTAACAAATAACCAACACACTCAATTCAGTAATTTTAGGCACATGTTCAAACATCTAACTCATGGGCACAGTTCAATACTAACAATGTAGCACTACCGAACGAAATTAACTAACCATAATCATCAAATGGACTAATGCCCATACATAAAACACCATTTAAGTGAAAATAAAAAGATACACATTGAACACCAACTTCAAGTAGGAGCAAATATAAGCAAACAAAGGAGGTTTGGGTTTGGGTCAACCAATTACGCAAGACAAAGCACTCCACACACTCGAGAATCAGACAAAAAGGATACTCATACTCTAAAATATAGTATTGAAAGTGAAAGAGATAAAATGACCTCAAATATAGCAAAGGGTTTTCTTTTTGAAAATGAAAAGACCCTTGGCCTTTTTATACTAGGCACATTCGGGCGTCACGACTAACGTCGCCGAGTGCATCGGCAGATCGCCAATTGGAGCTGAAGCTCGCCGAAGAGGACTGAATGAACACCAAACCTAAAGTCTTATTTGGTGAACCCGATATAGTCCACATAGTGTACTTCAGAGGATTGCCATTTAGAGCTAAGATCGCCAAAGTTAACAGTACATTTTTTCACATTTCAAGCTCAAAAGGCTGACAAGAATGAGTTCCCACATTGCCTTAGGAGGATCACCGTAATGATTTTGATATCGCCTAGAATGTCCTTCACAACACTTTGATTTCCTTCCAATATGTACTCATAACACATATTATTAAAAGCAATAAAACAAAAGTAAAGACTTGGGCTGCCTCCCAAGAAGCACCTTATTTAACGTCGTGGTACGACATAGTTCTCACTTCCTCAACATATATTTTTTGGATTTGGGACGGTGGCACTAGGCAACGTTCCCTTTGGCCTCAGATTGAGATTAGTGGAGATATGGAACATCTGAGTCTCCAACTATTTTATAGACACCGTGTCACGATCCAAGGTACCCCGTAGACATGACATGACGCACAAGACCCCGAAAGGCCTCATACCAGCCGCGTAGCATGCATAGACAAGATAATAGAAATCAAGAGTATAAAAGCCAAGTCTCAATTCATAAAAAGTTTTATTAAACGAAGCAGAAGTCTACAAATGTCTCAAGCCATCTAACTTCATAGAAAAGAAAGGACGTTGGGACGTAACCTAATACAAGTCTAAAAGTAAAGAAAACATAAAGGAATAACAAGGCAATGTCCTCAAACATATGAGGACTCACCAAGTCTTCAAATCTATATGTACTCACTAGCCACAAGCGGGATGGGAAGAATCGCCAAGTCCTACATTAACAAGTCAATGTAGGGAAGAGTATGCGTTAGTACAAGCAAGTACCATGTATGATAGCAATGCACAAAATCATTTAAAACAGGCTAAATCCGAACATCTTCATGACATGCATTGACAAAGCTAAAATATGATAAAAGAGTAGAAAAACAAAAGTCATAAATCATAGTCAAAGCAAGCTAAACATATTTGCATTACTTGAGAGATACCTTTAAAGTCATTTTAGTTCATTGTTGTGGGAAATTACCTTAACCGACATATAAGACCATGTGAGCCATCAACATGGAATCCAGTGTCTAACCCCACACCGATAGGGCCATCCTACTTGCCAAGGTAGGACCCTTTACTTCTTATAGCTTTCGTGGATCCACTAGCTAATGTCTATCAAAGACCATCATCCTATGGTGGCACATAGTTTAGGGATAAGGAGATTGCTACTAGAAACCCGACCTCAACTAACGGGAGAGCTTCCATCTCAATACCCACTCGGTGCTAAGTAAATATCCCACGGAATTAGTCATGTAATCATAATTCATACTTTATCATCATAATTAGAATAACTCCTTAAACATTGATTCATCTTTAGTGGAGCAACCGTTTCAACAAGTTTGAATCCTTTTTATCTAAGAAAACTTTTCACATTCATGGGTTGAGTAATAGGTGAAAAATCCTTTCACAACTTAACAACAACATCAACATATCATAAACTTTGATGCTTCAATCTCAAAGCACCCTGAAATTATTATTTACTTCATAAAAGACATGCATGATTTCATAGACTTCATCCTTGCATAGTTCATCATACTTCTAACTTGAAAAGCATAGATTTCACATGGGCTCATGAGAATTCATCTTAAAACATGCAATTCAATGCAAACTCATGCTTAGAAAACCATTAACAAGGCAATTTGATCATAATTGAAGGAAACCATATGATAGAGGCAAATCATAGTTTTTGATTTAACATGTTTACTTTAATAAAGCCATCTTTAGTTCATTCATAATCTCATCATGACAATCATAGCTTAGGAATCATAATTGATACATAGGTTTATATAAACTTCATGAAATTTAAGTCTTCACAATTCAACCCTTCATCAATGCAAAAATTTCAAAATTGGGGAAGAAGGCATGCGTTCATGGGAATTCATCTAAATTCATGAAATTCAACTCAATTCATGCTTCATAATTCATAAAACAATCAATCAAACCATCATTAAAAGAACCCATGAAATAGAAGAAAACCCTAACTTCAATGGAGGATTTCTAGTTTGTAAATTGAAGAATTTGGGACATCTATGGAGGGAAGGGTTCTGTAGATGAAGACTATCATACCTTGATGCCAAGAGCTTGAAATCAATGGAGGATTGGGAAACTTGACTTGTAAACCCTAGCTCTTCCTTCTTCTTCTTCTTCAAGCTTTTCTAGAGAGAGAATTATTTGGGAGAGGAAAGTTTTGGGAATGATTAGGAATGGGTAGAATTAGACTTAAAAGGTTTATATAGGGTCTAGGTTAAGGGCCAAATCGACTTAGATTAGGAAATAAACACCCGGGGAAAAGACCAAAATGCCCTTTAAAAATAACTGTCGGACGCCTATCCATGGTTGGACCTATGGTTCGTAAGTCAACCTACGGACCTTCCTGCTCGATCGTAGATAGATTCAGAGACTTTCCACTTGGACCCTGCAATTACTGTTTCCACCTACGACTCGTACACTGGACGACGGGTTGTCTTAGCAAGCCGTCATTGAGGTTCTGCAACTTTACATTTTGAAAACTTGGGCTTGTCACCTACGGTTCTCATCTACGGTTCCCACCTATGGCCTGTAGGTCTGCCTACGATCCGTATATGGTTCCCGTAGGAGCTAGCACCAGATGAAAACCTGAAATTTTCCCTTCTTCTTAAAATCTGAGGTGTTACAATATCTCCCCCTTGGGAACATTCGTCCTTGAATGGGAATCAAGACATCATAAGAAGAGTAAGAACTTAATCTAACAGCCCAGCATGAATGCGAATCATATAAATGCACATATCCGAAGAGGAAACATCAATTCCAAGTTATAGCATGTTCAAAACATCATATCATCAAGTCTACATACAACTTATACTCAAATGCACATAGTCATAGAGATAACAATAGAGCTAGCTCATTTTCTCAAAAATTGGACTCTTTATAAGCATGCATAATCAAGGAATCATGGAAACAACTAAGACACATGAAACCAAAAGAATGAACCATGAGGAACTAGATACTTCAAGCTAGAGTAGGGTCGGAAGGAAAGAGATGAGGATATCGGGACATCATATCGCCCTCGGCCTCCCAAGTAGCACCCTCAGCTAATTGATTCCTCCAAAGCACTTTCATGGGAGCAACTTCTTTATTACTTAACTTTCGAACTTGCCGGTCTAAAATCTCAACCGAAACTTCTTCATAGGAAAGACAATCCATTATGCCAAGACTCTCCGATGGCACTATAAATGTCGGATCACCAACACGTTTCTTTCAACCTTTCTCTAATAAGCCGAACTTTCCCATAGCTTCTTGTACCAATTCGGAACCTATCAAAGTAACTTCACAAACTTTAAACCATCATATAGGAGATCTACACCTCCTACCATAAAGAGACTCAAATGGAGCCATACCAATACTTGAATGATAGCTATTATTATAAGAAAACTCAATCAAAGGCAAATGATCATCCCAATTACCCTTGAAATCAATCACACAAGCTCTCAACATATATTCCAATGTTTGGATAGTACGTTCCGCTTGCCCATCGGTTTGAGGGTGAAAGGCCGTGCTAAGCTTAACATGAGTACCAAGACCCTTTTGGAAAAACTTCCAAAATTGAGAGGTAAATTGTGCACCACGATCGGAGATAATGGATAAAGGTACTCCATGCAACCTTACCATTTCTCTCAAGTACAACTTAGCATAATCCTCCTCCGAATAAGAAACCTTAACGGGAATGAAATGGGTTGATTTTGTCATACGATTCACAATAACCCAAATCGAATTGTATTGCCACCGGGTGCGTGGTAAACCAACAATAAAGTCCATATTCAAATCTTCCCACTTCCAAGTAGGAATACTAATATGTTGGGACAAACCTCCCGATATTTTGATGCTCAACTTTCACTTGTTGACAATTAGGGAACTTAGCCAAAAATTCCGCAATATCTTTCTTCATCCCATTCCACGAATAGACCTTCGGCTAATCACGGTACATCTTGGTAGCTCCCGGGTGAATGGAATATCGAGAACCATGGGCTTCCAAAAAAATTTGTCCACTTAGGTCATCTACGTCGGGAACACATAGATGACCTTTATATCGAAGGACACTATCTCCCTCTTGGGAGAAAGCCTCAACAGACTTCTTGAGCACCGCTTCCTTCAATTCAACCAAATTAGGATCAAGATCTTGCTTAGTCTTCACATCGGACACAAAGGACAATTTTGAACCATTGTGAATCATAACACCGCCTTCACTAGAATCAATCAACCGAACACTCAATCGGGCCAAACTATGAACATCACGAACCAATTCTTTCTTACCATCCTCAATATGAGCAACGCTACCCATAGACAACCGACTAAGAGCATCTATCACCACGTTCGCCTTTCCGGGATTATAGTGGACACTAATGTCATAGTCCTTTAACAACTCAAGCGACCTCCTTTGGCGAAGATTTAGATCTTTTTGTTTGAACACATATTGCAAGCTCTTATGGTCGGTAAAAATGTCAACATGCACACCATACAAGTAATGCCTCCAAATCTTCAAAGCAAAGACAACCGCCGTTAATTCTAAGTCATGAGTAGGATAGTTCTTTTCATGAATCTTAAGTTTCCTTGAAGCATAAGCAATAACTTTTCCATTTTTCATAAGAACACACCCTAACCCAATCCTTGAAACAGCCCAATAATCCATAAAACCATTGGACCCTTCCAGTAGAGTCAATATTGGAGCCGAGGTAAGTTTATCTTTCAACTCTTGAAAACTCTTCTCACATGCTTCGGACCATGTAAACTTAACCTTATTTTTTATTCAAAGCCGTCAGTGGGGAAGAAATCGCGGAAAACCCTTCAACAAACCTCCTAAGTATCCAGCCAAACCCAAGAAACTCCGAATATCCGAAGGTGATAGAGGTCTAGTCCAATTCTTAACAACATCCGTCTTCTTAGGATCTACCTCCATACCCTTACCGGAAACAATGTGACCAAGAAACGCCATAGAACTTAGCCAAAATGCACATTTACTAAACTTCGCAAAGTGTTGTTAGTCCTTAAGAACTTGCAATACAATCCTCAAATGATTGGCATGCTCATCCTCACTCCTTGAGTAGATGAAAATATCATCGATGAATACAATCAAAAACATATCAAGATATTGTCTAAACACCCTATTCATCAAATCCATAAACGTGGCCAGAGCATTTGTTAACCCAAACGACATCACTAGGAATTCATAATGGCCATATCTAGTCCTGAAAGCCATTTTCGGAATGTCATCTTCTTTCACCCTCAATTGGTGATAACCCGAACGAAGATCAATCTTAGAAAAGTAACTTGCCCCTTGAAGTTGATCAAACAAGTCATCTACTCTTGAAAGATGATACTTATTCTTAATAGTAACCTTGTTCAATTGTCGGTAGTCAATGCACATACGGAGTGAACCATCTTTCTTTCTAACAAACAAAATCGGAGCAGCCTACGGTGAGATACTTGGTCGGATGAAACCTTATCCAAAAAATCTTTCAATTGCTCCTTTACCTCCTTAAGTTCTGTTGAAGCCATTCGATAAGGAGGAATAGAGTTGGGTTGCGTATCGGTGAGAAGATCGATACCACAGTCTATTTCCCTTTCGGGAGGAACACCGGGTAGATCATCGGGGAACACTTCCGGGAACTCATTTACATCGGGAACAGACTCAAGAGTAGGGGCCTCAGAATCCATGTCCCTCACCCTAACAAGATGGTATATGCACCCCTTAGAAATCATCTTTCTAGCTTTAAGACATGACACAAATTGACCTTTAGGCATGGAATTTCCCCCCTTCCATTCTAGGATAGGCTCATTTGGGAATTGGAACTTGACCACTCGGGTCCTACAATTAATAGAAGCATAACAAGAATGCAATAAATCCATCCCAAGAAACAAAATTTTGTAGAGCCATTGAGTTCTCTTCAAAATTTCCTAATGAAATTAACATATTACTTAGCAAGAAACAAAATGAACAAAATCAGTTCCTATTAAAAATCAAGAACAAAAATTAATTAACATATTAAAATATTAAAAAAGTTTAAACAAAGCTTTAAATAATAAGTTCATAAATTAATATAAATTTTGTCATGCCCCAGACAGTATATGTACTTAGCTGCTCATGCTAGGTACGTATATTGCCAACATGGCTTTGATACCAATAGCGGATCGGCGGTAATCCTCCGAAGTTGTATTGATAAAATACGACAAAATTTATAGAAAGATTAACCAAAGAATAGTTGTAAAAACTTACAAACTTTTATTTATATGAACATGGACAAGCTACAGGCGGAAGCATTAAAAACATTGAAGTAGAGAGCGAAGTTTTCAGTATTGGGAAAATAACGGATCCCTTCTAAGGAGAAGAGAGAATTCCTTTTATAGAAGAAGGATTCTTTCTTTACAATAATTAAAAACAGACAAATAAAAGTATCTGTCGGTGAGTGGGGTCTTTTACTTTTATAAAGTAAAGTTTGTTGGATTCCTTTTAGGAATAGTAAAATGTCTCTTTTTGAAAAGTAATTCTGACCTTTGGTCTCTACTTTTCCCAAGAGCCAAGTTTCTATTCATAATCGGGGTCCACATATGATTGTGCTATTCCTTTGAGGTCGCACATATCCCCGTTACTGCTCCCAGATGATGCTGCATCACTGATTAGCTGCATTATTTGTGTTTCTGTATAATCTTCCAGATTATCCATGGCCTTCTTGAGCTTTGCTTTTAATTCAGCTTTAGATAATTTTGAAATAGTGGTGCTGCTTGTTCCTACAACATTATTAGTAGGCTTAACTCCTGCTGGCGTAGGAGTCCATCCTTTGATCATAACTTCTTTTGCTAAGAAGCGAATTCGATCTATATCTACCTTGGTGAAGTTCCAAGAGATAATATAAGATATTCTTTTTTGAATAAAAAATTTACATAACTTAATATGCTCAGTAAGATTAGAAATCTCTTCTTTGCTTTGAAATTCATTAAACCTGATATGAAATTGTTGGGGTAAAATTTGCAAATTTCCTCCAAAAATGTTCCACCATTCGTAGAACCATCTGGGAATAACTGCTTTTATTACCTGTGGGCAATATTTGACAAACCAGGTGTGTCTTGGCCTCAAATAGATGAAATTGAACCAAGCAGCCTTATAATCATGCCAATTATAGGTTTGTGGCCTATGTTGCATAGATAATGCTATCGAAGTATGCAAATGATTTGTATACCATTCAAACGTAGATAAAATTCTCTTGATGGTAAACCGAGAATACCTTATGAACTCAGGATTTTGTTCATCCCTGTTGTGCTCAATTTCTATGGATTATGTGTCTACCAGAATAGCTTCGTAGAACTTTCTAGTCTTGTATGAACAATCAGTATCAACAAAATTGTTGTCAGTATAACAAGGTTTTATGAGAGTCTCTATTCCGAGATGTTCATAATCCTTATCTATAGCTAACAAAGGTACCATCTGAGTAGTTACAAATTCAAATTTTTCCTCCTTAAGAGGAGATGCTTGTTTTGGAACTGGTAGTTCAGGCTTGACAGCTTGAGCGAAGGATTCAGGAGCCTTCATTACATAATTATCCTTTGTTTGAACAGAGGAACTTGTTGCTTCATGAGTAAAAGTTCTATTAGGCCTTAGTTGAACCAATTTAGTTGGATTTGGAGGAGGCGGTGCAGGCAATTTAGGATAGTCTGCCAACAGGGTATATCTATTATCAAAAACCGATCTTTGTGGGGTTTTTGCCGGTGTCAAGGGTGGTAAGACGAATGGTTTCGCCATTTGTTTTCCTTCTTTTGAAGGAGTGTTTGGCTTGAAAGGCCTCAATTTTTCCCTGTAAAAATTCTCTTGTTAGAAAATTAGGTAAAGAGTTATTTTCTCCTTTTATCAAATCGATTTGAAAATCAAAGCTAGATAGAAGAGCTTGCCATCTAGCAAATATTTTTTTTGACACCAAAATTTTTACATCCTTTTGTAAGATTTCTTTAGCAGATTTACAATCAACTCTTAATAAAAATTCTTTGTTGATTAAGTCATCTTGAAACTTTGTGATACATAACACTATAGACAAGATTTCCTTTTTAATAGTAGAATAATTTCTTTGGGCGGAATTCCAGATTCCTGAAGTAAAACGAACTAATTGTTCGGGAGATTCTAGAGATCTTCTTTGTTTTAAGATACCTCCATGACCTAAATCAGAAGCATCAGTCTCAACTATCATGAAATCATTTGGATTGGGAATACCTAAACAAGGGAGACTTTGGACTAATTTTTTGACTGTTATAACAGCTTGAGTCTGATCAGTTCCCCAAGGGACTGGATTTTTCTTGAGCCTTTTATATAAAGGTTCACAGACTTGTCTAACTTTAGGAATAAAATCAGCAACATAATTTAAACTGCCTAAAAACCTTTGTAATTGGGTTTTGTCAGTAATTTCATTAGGAAATTTTGAAGAGAACTCAATGGCTCTACAAATAGGTTTATAACTACCTTGATAAAGATCATGACCTAAAAACCTTATAGAGGTTTGAAATAATTTTATCTTTTTGGCACTAACTACCAAACCATTACATTTAACAATCTTGAAGAAAGTATTAAGATGCTTAAAATGCGAATCAATATCATCAGAGAAGATAAGCACATCATCAATGTATACAATAGACATGTAACTATAATCATTAAAAATGCTATTCATAATATTCTGAAATTCAGAAGGAGCATTCTTAAGACCGAAGGGCATGACATTCCATTCATATTGTCCAAATGGGACATTGAAAGCAGTTTTATACTTATCTTTATCGGCGATTTGAATCTGCCAAAAACCTGATTTCATATCAAACTTACTATAAACATTAGCCTTATAAGTTCTTTTTAGTAAATCTCTTTTGTTAGGTATCGGGTACCTGATCCATTTTAAAACAGAATTAAGAGGTTTATAATTAATAACAAGTCTAGGTGCTCCTCTTTCTTTTTCAGCACTATTGTTTACATAGAAAGCAGAGCAACTCCAAGGAGATTTAAAAAACTTAATAATTTTATTTTTTAATAAATTATCAATTTCCTTTTTACAATAATCCATCATTTCATGATTCATTTGAATAGGTCTAGCCTTGGTAGTAATAGACTGTTCATTAAATCCCTCAATATAGGGTAATTCAACAATATGTCTTTTTCTTTCCCAAAAAGCATTAGGAAAATCAGAGCAAATTTCATCTTCAAATTTTTTATGAAGATTGGATATTTTAGCAATCATTTCCGGGGTTTTTAAAATTTGCTCAATTTTTTTAATTTTAATTTCTTTTTTTGGAAAATTAACATGCTGAGATAAAGAGTTTATTCTGAATACCGTTTTTTCTCTGATAAAATTACTTTCATCTTGAGAAAGAGTTTTAACAAAAGGAAAATGTAATTCTTTTCCAAGAATGGAAGTAGTAATACCACTTAGATTGGTGACAAAAGGTATTCCAAGAATAATATCTTCATTAATATCTTCAGTAATAATGAAATCATTTGTTAAACAAATATTATTATTGCAAATATGAGCTTTAGAAAGCTTATAATTAATTTTGAGTAACTCACCAGTAGCAGAATATAATTTAGAAGTACTTTTTTCCAAATACTTAGTAGGAACAATACCTTTAACAATGCAATTTCTATCTGCACCACTGTCAAGCAAAGCAATTTTATTAATGACAAAATCTTTACTTACAACAATCTTAACAGGAATGTGATGGCTTTGTGGTCGGATAGAAGAGATAATAGTGATACCTGGACTGGAAGTAGTCGCAATATCAGAAGTAGGTTTAGCTGAAAGATCAACATTGAAGGGAGGATAATCTAAGTTATCCTTTTCGGGGATTTCCTATGTTTCTTCATCAAGGTCTTGATTAGCTATCTCTTTGAGGATTTTATCAGTAATGACATTAGTTTCAACTTTCCCAAGTCTAGATTTAATGTCTTTGATTTCCTCTTTGAGAGTCTTAACTTCTTGGTGAAGATCAGAAATAGTAGGTTCGGCATTTCTTTCGAACCTGTTCATGATTTTCTTCATGCTAAACGGTTCAACCATAGTTCGAGCTTTGGGCTTTTCCTTTTGATTGAGAATAAGATTTTTGAGTTCTATAAGATATTTTTTCCTAGATTCGTCATTATTAATATGTTCAATAATGTCGAAGAGGACCTCTTTAGAGTCATTACTAAGGACTCTTATTTGGGGAATATTTTCACAAACACAGAAAGCCTCTGTGCAATTACAATTATTCCCTGATTGGCTAGAATCTGAACTGTAATCGACGTTGATATTTTCTTCGTCGCTATATTCAGTAGAAATTTTTGAAGAATCGGATAAAGGTTCTTCAAGAATAGAAAAGAGTTTTTCTTTGGTTGCCTCGTCTATTTCAAGACTGTTGATTTTCTTCTGTTTACCAGACCTGCATTCACTAGCTCTATGGCCGGATTTTCCACATGTCCAACATACATCTTCTTTGGATTTCTGGAATCCTTTATGTTTTCTTCTTCTTTTTGAAGATTTTTTGTAATCTTTTTCAGAAGTTCTTCTAGACTTACTGCGATGAGTTGTTTTCTTATTTTCTTTTCTAATTTTCTTTGAAGGAGGAGTCAGAGAAACAAAACCAAAGTCTTGGCAGAAACTTCCCAATTCTCTTCTTGACGAAGATTTTTCCTTTTTAAGTTGATGTTTCAATTTAATATCTGTACAAAGTTCTAATCCCACAGTGTTTATAACACTAATGAGATCTCCAAAAGTCATTTGGTCATAAGGAATTTTTCCTTCATTCCTATCCTTGATCTTTGTTCTTACTTTATCAGCAAAAAGCGGTGGAAGTCCGCTTACAAATCTTTCTTTCCAAAAGTCTAAATGGCAATCAGGTCTGATCATTACCTTTTGCATAAAATTGTATTTATACCAGGTAAAATCATCTAAAGAGGGACAACTGATGTTGTTAAGGATTTGGAGACTCCTGTCCTGAAATAACTTAGGTTCTCCGATAAAATGCTTTGCTATATGATAGAGAAGAGTAGCACAAGCATCTTCTTTAATAATTTCAGTAGGGACTTCAGAAGTTCCTTCCATTTTAATAACAGTCTCAGTAGCATGAGTATCATAAATAACTCTTTTAGTTTCTTCTGAAACATAATTGTCCCACCAATGTTTTAACATACCAGTGAATCCTGCAACGATCATAGAAGCAGCTTCTCTGTCAGAAGAATTTCTTATTTTGTAAGCTGTAATAGCTATTCCCATCTCATGGAGTTTATTATAGATCTGATGTTCTGCAAGACCATCGATATTCCATTCGGTTATGCTGCTTCCTTCATGAGAGGAAGTAGAGAGAAAAGCATTCTCCTCATACTGGATG
Source organism: Solanum appendiculatum (assembly GCA_018342035.1). Classification (NCBI taxonomy): domain Eukaryota; kingdom Viridiplantae; phylum Streptophyta; class Magnoliopsida; order Solanales; family Solanaceae; genus Solanum; species Solanum appendiculatum. The sequence goes on from JAGDQO010001652.1 coordinate 191,753, forward strand.
TCTGGGAAATAAGGTCTTTTTTGATAGTTTTTTCTGTTATGATATCTATCATTGGAGAGTTTTTGGACTAGATTATCTTTATCACTGATAGTAGTAACTTTCTTACCACTCTTATCAGAAATTGAGAAGTTAGCAAGTTTTTCATTGATCTTATCCAGGATATTATCAGAAATATCAAAAGTATTTTTGAGCTTAGGATAATTTTCTTTGGAAAATTCATTTATCTTGAAAATAGGATTTGGATCAATTTTCTGACTGATAGTAGTAGTAGATAAAGGAGTAGTGGATTTTTCAGTGTCTGTGGTTTTGAAAGGGGAGGCTTTTATAATGACACCTGCAATAGGGATATTAATTCCTTCAAGAGGAGGAGTGATGGATTCAACAATTTGGTTGGTAGTAGTGTACCATTTGTTGATAATAACTTTGAGAGATTCCTTCTGATCATCGATCTTACCAGTCATTTCAAACCACTTAATGAAGTCTATTTCACATTGGATTCTTTTCATATCCTTCATCCAAGAACTAGCAAAGTTCTCTCTTTCTTTGAGAGTGTAAGTAGATGTATACCAATCTCTGTTGATTTGGTTATTAGGATGAGTCCAAGATTCTTGTAGAATCTGAGGATTTGGACTAAAATTCTTCTCAGCTTTAATCATAGTTATCCATTCTGGCTTTAAATCTTTTTGACTAGCTGGAGGTTCCATATCACTAGCTGTAGGACTAGTAGGAATTTCTTGATAATAGACCTTTGGAATATTTCCAGAGAAATCTACCCCAGTGACTTTTCCTTTACTATTGTCTCTGTGGACAAGTTTATCTTCATCATCATCATCCTCCGGGGTTTTTGAAGAACATGGCGGGTGAGGAGCAGTCCTAGAAGGAGCGGATGGTGAGTAATGAGGAGCCATCCTAGAAGGGACTGATGAACACGACGCTCTTCTAATAGAGGAGGTTCTAGATAAAGAATTCTCGAGGAATTTAAGATCTATAGAACCATCAGGGTATTGAATAACCCTTTCAATTTTAGATCTTTCTGAATGAGATGAAAATGGCTGAGTAATAGCATCAAAATGCCATTCATCGTTAGAAAGAATGTCATTCCAATTGATAAGTCGAGGAAAGAATATAGAACTATGCTCATGATTGGCCTCCATAAGCATGGTTACACCTTTTTGGCTCTCAATTCGAGCCTTTGGTGCAAGAGTAGTAGACATAAGCCGATAATATACTCTATAGATAATCGCTATCTCTCGAGTATTGGCCTTGCTATTCAAATTTTTTGTTTTAACATTTAATGTCAAAGAATCCATGACATTAGGATCATTAATGTCTATTGAAAATTTTGGATAACAATTAAAATAAACCGGGCCATCGGCAAGATTACTTTGAAGAACTCCTAACAGAGAATCATCAAAATTCAGAAATCTATCATCTCTGAGGAGAACACAAATGGGAATGTCTAAGCCTTTCCTGAACAGGGGCTTAACAACAACTTGCACTAAACCAATATGCAAATAATTGAATTTATTTTTATAACGATTAATATCGTTAGCATTTAACAAGTGAATAATTTCTAGAGAATTATTAATAGCAACAGTTGATTCACAAGTTTTAATACTGTGATTAATAAATAAATTAAATTTACTTAAATGATAAATAGCTTTAAAAGGTTCTTCAGGAATATTCCAATTTTGAAGATCATTTTCTAATTTAGCAATTTTAGTTGCTTGTGAGGATAAATTAACACTGTTTAAAATATGTTGATTATTATCCATGATAATAAAATACTGTCTTAAGGACTTACAGACAAAAATATATTAAATATAAACAGATAATTCAAGCATGATTAAACAATAATAATATAATAATATGCAAAGAAATATTAAAGATCTGGATCTAGTTTCTAAGGGAGGTTCTTTTGGTTTTACATCTGTTCTTTCTCTAGAGTTATCTTGGCTACGGGATCACCATACAAGGTCTAAACGCTCTCCTAGCTTGACGATCTATTCATTTTGGCTAGCCAACGTATGAACCGGGTATTATTCGGTTACCTCACACGCTTAGAGAAGAATGAACACCTCACACCAAATATAGAAACAAAATCAAGAACAAAATATTAATTAACATATTAAAATATTTAAAAAGTTTAAACAAAGCTTTAAATAATCAGTTCATAAATTAATATAAATTTTGTCATGCCCCAGACAGTATATGTACTTAGCTGCTCATGCTAGGTACGTATACTGCCAACATGGTTTTGATACCAATAGCGGATCGGCGGTAATCCTCCGAAGTTGTATTGATACCAATAACGGATCGGCGGTAATCCTCCGAAGTTGTATTGATAAAATACGACAAAATTTATAGAAAGATTAACCAAAGAATAGTTGTAAAAACTTACAAACTTTTATTTATATGAACATGGACAAGCTACAGGCGGAAGCATTAAAAACATTGAAGTAGAGAGCGAAGTTTTCAGTATTGGGAAAATAACGGATCCCTTCTAAGGAGAAGAGAGAATTCCTTTTATAGAAGAAGGATTCTTTCTTTACAATAATTAAAAACAGACAAATAAAAGTATCTGTCGGTGAGTGGGGTCTTTTACTTTTATAAAGTAAAGTTTGTTGGATTCCTTTTAGGAATAGTAAAATGTCTCTTTTTGAAAAGTAATTCTGGCCTTTGGTCTCTACTTTTCCCAAGAGCCAAGTTTCTATTCATAATCGGGGTCCACATATGATTGTGCTATTCCTTTGAGGTCGCACATATCCCCGTTACTGCTCCCAGATGATGCTGCATCATTGATTAGCTGCATTATTTGTGTTTCTGCATAATCTTCCAGATTATCCATGGCCTTCTTGAGCTTTGCTTTTAATTCAGCTTTAGATAATTTTGAAATAGTGGTGCTGCTTGTTCCTGCAACATTGTTAGTAGGCTTAACTCCTGCTGGCTTAGGAGTCCATCCTTTGATCATAACTTCTTTTGCTAAGAAGCGAATTCGATCTATATCTACCTTGGTGAAGTTCCAAGAGATAATATAAGATATTCTTTTTTGAATAAAAAATTTACATAACTTAATATGCTCAGTAAGAGTAGAAATCTCTTCTTTGCTTTGAAATTCATTAAACCTGATATGAAATTGTTGGGGTTAAATTTGCAAATTTCCTCCAAAAATGTTCCACCATTCGTAGAACCATCTGGGAATAACTATTTTTATTACCTGTGGGCAATATTTGACAAACCAGGTGTGTCTTGGCCTCAAATAGATGAAATTGAACCAAGCAGCCTTATAATCATGCCAATTATAGGTTTGTGGCCTATGTTGCATAGATAATGCTATCGGAGTATGCAAATGATTTGTATACCATTCAAACGGAGATAAAATTCTCTTGATGGTAAACCGAGAATACCTTATGAACTCAGGATTTTGTTCATCCCTGTTGTGCTCAATTTCTATGGATTATGTGTCTACCAGAATAGCTTCGTAGAACTTTCTGGTCTTGTCTGAACAATCAGTATCAACAAAATTGTTGTCAGTATAACAAGGTTTTATGAGAGTCTCTATTCCGAGATGTTCATAATCCTTATCTATAGCTAACAAAGGTACCATCTGAGTAGTTACAAATTCAAATTTTTCCTCCTTGAGAGGAGATGCTTGTTTTGGAACTGGTAGTTCAGGCTTGACAGCTTGAGCGAAGGATTCAGGAACCTTCATTACATAATTATCCTTTGTTTGAACAGAGGAACTTGTTGCTTCAGGAGTAAAAGGTCTATTAGGCCTTAGTTGAACCAATTTAGTTGGATTTGGAGGAGGTGGTGCAGGCAATTTAGGATAGTCTGCCAACAGGGTATATCTATTATCAAAAACCGATCTTTGTGGGGTTTTTGCCGGTGTCAAGCGTGGTAAGACGAATGGTTTCGCCATTTGTTTTCCTTCTTTTGAAGGAGTGTTAGGCTTGAAAGGCCTCATTTTTTCCCTGTAAAAATTCTCTTGTTAGAAAATCAGGTAAAGAGTTATTTTCTCCTTTTATGAAATCGATTTGAAAATCAAAGATAGATAGAAGAGCTTGCCATCTAGCAAATATTTTTTTTGACACCAAATTTTTTACATCCTTTTGTAAGATTTCTTTAGCAGATTTACAATCAACTCTTAATAAAAATTCTTTGTTGATTAAGTCATCTTGAAACTTTGTGATACATAGCACTATAGACAAGATTTCCTTTTTAACCGTATAATAATTTCTTTGGGCGGAATTCCAGATTCCTGAAGTAAAACGAACTAATTGTTCGGGAGATTCTAGAGATCTTCTTTGTTTTAAGATACCTCCATAACCTAAATCAGAAGCATCAGTCTCAACTATCATGAAATCATTTGGATTGGGAATACCTAAACAAGGGAGACTTTGGACTAATTTTTTGACTGTTATAACAGCTTGAGTCTGATCAGTTCCCCAAGGGACTAGATTTTTCTTGAGCCTTTTATATAAAGGTTCACAGACTTGTCTAACTTTAGGAATAAAATCAGCAACATAATTTAAACTGCCTAAAAACCTTTGTAATTGGGTTTTGTCAGTAATTTCATTAGGAAATTTTGAAGAGAACTCAATGGCTCTACAAATAGGTTTATAACTACCTTGAAAAAGATCATGACCTAAAAACCTTATAGAGGTTTGAAATAATTTTATCATTTTGGCACTAACTACCAAACCATTACATTTAACAATCTTGAAGAAAGTATTAAGATGCTTAAAATGCGAATCAATATCATCAGAGAAGATAAGCACATCATCAATGTATACAATAGACATGTAACTATAATCATTAAAAATGCTATTCATAATATTCTGAAATTCAGAAGGAGCATTCTTAAGACCGAAGGGCATGACATTCCATTCATATTGTCCAAATGGGACATTGAAAGCAGTTTTATACTTATCTTTATCGGCGATTTGAATCTGCCAAAAACCTGATTTCATATCAAACTTACTATAAACATTAGCCTTATAAGTTCTTTTTAGTAAATCTCTTTTGTTAGGTATCGGGTACCTGATCCATTTTAAAACAGAATTAAGAGGTTTATAATTAATAACAAGTCTAGGTGCTCCTCTTTCTTTTTCAGCACTATTGTTTACATAGAAAGCAGAGCAACTCCAAGGAGATTTAGAAAACTTAATAATTTTATTTTTTAATAAATTATCAATTTCCTTTTTACAATAATCCATCATTTCATGATTCATTTGAATAGGTCTAGCCTTGGTAGTAATAGACTGTTCATTTAATCCCTCAATATAGGGTAATTCAACAATATGTCTTTTTTCTTTCCCAAAAAGCATTAGGAAAATCAAAGCAAATTTCATCTTCAATTTTTTTATGAAGATTGGATATTTTAGCAATCATTTCCGGGGTTTTTAAAATTTGCTCAATTTTTTTAATTTTAATTTCTTTTTTTAGAAAATTAATATGCTGAGATAAAGAGTTTATTCTGAAAACCGTTTTTTCTCTGATAAAATTACTTTCATCTTGAGAAAGAGTTTTAACAAAAGGAAAATGTAATTCTTTTCCAAGAATGGAAGTAGTAATACCACTTAGATTGGTGACAAAAGGTTTTATCTGAGTGATAAAAGGTATTCCAAGAATAATATCTTCATTAATATCTTCAGTAATAATGAAATCATTTGTTAAACAAATATTATTGTTGCAAATATGAGCTTTAGAAAGCTTATAATTAATTTTGAGTAACTCACCAGTAGCAGAATATAATTTAGAAGTACTTTTTTCCAAATACTTAGTAGGAACAATACCTTTAACAATGCAATTTCTATCTGCACCACTGTCAAGCAAAGCAATTTTATTAATGACAAAATCTTTACTTACAACAATCTTAACAGGAATGTGACGGTTTTGTGGTCGGATAGAAGAGATAATAGTGATACCTGGACTGGAAGTAGTCGCAATATCAGAAGTAGGTTTAGCTGAAAGATCAACATTGAAGGGAGGATAATCTAAGTTATCCTTTTCGGGGATTTCCTCTGTTTCTTCATCAAGGTCTTGTTTAGCTATCTCTTTGAGGATTTTATCAGTAATGACATTAGTTTCAACTTTCCCAAGTCTAGATTTAATGTCTTTGATTTCCTTTTTGAGAGTCTTAACTTCTTGGTGAAGATCAGAAATAGTAGGTTCGGCATTTCTTTCGAACCTGTTCATGATTTGCTTCATGCTAAACGGTTCAACCATAGTTCGAGCTTTGGGCTTTTCCTTTTGATTGAGAATAAGATTTTTGAGTTCTACAAGATATTTTTTCCTAGATTCGTCATTATTAAGATGTTCAATAATGTCGAAGAGGACCTCTTTAGAGTCATTACTAAGGACTCTTATTTGGGGAATATTTTCACAAACACAGAAAGCCTCTGTGCAATTACAATTATTCCCTGATTGGCTAGAATCTGAACTGTAATCGACGTTGATATTTTCTTCGTCGCTATATTCAGCAGAAATTTTTGAAGAATCGGATAAAGGTTCTTCAAGAATAGAAAAGAGTTTTTCTTTGGTTGCCTCGTCTATTTCAAGACTGTTGATTTTCTTCCTTTTACCAGACCTGCATTCACTAGCTCTATGGCCGGATTTTCCACATGTCCAACATACATCTTCTTTGGATTTCTGGAATCCTTTATGTTTTCTTCTTCTTTTTGAAGATTTTTTGTAATCTTTTTCAGAAGTTCTTCTAGACTTACTGCGATGAGTTGTTTTCTTATTTTCTTTTCTAATTTTCTTTGAAGGAGGAGTCAGAGAAACAAAACCAAAGTCTTGGCAGAAACTTCCCAATTCTCTTCTTGACGAAGATTTTTCCTTTTTAAGTTGATGTTTCAATTTAATATCTGTACAAAGTTCTAATCCCACAGTGTTTATAACACTAATGAGATCTCCAAAAGTCATTTGGTCATAAGGAATTTTTCCTTCATTCCTATCCTTGATCTTTGTTCTTACTTTATCAGCAAAAAGCGGTGGAAGTCCGCTTACAAATCTTTCTTTCCAAAAGTCTAAATGGCAATCAGGTCTGATCATTATCTTTTGCATAAAATTGTATTTATACCAGGTAAAATCATCTAAAGAGGGATAACTGATGTTGTTAAGGATTTGGAGACTCCTGTCCTGAAATAACTTAGGTTCTCCGATAAAATGCTTTGCTATATGATAGAGAAGAGTAGCACAAGCATCTTCTCTAATAATTTCAGTAGGGACTTCAGAAGTTCCTTCCATTTTAATAATAGTCTCAGTAGCATGAGTATCATAAATAACTCTTTTAGTTTCTTCTGAAACATAATTGTCCCACCAATGTTTTAACATACCAGTGAATCCTGCAACGATCATAGAAGCAGCTTCTCTGTCAGAAGAATTTCTTATTTTGTAAGCTGTAATAGCTATTCCCATCTCATGGAGTTTATTATAGATCTGATGTTCTGCAAGACTATCGATATTCCATTCGGTTATGCTGCTTCCTTCATGAGAGGAAGTAGAGAGAAAAGCATTCTCCTCATACTGGATGTCTGGGAAATAAGGTCTTTTTTGATAGTTTTTTCTGTTATGATATCTATCATTGGAGAGTTTTTGGACAAGATTATCTTTATCACTGATAGTAGCAACTTTCTTACCACTCTTATCAGAAATTGAGAAGTTAGCAAGTTTTTCATTGATCTTATCCAGGATATTATCAGAAATATCAAAAGTATTTTTGAGCTTAGGATAATTTTCTTTGGAAAATTCATTTATCTTGAAAATAGGATTTGGATCAATTTTCTGACTGATAGTAATAGTAAATAAAGGAGTAGGCTTTCCTGAAAAAGAAGCCTTTGTTTTAAAATCTTCTATTTGTCTGGAAACAACATGAAGAATTTGGTTTGTAAAGTTATTTTGTTCTATAAGCCTATCTAGGTCTTTGGAAGATAAAAGAGCAGTGGATTTTTCAGTGTCTGTGGTTTTGAAAGGGGAGGCTTTTATAATGACACCTGCAATAGGGATATTAATTCCTTCAAGAGGAGGAGTGATGGATTCAACAATTTGGTTGGTAGTAGTATACCATTTGTTGATAATAACTTTGAGAGATTCCTTCTGATCATCGATCTTACCAGTCATTTCAAACCACTTAAAGAAGTCTATTTCACATTGGATTCTTTTCATATCCTTCATCCAAGAACTAGCAAAGTTCTCTCTTTCTTTGAGAGTGTAAGTAGCTGTATACCAATCTCTGTTGATTTGGTTATTAGGATGAGTCCAAGATTCTTGTAGAATCTGAGGATTTGGACTAAAATTCTTCTCAGCTTTAATCATATCCATCCTGGCTTTAAATCCTTTTGACTAGCAGGAGGTTCTATATCACTAGCTGTAGGACTAGTAGGAATTTCTTGATAATAGACCTTTGGAATATTTCCAGAGAAATCTACCCCAGTGACTTTTCCTTACTATTGTCTCTGTGGACAAGTTTATCTTCATCATCATCATCCTCCTGGGTTTTTGAAGAAGATGGCGGGTGAGGAGCAGTCCTAGAAGGAGCGGATGGTGAGTAATGAGGAGCCATCCTAGAAGGGACTGATGAACACGACGCTCTTCTAATAGAGGAGGTTCTAGATAAAGAAATCTCAAGGAATTTAATATCTATAGAACCATCAGGGTATTGAATAACCCTTTAAATTTTAGATCTTTCTGAATGGGATGAAAAAGGCTGAGTAATAGCATCAAAATGCCATTCATCGTTAGAAAGAATGTCATTCCAATTGATAAGTCGAGGAACGAATATAGAACTATGCTCATGATTGGCCTCCATAAGCATGGTTACACCTTTTTGGCTCTCAATTCGAGCCTTTGGTGTAAGAGTAGTAGACATAAGCCGATAATATACTCTATAGATAATCGCTATCTCTCGAGTATTGGCCTTGCTATTCAAATTTTTTGTTTTAACATTTAATGTCAAAGAATCCATGACATTAGGATCATTAATGTCTATTGAAAAATTTGGATAACAATTAAAATAAACCGGGCCATCAGCAAGATTACTTTGACCTTGTGAGATCATAGTCCTTCAGGAGCTCGATCCAATGGCGCTACCTCGAATTAAGATCCCTCTGGCTCAGAATGTAGTGAAGGCTCTTGTGATCGGTGTATATCTCGCAATGAACTCCATAGAGGTAATGCCTCCAGATCTTAAGTGCAAAAACTATCGCAGCCAACTCCAAGTCATGAGTGGGGTAGTTGCGCTCATGCAGCTTAAGCTGCCTCGACGTATAAGCAATAACCCAGCCCTGTTGCATCAACACACAACCCAAACCGACGCCGGATGCGTCACAGTAGACCGTGAAGCCCTCGCCCTCAACTGGAAGAGTCAATATAGGAGCGGTGGTAAGAAACTCCTTGAGCCTTAGAAAGCTCCTCTCACACTCCTTCGACTACACAAAAGGGTACATCCTAGCGAGCCAATCGAGTCAAAGGCACTTCTATAGTGGAGAAACCCTCGACAAAGCGCCTATAGTACCCTGCCAATCTGATGAAGCTCCAAATCTCATTCACAGAGGTGGGCCTAGCCTAATTACGAATAGTCTCAATCTTCACCGGATCCACCATAATGCCATCCTTGGACACCAAGTGCCCCAAGAATGCTACGGACTCAAGCCAAAACTCACACTTTGAGAACTTGACATACAGCCGATGATCTCTCAAAGTATGGAGCACTATCCTAAAATGTTGCTCATGATCACTATGGCTCCGCGAGTATACCAAGATGTCATCAATGAAGACTTTGACGAAGGAGTCCCGATACGGCCTGAATACACGAGTCATCAAGTCCATAAAGGCAGTAGGGGCATTGTCAACCCAAAAAACATCACTAGGAACTCAAAATGGCTGTAACGAGTCCTAAATGTTGTCTTAGGGATATCCGATGCTTTAATCCTCAGCTGATGGTAACCAGATCTCAAGTCAATCTTCGAAAACACAGCGGCACCCAAAAGCTGTTCGAATAGATCATCAATACGAGGCATAGGATAACGGTTCTTCACCGTCATGTTATTCAACTGCCTATAATCAATACACATCCGCATGGTGCCATCCTTATTCTTCACAAACAGGACTAAGGCACCCCAAGGTGATACACTAGGCCGAATGAATGCCTAACCCAAGAGATCCTAAAGCTTAACACTGAGCTCCCTGAGCTCTGCAGGTGCCATACGATACGGTGGGATAGAAATAGGATGAGTAATAGGCTCTAAGTCTATGGCAAAGTCAATGTCCCGATCTGGGGGTAGGCCAGGAAGGTCGGTAGGAAACACATCTGTGAACTCTCGGACTATAGGCACTGAATCATGTGTAGGATCCTCCCTACAAACATCTCTAACATATGCCAAATATGCCAAACATCCGCCAACCACTAGCCTCCGAGTCTAAACATAAGAAATGACCCCAATCGGCGTGCGACTACAAGAACCCTGCCACACAACCGGTGGAATACCAGGCATGGCTAAAGTAACGATGTTAGCATAGCAATCCAAGACAGCCCGATGAGGGGATAACCAGTCCATACCCAGAATAACATAAATATCCACCATACAAAGCATAATAATATCAACCAGAGTGTCTTGCCCCCGAATAGTAACCACACATGATCTACAAACCCTTGGGATTGGGTGGAGGTTGGGTCGGGTGGGCAGTAGGGGGATGGGGTAATGTGGGTTTTGATATTTTGTTGGAAATTAGTTGTATTTGGTGGTGGGGGTGAAGTAAAAGTGAATAGAAGAAGGTTTTGGGAAGGATTAATGGAGGAATTGGAGGTTTTGGGGAAGAACTTGGGTGAAGAAGATGAAGAATTGCTTTTTTGAAAAGTGGAGGGGAGGGGTCGGGTAGGCAGTAGGGTGGGGGGTGAAGTGGATTTTGTTTTTCTTTTGAAATTTAGTGTTTTTAGTAGTTGGGTATGGAGGAAGAGAGGTGGGAAGAATGTTTTTTGGAGTTTTGATGGAGGATTTGGAGACTTTGGGGAGAAAGTGGGTGGAGAAGAAGAAAATTATTTTTTTTGCAAAGTTGAGAGAATTTGGGAGAGGTGGGTCGGGTAGAGAGAGAAGAATTGAGAGAAAGTGAGATAAATTTGGGTAGGTGGAAGAATAAAAGGGAGTTTTTTAGTGGGTTTTTCGGGTGGGGTCCACGAAAAGGGAAACAAAATTTCTTGGCAAGGGTTGGCGCAGTGGGGGGCGATGCGCCTGCTGTGGGCCCAAAACCGCCCTCAGTAGTTTTCCACTTGGTGCGATGCGCCCAAGATGAGCCCATATTGGCATTTTTATTTCTATTTTTTTGACCTGGAGCATTGGTGGGGCAGCACGCCTGCAGTGCGCCCACCCAGTCCCTCTGAACTTCAGGCCTTAGCGTGGCGCGCCTGGCCTGTGCCCAGCCTAGGCTAGACGTCGTTCGGTCGTTTTGCTTGCTCCCATGACCTACCTGTTGAGTGGTGCACCTTATAACTCCTGCACATCAATTAAACTATGTTAATGGTGGGTTGCCTCCCACCTAGCGCCGTAGTTTTGGTCATGGCACGACTCATGTTTTTGTATTTTTCTCAATTTCTTGGTTTTTAGCTAATACAAATAAATCTAAATCAACCAAAATCCTACCAAACTAAAGAGTTCAACTAAGTTCTAAGAAAACTCAACTACACTAGAAAAATAAAATATTTAGTTGAACCATGAACTAACTAAATATTACATAAGTGCAGCACCTGGTTTAACGTCGCGACTCGACTTAACTCGGATCATTCATCATTGAGCTCAAGAGCTTCTAGATCTCGACCTGTGTCTTCACCAAAATAGTGTTTGACCCTTTGCCCATTCACTAAGAACGATGGGACATTTTTACCTTTAAGCTCTACCTCGCCATATTGAGTCATTCTTATAACTTCAAAGGGTCCACTCCATTTAGACCTTAATTTTCCGGGGAATAATCTCAGTTTAGAATTAAAGAATAGTACCTTTTGGCCCGGAGTGAATGTGCGAGGGATTATGTGTGTGTCATTCCATCTTTTGGTCTTCTCTTTGTATATATTTTTATTCTCATAAGTGTGGAACCAAAACTCCTCAAGTTCATGCAATTGACCAATTCTCTTCCTTTCTGCGAGCTCGGGGTCAAGATTAAACTTCTTTATCGCCCAATATGCTTGGTGCTCTAACTCTGTCGGATGATGACACACTTTTCTGAACACCATGTGATAGGGAGAATTCACTAGAGGTGTTTTGTACGCAGTCCGATATGCCTATAATGCATCATCAAGCTTCTCTGCCCAATCTTTTCACTGTGCATTCACTATTTTCTGCAGTATTTGCTTCACCTCACGATTCGACACTTTGACTTGACCACTAGTTTGAGGGTGATACACTGTAGCTACTTTCTGTCGTATACCATACTTGGCAAGAAGATTCCTCACAAGAGGTTTAATGAAGTGCTTACCTCCATCATTAATGATAGCTCTTGGAGTACCAAACCGTGTGAAAATGTGCCTCTTGATGAATTTAATCACCACTCTTGAATCATTTGTGGGAAGATCTACAGCCTCAAGCCATTTGGATACATAATCCACCACCACTAGAATATATTGGTTTCCACTCGACGGAGGGAAGGGACCCATGAAGTCAATACCCCACACCTCAAAGATTTCTACCTCACGAATATTATTTAGGGGCATCTCATGTCTTCTCGATATAGTGCCCAACCTTTGGAACTGATCACACCCCTTCACATAAGCTATAGAATCTTTAAAAAGAGAGGGCCAGAAGAAGCCGGATTGCAATACCTTATGATCCGTGCGCTCTCCTCCATGGTGCCCTCCATAAGGACTTGCATGACAACTCTGGAGCACTTGCTTGATTTCATTCTCCGGAATGCATCTTCTCATCCCTTGGTCCACTCTTTGTTAGAACAAGAATGGTTCATCCCATATATTAAACTTAGCATCATGCATCAGCTTCTTTCTCTGTTGGGTTGTTGCACCCGGTGGGAACACTCCACTCACTAAAATATTCACAATATCTGCATACCACGGCACTTGGGAGATGTCCAAGGCCATCAACAGCTCATCCGAAAACTCATTGCGTATTTGTTCCCCTTCATGCACATGAGAAAAATCTTCTAACCTTAATAGATGATCAACAATCTGATTTTCAGTACCCTTCTGGTCTTTGATCTCAAGGTTAATTTCTTGGAGATGCAATATCCACCGAATTAGCCTTGGCTTTGCATCCTTCTTGTTGAATAGGTACCTAATAGATGCATGGTCAGTATAAACAATAAACTTGGTACCTGCAAAATACGAGTTGAACTTGTCGAAGGCGAACACTAGCGCAAGCATCTCCTTCTCAGTCACTGTGTAACTAGCTTGAGCAGCATCAAGGGTCTTGCTTGCATAATAGATTGAATGGAACACTTTGCCTTGTCTCTGTCCCAATACCGCACCCACTGCTACATCGCTTGCATTACACATGAGTTCAAATGGTAGCTCCCAATTAGGAGCAATTAAGATTGGAGCTTCAATTAAGCTCTGCTTCAGCATCTCAAAAGCTTTCAAACACATATCATCAAACTCAAAATTCACCTCCTTTTCCAAAATACTGCACATGGGTCTAGCAATCTTGGAAAAATCCTTAATGAATTTCTGGTAAAAACCTTCATGTCCAAGAAAACTCCTTACCCCTTTGACAGAAATCGGAGGGGGCAATTTTTCAATAACCTCCACCTTAGCCTTATCAAACGCGAGTCCCTGTTTTGATACTTTGTGACCCAAAACAATGCCTTCTCAAACCAAGAAGTGACATTTCTTCCAATTAAGCACTAAGTTAGTATCTTCACAACGAGCAAGTACTTTGTCAAGGTTTTGAAGACATATCTCAAAAGACTTCCCAAAGACGGAAAAGTCATCCATGAATACTTCTACAAAGTCCTCCACCATATCATGGAAAATAGCCATCATGCACCTCTGGAATAAGGCAGGAGCATTGCAAAGCCCAAATGGCATACGCTTGAACGAATACATGCCATAGGGACATGTGAAAGTAGTCTTCTCTTGATCCTAAGGTGCGATCAAGATCTGATTGTATCCGGAATACCCATCCAAGAAGCAATAATACTCCTGCCCTGCTAAATGGTCAAGCATTTGATCAATAAAAGAAACAGGGTAGTGATCCTTCCTTGTGGCATCGTTCAATTTCCGATAATCCATGCAGATTCTCCATCCGGTGATAGTTCTTGTTGGGATCAACTCATTCTTTTCATTCTTCACTACTGTCATCCCACCCTTCTTTGGTACACACTGCACAGGACTTAGCCATTTACTATCAGAGATAGGATACACAATTCCTACATCTAAACACTAATTCACTGCTTTCTTCATTAACTCCTTCATCAATGGATTCAACCGACGTTGGTGTTGTGCACTCGATTTGTGGTCTTCCTCCATGTAGATTCGATGCATACACAATGCCGGACTAATTCCATGCATATCTGACATTTTCCAGCCTATTGCTTTCTTCCTTTTCTTCAATATGTCCAAACCCGCATCAATCTGTGCTTCAGACAATTCCATAGAAATTATAAAAGGAAAAGTTTCATTAGTGCGAAGATATGCATACCTCAAGTGCGACTGAAGAGATTATAACTTCAGCTTTGGTTCTTCTTCAATTGAGGGTTTGGGAGGAGGACCCAACACTCGCTCTAATGGTTCCACTACATCTTTTTGTGAACCAACTAGCGCTACATTAAGACAAGTAGCTAGTTCTTGAGCTTCTTGATTTCCATCTATGTTATGCCCCACCAAAACTCTTTCCAAGAGATCCTTGGGAGTTATGCAATGTGATTCTACGGCAATATCCACTACCTTAATGGTAGACAACTTTTCATAGACAGAAGGCAACTTCAAGGCACGATAGACATCAAAGACCTCCACTTTATCATGAGCTGTCATGGTCAACTGTTCAGCTGCCAAATCAATCAATGCTCGCCCCGTGGCTAAGAATGGTCATCCCAAAATAAATGGAACTTCATGATCAAGTTCAAAATTTAGGACAACAAAGTCCACAGGAAAGAATAGCGACCGCACTTGCACCAATACATCTTCTACTACTGCTTCCGGCCTTGCCACAGACCTATCAACCAATTGAAGGATAATTGTGGTTGGTTTAGGATTACCCAACCCAAATTTCTTGTACAAAGATGCCGGCATGAGGTTTATACTAGCAACTAAATTACACAGACCTCGGGCATGAACACTTTGACCAATGGTTATTTGTACCGTGAACTACCCGGATCCTTCAACTTTTTGGGTAGTCTATTCTGAATTCTGGAACTGCACTCCTCCGTGAGCGTCATTGTTTCGTACTCAGTCAATATCCTCTTGTTTTCCAATATCTCCTTTACATACTTGGCTTACTTAGGAATTTCCTGCAAAATATCAACCAAAGCTAAATTAATGTGAACTTGCTTAAGGAGAGACAAAAACTTACCGAAGTATTCATCCTCATTCTGCTTTTTGAACTTTTGTGGGAAAGAAGGAGGTGGTTTCACTTGAGGGACAAGCTTCTCAACATTTTCATCTTGAACCACCTCTTTGGATTTCTTTTCTTCTCTCACCACCTCAGAACTTCTCTTCTTTGGAGCTAGCTTCTCCAGTTGTAACCCATTCCTTGTGCTTATCGCATTCAGTTGCTTTGGGTTTGGATCCGTGTCACCCGAAAGACCTCCAGGTGGACGCATATTTACATCATTAGCCAATTGTGCGAACTGCCTTTATAGATTTTTCTGCGCCAACTGGGAGCTTCTCAAATCTTCTCCCAATTTTCTATAATGTTCGTCATTTTTTGTGTTGATTTCTGTACTTAGCTTTTGGAAAAGCTCCTCATTAGTCATTCCCCATGCTTCGCACCTTGATTATTTTGTTGTTGAAACTGCGGTCTGTTACCTTGTGCTCGGTGTTGGTTTTATCCTTGAGCCTGATTTTGGTGTTGATTCTGATTTCCACCCCATGAAAAAATTGGGGTGAACCTACAACTTGAGTTATAGGTGTTCCCATAGTTCTGCGTGCCTCCACCTCTTTGGGCATTCCCCATATAGTTCACAAATTCAGGGTTTGAACCACAATAAATGGCCACATGGTCTCTCCCGCAAACTTCACACCGTCCTTGAGGTTGATGTACAACATTTACCTGTGCTTGTTGCTGCCCTACTGATAACTGCTTGAACTGATTGGTAAAGTGATTTGCTAACGCATCCAATTTTGCATTTAGTGAAGTTAATTGATCCACTTTCAACATATCTACAGTTTTCTGCACATTGTTCCTTTGCGTATCACCATTCCAATCCGGGTTGCCTTCGGACAATTTTTCCAAGAGTTCAACTAGTTCATCGTAAGTCTTCTCCAATGCTTGACCACCCGATAAGTGTTGCTAATCAACAGAAAATTCCTAATGTTCACTTGGGGATCTTCATGGGGCAGGCCAGTGAACTGCCCAGTCGAGTGAATGAGTTCCACCATGGATTGTTTCAACTCAAATCTACCACCCGGTGGTGGTTTCCATATGCTCGATGTAACATTAGTGGTGAGTGGGACTGCCACATCATGGACTGGCCTTGGAGCTATCACCGCAGGTATCTCTATATGTTCTCTTTCAATGTGCTATCCATGATCGTCAGTCGGGTTCTCAACCCGGTTTTCTAGGAGACCTAATCCTAATTCCTGTTGTCGTCCGAGATTTGCCAGCTTTCTTCATCATTGAAGGGCTCTTTCAGGTTCTTCGTCCTGTTCAACAAGGTCTCCTTTCCGAGCCAGACTTCATAATCCAATTCCCTGCAATACAAAACAACTAAGATCAAGTTGTTAACACTTGAACAGTTGAATAGTAGACTTAAGAGAATTAAATATAAATTAATTTATAAGTCCCCGGCAATGGCGCCAAAAACTTGTTGCTCACAATTGAACACGCAAGTGTACGTGGTCACGGCAGTAATAACTGGCTCTTTCAAAATCGGGTTGTCAAACCCAAAGGACTTACAATCAATTTGTATTCAATTCTATTAAATTTATAACGTAACACAAGTAACTGAGGAATTTGATATTTCTATACCTCTATCGCGATAATTTTGAAATGTAAAAATAGCTAATGCGAACAACTTTAATTTTTGGTGTTTAATCAACTAAGAGACAATTCTAGGGCTACAGCATGCTTTGGACTTCATGTATCATAACTTATGCAATGAATTAACCGAGGTTATCAAATTACTGATTTACAAGGTTAATTTTATGATCATAGTCTCCCGACCTCTAATCGCCTACTCCAATTAGCTGCCTAACTACATCGTTGAGCGGGGATAGACAGTCCTAATTGGTGAGCATTTATATTTCATCCTGTTTCTTAACCCAGGTAGGTGTTCATCCGGGCGTCACTCCTAAACACAAATCTAAACAAGTGATATGCAAGTTAGCTCAAGCTTTTTGCATTCTTTGGTCTATCTACCTTATCGTCTCCCAAGTCCAAGAGTAGATAATAGATTTATTTCTATGTTGATCAAGCATGAAATACTAAAGTAAGAATAAAAAAATAATTTGGAAGATAACCAATAATTAATTCAAAAGCAATTCGATATTCAACAATAGCCCGTAGCTACAACCCTAAAAAAGGCGTTTAGCCACACATAATGTTTATAAACTCAAAAATAATAAGTTTCATAGGATTCAAACGTAAAGAAGAAGTAGAGAATCGAAACCTAGGATGAATTGTAATTCTTTGCTCTTACAAACCAAAAAGTAGTCCACCCTTTGCAAAATAACCCTAGGGTCCTATTTATAGAGTTTAAGAAAAATAATACTAATTTTGGCCCAAGTAGGAATCCCAAATAAACTCAATTTTGTCCAAAAAGTTGGCCCAGGGCTGGGGTAGTACGCCTGCAGTGCGCCAGAAATGAGGCTCTGAAGTTCAGGCTAGTCCTTTGGTGGGGCACTGCCCCTGCAGTGCGCCCAAATGGATTTTTGAAGTGCACGCTGGCCATTAGTGGGGCACTGCGCCCCTGATGTGCCTGACTTTCCCCTTTTGCATCTCTATCGTCGTTGTTTCCCTTGCTCTCATTATGCGCGCATGTCTCTTAAGAACCCTGAAAAATGGTTAATCATGTATATTAGTGTGGAATCATCTCAATAATCACAAAAATTAGAATAGAACATGTCCTTGAAACTAAGACAAAGTGGATACTTTGTATTAATTTGGCATATAAATATGGCCAAGATCAATCGTCCACGACCAAAAAACCATCTGGTCTTGAAGGAAATCAAACCGAGGAGATGCTTACAAGGATCTTCAACAAGGTTAAAGGATCCTACAAGGTGTTGAAAGAATTGAAAAATGACTTCTCCATCTTATCTCAGATGGTGACCTCTCACTCGATGTGTAACACCTCAGATTTTAAGACGAATGGAAAATTTCTGGTTTTCATCTAGTGCCAGCTCCTATGGGAACCATGTACGGATCGTAGGCGGACCTACGGGCCGTAGGTGGAAAGCTTAAGTTTTAAAATGTTAAGTTGCAGAACCTCAATGACGACTTACCAGGACGGCCCGTCGTCCATTGTATGAGTCGTAGTTGAGAACCGTAGTTGCAGGGTCAAAGTGGAAAGTCTCTGAATCTATGTACAGTCGAGCAGGACGGTCTGTAGGTTGACTTACGGACCGTAGGTCCAACCGTAGATAGGGGTCAGACAGTTATTTTTAAATGGCATTTTAGTCTTTTCCCTAGGTGTTTAGTTCTTAATCTAAGTTGGTTTGGCCCTTAACCTAGACCCTATATAAACCTTTTAAGCCTAATTCTACCCATTCCTAATCATTCCCAAAATTCTCCTCTCCCAAATTATTCTCTCTCTAGAAAAGCTTGAAGAAGAAGAAGAAGGAAGAGTTAGGGTTTTCAAGCCAAGTACCCCAATCCTCCATTGATTTCAAGCTCTTGTCATCAAGGTATGATAGTCTTCATCTATGGAGCCCTTCCCTTCATAGAGTTCCCAAATTCTTCAATTTACAAACTAGAAATCCTCCATTGAAGTTAGGATTTTCTTCTATGTCATGGGTTCTTTTAATGATGGTTTGATTGATTGTTTTATGAATTATGAAACATGAATTGAGTTGAATTGCATGAATTTAGATGAATTCCCATGAACACATGCCTCCTTCCCCAATTTTGAAATTTGTGCATTGATGATGGGTTGAATTGTGAAGACTTAAATTTCATGAAGTTTACATGAACCTATGTATCAATTATGATTCCTAAGCTATGATTTTCATGATAAGATTATGAATGAACTAAAGATGGCTTTATGAAAGTAAACATGTTGAATCAAAAACTATGATTTTCTTCTATCATGTGGGTTCCATCAATTATGATCAAATTGCCTTGTTTATGGTTTTCTAAGCATGAGTTTGCATTGAATTGCATGTTTTAAGATGAATTCTCATGAGCCCATGTGAAATCTATGCTTTTCAAGTTATGAGTATGATGAACTATGCAAGGATGAAGTTTATGAAATCACGCATGTCTTTTATGAAGTTAATAATAATTTAAGGGTGCTTTGAGATTGAAGCATCAAAGTTTATGATATGTTGATGTTGTTGTTGAGTTGTGAAAGGATTTATCACCTATTACTCAACCCATGAATGTGAAAGGTTTTCTCACATAAAAAGGATTCATAACTTTTTGAAAGGCTTTCTCAACTAAAGTTGAATCAATGTTTAAGGAGCTATTCTAATTATCATGATAAAGTACGAATTATGTTGAAATGAGTAATTTCGTGGGATATTTACTTAGGACCGAGTAGGTATTGAGATGGAAGGTCTCTCGTTAGTAGAGGCCGAGTAGGTATTGAGATGGAAGGTCTCTCGTTAGTAGAGGCCGAGTTTCTAGTAGCAATCTCCTTATCGCTAAACTATGTGTCACCATAGGATGATGGTCTTTGATAGACATTAGCTAGTAGATCCACGTAAGCTATAAGAAGTAAAGGGTCCTACCTTGGCAAGTAGGATGGCCCTATCGGTTTGGGGTTAGAAGACGGATTCCATGTTGATGGCTCACATGGTCTTATATGTCGGTTAAGTTAATTTCCCACAACAATGAACTAAAATGACTTTAAAGGTATCTCTCAAGTAATGCAAATATGTTTAGCTTGGTTTGACAATGATTTATGACTTATTTTTTTCTACTCTTTTATCATGTTTTAGCTTGGTCAATGGATGTCATAAAGATGTCCAGATTTAGCATGTTTTAAATGATTTTATGCATTGCTATCATACTTGGTACTTGATTGTACTAACGCATACTCTTGCCTACATTGACTTGTTAATGTAGGACTTGGCGATTCTTCCCATCCCGCTCGTGGCTAGTGAGTACATAGAGATTTGATGTCTTGGTGAGTCCTTATATGTTCGAGGACATTGCCTTGTTATTCTTTTATGTTTTCTTTACTTTTAGACTTATATTGGGTTTCATCCCAACGTCCTTTCTATTCTATGAAGTTAGATGGCTTGAGACATTTGTAGACTTTCACTTCATTTTATAAAACTTTTTTATGAATTGAGACTTGGTTTTTATACTCTTGATTTCTATTATCTTTTCTATGCATGCTAAGTGGCTGGTATGAGGCATTTCGGGGTCTTGTGTGCCATGTCACGTCTAGGGGGTACCTTGGGTCATGACAAACTTGGTATTCAGAGCCAAAGGTTTTAGAAAGATCCTAGGAAGTCTCATAAACCACGTCGAGTAGAGTCTTGTTTATGAGTGTGAAGTGTACCATACTTATGAATGAGAGGCTATAAAATGTTTAGGAAACTCCACTTCTTTCATTACTCCTAAGTCGTGCGATAGAGTGTAATTCTATATGTCTCTCTCCTAATCCCTATCCTATGAATTTTAGGATATGGCTACCCGAAGAGCTTATGCTAGGAGAAATGTGAGAGAGAATGTGGAACAAGAAGCTCCTCCTCAATCTCCTCAAGTTCCAACCGACCCTTTGGCCAAACAAGTGACTAATGCGGAGTTTAGGACTGCTTTTCAAGTGTTGGCCCAAGCCATAACGTCTCAAGTCAATAGAGAGGTTGTGGCTCTCGTGAACCCAAATTTGGGTACGGCGGCATCGAAGGTGAAGGATTTCACTAGAATGAACCCTCCAAAATTAAATGGTTCTAAGATTGAGGAAGATCCTCAAGAGTTCATTGATGAGGTGTACAAGGTGCTAATGATCATGGGTGTGATGCCGGAACAAAAGGCGGAGTTGGCCGCTTATCAACTCAACGGTGTGGCTCAAGTGTGGGTTGAGCAATGGAAGAGTGAGAGGGCGGAACATACGGGTCCTCTTGATTGGGAGAAGTTCAAGGTTACTTTCCTGGATAGGTTTTTTCCCCTGGAGATGAGGGAGGCAAGGGTGTTTGAGTTCATAAACCTTCATCAAGGAAGTATGAGTGTGAAGGAGTATGCTTTGAAGTTCACCAAATTGTCTCGATATGCTCCTACTATGGTTGCCGATCCTAGGGCAAGGATGCGTAAGTTCATTTTGGGAGTGTCTGAAATGGTGGTCAAGGAATGTCGTACCACCATGCTCATCAATGACATGAATATTTCACGATTCATGGTTCATGCTCAACAAATTGAAGAGGAAAAACTTAAGGAAAGGTCTAGAGAGGCAAAGAGGGCTAAGATCGGCGATGGTAATTTCTCACATTCAAGGTCTGATGGACATGATCGTCCTAGATTTTTTCTGGTCAAGGTTCCTCCAATGCTTCTCCTAAGTTCAACAAAGATAGGATGCCTAACCCTAAGCCTCAAGGAGGAAATGGTGGTGAATTCGCATCGGCTACTTGTGCTAAGTGTGGGAAGAAACATGAGGGCAAGTGCTTAGCCAGTACGGATGGTTGCTTCGGTTGTGGTAAGAGTGGTCATAAGATAGGGGATTGTCCATCTCTCACGGCTAAGGGAAGAGAAGGTAAGAAAGCTCCACCTAGTGGTTCGGGTTCAAATGCTCCCAAGTAAAATTGATTTTATGCACGTCAAGCTCGCCATGTGCAAGAGGGTTCTCCCGATGTGGTTATCGGTATATTGAAAGTCTTTTACTTTGATGTTTATGCTTTGCTTGACCCCGGTGCTACTTTGTCTTCTGTGACGCCATATGTGGCTATGAGGTTTGATGTTCTTCCGGATGTGTTGTTAGATCTCTTTTGTGTCTCTACTACTATAGGTGAGTCTACTGTGGCTAAGAGAGTCTATAGAAATTGTCCCATTTTATTATCCCATAGAATCACTCATGTTGATCTCGTAGAGCTTGATATGTTAGATTTTGACGTTATTCTTGGGATGGATTTATTGCATTCTTGTTATGCTTCTATTAATTGTAGGACCCGAGTGGTCAAGTTCCAATTCCCAAATGAGCCTATCCTAGAATGGAAGGGGGGAAATTCCATGCCTAAAGGTCAATTTGTGTCATGTCTTAAAGCTAGAAAGATGATTTCTAAGGGGTGCATATACCATCTTGTTAGGGTGAGGGACATGGATTCTGAGGCCCCTACTCTTGAGTCTGTTCCCGATGTAAATGAGTTCCCGGAAGTGTTCCCAGAGTATCTACCCGGCGTTCCTCCCGAAAGGGAAATAGACTTTGGTATCGATCTTCTCCCCGATACGCAACCCAACTCTATTCCTCCTTATCGAATGGCTTCGACAGAACTTAAGGAGGTAAAGGAGCAATTGAAAGATTTTTTGGATAAGGTTTCATCCGACCAAGTATCTCACCGTAGGCAGCTCCGGTTTTGTTTGTTAGAAAGAAAGATGGTTCACTCCGTATGTGCATTGACTACCAACAATTGAACAAGGTTACTATTAAGAATAAGTATCATCTTTCAAGAGTAGATGACTTGTTTGATCAACTTCAAGGGGCAAGTTACTTCTCTAAGATTGATCTTCGTTCGGGTTATACTGTCTGGGGCATGACAAAATTTATAGCATGAGCAGCTAAGTACATATACTGTCTGGGGCATGACAAAATTTATATTAATTTATGAACTGATTATTTAAAGCTTTGTTTAAACTTTTTTAATATTTTAATATGTTAATTAATATTTTGTTCTTGATTTTGTTTCTATATTTGGTGTGAGGTGTTCATTCTTCTCTAAGTGTGTGAGGTAACCGAATAATACCCGGTTCATACGTTGGCTAGCCGAAATGAATAGGTCGTCAAGCTAGGAGAGCGTTTAGACCTTGTATGGTGATCCCGTAGCCAAGATAACTCTAGAGAAAGAACAGATGTAAAACCAAAAGAACCTCCCTTAGAAACTAGATCCAGATCTTTAATATTTCTTTGCATATTATTATATTATTATTGTTTAATCATGCTTGAATTATCTGTTTATATTTAATATATTTTTGTCTGTAAGTCCTTAAGACAGTATTTTATTATCATGGATAATAATCAACATATTTTAAACAGTGTTAATTTATCCTCACAAGCAACTAAAATTGCTAAATTAGAAAATGATCTTCGAAATTGGAATATTCCTGAAGAACCTTTTAAAGCTATTTATCATTTAGGTAAATTTAATTTATTTATTAATGACAATATTAAAACTTGTGAATCAACTGTTGCTATTAATAATTCTCTAGAAATTATTCACTTGTTAAATGCTAACGATATTAATCGTTATAAAAATAAATTCAATTATTTGCATATTGGTTTAGTGCAAGTTGCTGTTAAGCCCCTGTTCAGGAAAGGCTTAGACATTCCCATTTGTGTTCTCCTCAGAGACGATAGATTTCTGAATTTTGATGATTCTCTGTTAGGAGTTCTTCAAAGTAATCTTGCCGATGGCCCGGTTTATTTTAATTGTTATCCAAATTTTTCAATAGACATTAATGATCCTAATGTCATGGATTCTTTGACATTAAATGTTAAAACAAAAAATTTGAATAGCAAGGCCAATACTCGAGAGATAGCGATTATCTATAGAGTATATTATCGGCTTATGTCTACTACTCTTGCACCAAAGGCTCGAATTGAGAGCCAAAAAGGTGTAACCATGCTTATGGAGGCCAATCATGAGCATAGTTCTATATTCGTTCCTCGACTTATCAATTGGCATGACATTCTTTCAATGATGAATGGCATTTTGATGCTATTACTCAGCCTTTTTCATCTCATTCAGAAAGATCTAAAATTGAAAGGGTTATTCAATACCCTGATGGTTCTATAGATCTTAAATTCCTTGAGAATTCTTTATCTAGAACCTCCTCTATTAGAAGAGCGTCGTGTTCATCAGTCCCTTCTAGGATGGCTCCTCATTACTCACCATCCGCTCCTTCTAGGACTGCTCCTCACCCGCCATGTTCTTCAAAAACCCCGGAGGATGATGATGATGAAGATAAACTTGTCCACAGAGACAATAGTAAAGGAAAAGTCACTGGGGTAGATTTCTCTGGAAATATTCCAAAGGTCTATTATCAAGAAATTCCTACTAGTCCTACAGCTAGTGATATGGAACCTCCTGCTAGTCAAAAGGATTTAAAGCCACGATGGATAACTATGATTAAAGCTGAGAAGAATTTTAGTCCAAATCCTCAGATTCTACAAGAATCTTGGACTCATCCTAATAACCAAATCAACAGAGATTGGTATACAGCTACTTACACTCTCAACGAAAGAGAGAACTTTGCTAGTTCTTGGATGAAGGATATGAAAAGAATCCAACGTGAAATAGACTTCTTTAAGTGGTTTGAAATGACTGGTAAGATCGATGATCAGAAGGAATCTCTCAAAGTTATTATCAACAAATAGTATACTACTACCAACCAAATTGTTGAATCCATCACTCCTCCTCTTGAAGGAATTAATATCCCTATTGCAGGTGTCATTATAAAAGCCTCCCCTTTCAAAACCACAGACACTGAAAAATCCACTGCTCTTTTATCTTCCAAAGACCTTGTATGGTGATCCCGTAGCCAAGATAACTCTAGAGAAAGAACAAATGTAAAACCAAAAGAAAGTCAGAGAAACAAAACCAAAGTCTTGGCAGAAACTTCCCAATTCTCTTCTTGACGAAGATTTTTCCTTTTTAAGTTGATGTTTCAACTTAATATCTGTACAAAGTTCTAATCCCACAGTGTTTATAACACTAATGAGATCTCCATAAGTCATTCGGTCATAAGGAATTTTTCCTTCATTCCTATCCTGGCTCTGATACCAATAGCGGATCGGCGGTAATCCTCCGAAGTTGTATTGATAAAATACGACAAAATTTATAGAAAGATTAACCAAAGAATAGTTGTAAAAACTTACAAACTTTTATTTATATGAACATGGAAAGAGCTACAGGCGGAAGCATTAAAAACATTGAAGTAGAGAGAGAAGTTTTCAGTATTGGGAAAATAGCTGATGCCTTCCAAGGAGAAGAGAGAATTCCTTTTATAGAAGAAGGATTCTTTCTTTACAATAATTAAAAATAGACAAATAAAAGTATATGTCGATGAGTGGGGTCTTTTACTTTTATAAAGTAAAGTTTGTTGGATTCCTTTTAGGAATAGTAAAATGTCTCTTTTTGAAAAGTAATTCCGACCTTTGGTCTCTACTTTTCCCAAGAGCCAAGTTTCTATTCATAATCGGGGTCCACATATGATTGTGTTATTCCTTTGAGGTCGGACATATCCCCGTTACTGCTCCCAGATGATGCTACATCACTGATTAGCTGCATTATCTGTGTTTCTGTATAATCTTCCAGATTATCCATGGCCTTCTTGAGCTTTGCTTTTAACTCAGCTTTAGATAATTTTGAAATAGTGGTGCTGCTTGTTCCTACAACATTGTTAGTAGGCTTAACTCCTGCTGGCTTAGGAGTCCATCCTTTGATCATAACTTCTTTTGCTAAGAAGCGAATTCGATCTATATCTACCTTGGTGAAGTTACAAGAGATAATATAAGATATTCCTTTTTGCATAAAAAATTTACATAACTTAATATGCTCAGTAAGAGTAGAAATCTCTTCTTTGCTTTGAAATTCATTAAACCTGATATGAAATTATTGGGTTAAAATTTGCAAATTTCCTCCAAAAATGTTCCACCATTCGTAGAACCATCTGGTAATAACTGCTTTTATTACCTGTGGGCAATATTTGACAAACCAGGTGTGTCTTGGCCTCAAATAGATGAAATTGAACCAAGCAGCCTTATAATCATGCCAATTATAGGTTTGTGGCCTATGTTGCATAGATAATGCTATCGGAGTATGTAAATGATTTGTATACCATTCAAACGGAGATAAAATTCTCTTGATGGTAAACCGAGAATACCTTATGAACTCAGGATTTTGTTCATCCCTGTTGTGCTCAATTTCTATGGATTCTGTGTCTACCAGAATAGCTTAGTAGAACTTTCTGGTCTTGTATGAACAATCAGTATCAACAAAATTGTTGTCAGTATAACAAGGTTTTATGAGAGTCTCTATTCCAAGATGTTCATAATCCTTATCTATAGCTAACAAAGGTACCATCTGAGTAGTTACAAATTCAAATTTTTCCTCCTTGAGAGGAGATGCTTGTTTTGGAACTGGTAGTTCAGGCTTGACAGCTTGAGCGAAGGATTCAGGAGCCTTCATTACATAATTATCCTTTGTTTGAACAGAGGAACTTGTTGCTTCAGGAGTAAAAGGTCTATTAGGCCTTAGTTGAACCAATTTAGTTGGATTTGGAGGAGGTGGTGCAGGCAATTTAGGATAGTCTGCCAACAGGGTATATCTATTATCAAAAACCGGTCTTTGTGGGGTTTTTGCCGGTGTCAAGGGAGGTAAGACGAATGGTTTCGCCATTTGTTTTCCTTCTTTTGAAGGAGTGTTAGGCTTGAAAGGCCTCATTTTTTCCCTGTAAAAATTCTCTTGTTAGAAAATCAGGTAAAGAGTTATTTTCTCCTTTTATGAAATCGATTTGAAAATCAAAGCTAGATAGAAGAGCTTGCCATCTAGCAAAAATTTGTTTTTACACCAAATTATTTACATCCTTTTGTAAGATTTCTTTAGCAGATTTACAATCAACTCTTAATAAAAATTCTTTGTTGATTAAGTCATCTTGAAACTTTGTGATACATAGCACTATAGACAAGATTTCCTTTTTAACCGTAGAATAATTTCTTTGGGCGGAATTCCAGATTCCTGAAGTAAAACGAACTAATTGTTCGGGAGATTCTAGAGATCTTCTTTGTTTTAAGATACCTCCATAACCTAAATCAGAAGCATCAGTCTCAACTATCATGAAATCATTTGGATTGGGAATACCTAAACAAGGGAGACTTTGGACTAATTTTTTTGACTGTTATAACAGCTTGAGTCTGATCAGTTCCCCAAGGGACTGGATTTTTCTTGAGCCTTTTATATAAAAGTTCACAGACTTGTCTAACTTTACGAATAAAATCAGCAACATAGTTTAAACTGCCTAAAAACCTTTGTAATTGGGTTTTGTCAGTAATTTCATTAGGAAATTTTGAAGAGAACTCAATGGCTCTACAAATAGGTTTATAACTACCTTGATAAAGATCATGACCTAAAAACCTTATAGAGGTTTGAAATAATTTTATCTTTTTTGGCACTAACTACCAAACCATTACATTTAACAATCTTGAAGAAAGTATTAAGATGCTTAAAATGTGAATCAATATCATCAGAGAAGATAAGCTCATCATCAATGTATACAATAGACATGTAACTATAATCATTAAAAATGCTATTCATAATATTCTGAAATTCAGAAGGAGCATTCTTAAGACCGAAGGGCATGACATTCCATTCATATTGTCCAAATGGGACATTGAAAGCAGTTTTATACTTATCTTTATCGGCGATTTGAATCTGCCAAAAACCTGATTTCATATCAAACTTACTATAAACATTAGCCTTATAAGTTCTTTTTAGTAAATCTCTTTTGTTAGGTATCGGTTACCTGATCCATTTTAAAACAGAATTAAGAGGTTTATAATTAATAACAAGTCTAGGTGCTCCTCTTTCTTTTTCAGCATTATTGTTTACATAGAAAGCAGAGCAACTCCAAGGAGATTTAGAAAACTTAATAATTTTATTTTTTAATAATTTATCAATTTCCTTTTTACAATAATCCATCATTTCATGATTCATTTGAATAGGTATAGCCTTGGTAGTAATAGACTGATCATTAAATCCCTCAATATAAGGTAATTCAACAATATGCCTTTTTCTTTCCCAAAAAGCATTAGGAAAATCAGAGCAAATTTCATCTTCCAATTTTTTATGAAGATTGGATATTTTAGCAATCATTTCCGGGGTTTTTAAAATTTGCTCAATTTTTTTAATTTTAATTTCTTCTTTTAGAAAATTAACATGCTGAGATAAAGAGTTTATTCTGAAAACCATTTTTTCTCTGATAAAATTACTTGTAGAGCCATTGAGTTCTCTTCAAAATTTCCTAATGAAATTACTGACAAAACTCAATTACAAAGGTTTTTAGGCAGTTTAAATTATGTTGCTGATTTTATTCCTAAAGTTAGACAAGTCTGTGAACCTTTATATAAAAGGCTCAAGAAAAATCCAGTCCCTTGGGGAACTGATCAGACTCAAGCTGTTATAACAGTCAAAAAATTAGTCCAAAGTCTCCCTTGTTTAGGTATTCCCAATCCAAATGATTTCATGATAGTTGAGACTGATGCTTCTGATTTAGGTTATGGAGGTATCTTAAAACAAAGAAGATCTCTAGAATCTCCCGAACAATTAGTTCGTTTTACTTCAGGAATCTGGAATTCCGCCCAAAGAAATTATTCTACGGTTAAAAAGGAAATCTTGTTTATAGTGCTATGTATCACAAAGTTTCAAGATGGCTTAATCAACAAATAATTTTTATTAAGAGTTGATTGTAAATCTGCTAAAGAAATCTTACAAAAGGATGTAAATAATTTGGTGTAAAAACAAATTTTTGCTAGATGGCAAGCTCTTCTATCTAGCTTTGATTTTCAAATCGATTTCATAAAAGGAGAAAATAACTCTTTACCTGATTTTCTAACAAGAGAATTTTTACAGGGAAAAAATGAGGCCTTTCAAGCCTAACACTCCTTCAAAAGAAGGAAAACAAATGGCGAAACCATTCGTCTTACCACCCTTGACACCGGCAAAAACCCCACAAAGACCGGTTTTTGATAATAGATATACCCTGTTGGCAGACTATCCTAAATTGCCTGCACCACCTCCTCCAAATCCAACTAAATTGGTTCAACTAAGGCCTAATAGACCTTTTACTCCTGACAAGTTCCTCTGTTCAAACAAAGGATAATTATGTAATGAAGGCTCCTGAATCCTTCGCTCAAGCTGTCAAGCCTGAACTACCAGTTCCAAAACAAGCATCTCCTCTCAAGGAGGAAAAATTTGAATTTGTAACTACTGTTCTACGAATGGTGGAACATTTTTGGAGGAAATTTGCAAATTTTACCCCAACAATTTCATATAAGGTTTAATGAATTTCAAAGCAAAGAAGAGATTTCTACTCTTACTGAGCATATTAAGTTATGTAAATTTTTTATTCAAAAAAGAATATCTTATATTATCTCTTGGAACTTCACCAAGGTAGATATAGATCCCAAATGGGTTGAGGCTGTAGATCTTCCCACAAATGATTCAAGAGTGGTGATTAAATTCATCAAGAGGCACATTTTCACGTGGTTTGGTACTCCAAGAGCTATCATTAGTGATGGAGGTAAGCACTTCATTAAACCTCTTGTGAGGAATCTTCTTGCCAAGTATGGTATACGACCGAAAGTAGCTACAGTGTATCACCCTCAAACTAGTGGTCAAGTCAAAGTGTCGAATCGTGAGGTGAAGCAAATACTGCAGAAAATGGTGAATGCACAGCGAAAAGATTGGGCAGAGAAGCTTGATGATGCATTATAGGCATATCGGACGGCGTACAAAACACCTCTAGTGACTTCTCCCTATCACATGGTGTTCAGAAAAGCGTCTCATCATCCGGCAGAGTTAGAGCACCAAGCATATTGGGCGATAAAGAAGTTAAATCTTGACCCCGAGCTCTCAGAAAGGAAGAGAATTGGTCAATTGCATGAACTTGAGGAGTTTAGGTTCCACACTTATGAGAATACAAATATATACAAAGAGAAGACCAAAAGATGGAATGACACACACATAATCCCTCGCACATTCACTCCGAGCCAAAAGGTACTATTCTTTAATTCTAGACTGAGATTATTCCCAGGAAAATTAAGGTCTAAATGGAGTGGACCCTTTGAAGTGATAAGAATGACTCAATATGGCGCGGTAGAGCTTAGAGGTAAAAATGTCCCATCGTTCTTAGTGAACGGGCAAAGGGTCAAACACTATTTTTGTGAAGACACAGATCGAGATCTAGAAGCTCTTGAGCACAATGATGAATGATCCGAGTTGGGTCGAGTCGCTACGTTAAACCAGGCGCTGCACTTATGTAATATTTAGTTAGTTCATGGTTCAACTAAATATTTTATTTTTTTAGTGTAGTTGAGTTTTCTTAGAACTTAGTTGAACTCTTTAGTTTGGTAGGATTTTGGTTGATTTAGATTTATTTGTATTAGCTAAAAACCAAGAAATTGAGAAAAATACAAAAACATGAGTCGTGCCATGACCAAAACTACGGCGCTAGGTGGGAGGCAACCCACCATTAACATAGTTTAATTGATGTGCAGGAGTTATAAGGTGCACCACTCGACAGGTAGGTCATGGGAGCAAGCAAAACGACCGAACGACGTCTAGCCTAGGCTGGGCGCAGGCCAGGCGCTCCACGCCAAGGCCTGAAGTTCAGAGGGATTGGGCGGGCGCACTGCAGGCGTGCTGCCCCACCAATGCTCCAGGTCAAAAAAATAGAAATAAAAATTCCAATATGGGCTCATCTTGGGCGCATCGCACCAAGTGGAAAACTACTGAGGGCGGTTTTGGGCCCACTGCAGGCGCATCGCCCCCCATTGCGCCAACCCTTGCCAAGAAATTTTGTTTCCCTTTTCGTGGACCCCACCCGAAAAACCCACTAAAAAACTCCCTTTTATTCTTCCACCTACCCAAATTTATCTCACTTTCTCTCAATTCTTCTCTCTCTACCCGACCCACCTCTCCCAAATTCTCTCAACTTTGCAAAAAAAATAATTTTCTTCTTCTCCACCCACTTTCTCTCCAAAGTCTCCAAATCCTCCATCAAAACTCCAAAAAACCTTCTTCCCACCTCTCTTCCTCCATACCCAACTACTAAAAACACTAAATTTCCAAAGAAAAACAAAATCCACTTCACCCCCCCACCCTACTGCCTACCCGACCCCTCCCCTCCACTTTTCAAAAAAACAATTCTTCATCTTCTTCACCCAAGTTCTTCCCCAAAACCTCCAATTCCTCCATTAATCCTTCCCAAAACCTTCTTCTATTCACTTTTACTTCACCCCCACCACCAAATACAACTAATTTCCAACAAAATATCAAAACGCACATTACCCCATCCCCCTACTGCCCACCCGACCCAACCTCCACCCAATCCCAAAATTTTTTATTTCTCTATTTTCTTCTTCTTTGGAAGGTTTCATGGCTCCTAAAGGTAAGCAAAGTGAGGGTGGCGCCGGAAGTAAACATAATCGTAAAGGGTCCTCCGTCGGATATTCTAGTTGAGCTAATGCCGGCTTGCCACCACAAAATTTGGTAAGCAAGCGGTAATGCCCTATGGTGAAGAGTGGTATGATTGTCAACACGAAGCGAAATATTTGGGAGATGAGCATGTGCACGAAGGGCAGTTGCGAGCCGAATTCCCTCGAATTCACGCCAAAGTTCGAGCCTTGGAACTTTAGTACATTTTTTTTATCAAGGTGAGTGCAATTTAAGTCTTGTGCATGAATTTTATGCAAATTGGAATACGCTCCATTTGAATAGCAGTCAAGGTATTATTCAAGGTCATCGTGTGGAATTTTTTGTGGAAGCTTTGAATGACCTTTTAGGTACCCCTAATTGTGATCACACGGAGTTTCAAGACATGTTAGAAAGGCCTTTGTATCGGGATATTACGCATACTTTTTGTGGGGTGAACTCTGTTGCTAGGTGGGATAGAACCAAGGATACGGGTCGACATTCGACTCTTCATTACGCCCACTTGAATCAAGAGGCACGAGTTTGGTAGAAAATTGTATCCAGTATGTTGTTGCCGTGCAAGCACACGACAGATGTCACTCGGGAGCGAGTGGTGCTTTTATACCGTCTCATGAAAGAGCTTCCGGTGAATAAGGGCGTGATCTTGCGTCACAATATACTAAAATTCCAGACCAATAAACGATGGTGTTTTTGTTATGGGAGCCTGCTCACTAGATACTTACTGGTGTTGGAAATTGAGGAGGAGGTCCATGATTTGTGTCCACCCCGTGCCCCTTATTTGGTTTGTCATGAGGTTGATGTTACGAAAACTAAGGTGCATGATGCGTCCCATGGGCAAGTGTTATCTACTATGGATAGGCAGGCGAGCGATGATAGTTGGATGGGCAGAATGTTCGGAATGCCCGAGCTTCAATTGCAGATTGGAGGATGTTCGGTGACTGAGGAGGAAATGGCAACATTGGCAAAGCATTACCCTCTGACGGATAGCGCAATGTATATGTGTCGTATGGGCCCGGCATTCCAAGAGCCTATAGATGATGATGATGCCACGGCAGATGAGGATGACGAAGCTGAGGAGGACGAGTCGGATGATGATACTCATGATGGAGATGGTGATTCCGGAGCGGATGCTGGTGATACGGCCTTAATGTCCATGGATTTTTCCAAGAATGTGGCCACAACGGATTGAGAGCGCGAGTCTTAGAGGCCATACAGGGAGTTATCTATCACTCTTACTTTGTTTGAAATTGTGCACTGGGAACAGTGCAAATCTTTAAGTGTGGGGTGCGGGATGAACTTCCTTGTACATATTTTATCGCTTTATCAAGTCTTTTTGTATTTTTAGGTTGGTTCCTTGGCTTTTGTTTTCGGTTCTTTTCCTGAGGATAGTCCCATTGAACCGATTAGGACTAGTGTTTGCTTATTTTTTTCGAGTCTTAGAGTCGTCATAGGAGTGACAGTTCCCAATGATGGATGGATGACGACCGTCTTAAGGGAAAATTAGTCACTTGGAGTAGTAGAGTAAGAAGCCGACCCTTTTGTGCTTTGATACCATGTCTTAAAAGATAGCCAGACGTCATGGGTAGTCACACTTGTATGCAACTTGAAATGAAGTAAGAAGTGGTAACCTTGAAACAAACATAGGCTCTTTGTTTTGACTCTAAATGATTAAAGTTGGGCTTCATTGTGTGGAAACACCGCAATGTGAGTTGTACAAGCATGCTAAGTTGATTATGTCATTATATATGTTATGATGCCATGTGTGGTAAGTAATTGATTGACATCTAGAACTTGCCCCGTGTGTTCTTAGGTAGTAACTTGTATGAATTATGGAACATGATTGAGGCATTTCTTTGAATAGCCAATTCTCACTCTTTTGTATGCTCCCAAACGAATGATCCTTAGTTAAGGGCCTTTGAGCCTTCTAGCCTATAATTTTTTGGTACCCACATAGTAAGCGAATCCCGTTCTATTGATACCATGACTTTGCTTGATCCAAAATTTGATCCTTAATGTACTATGTTAAGAAGCAAAATGCGAAGAATGGTAGAAGTAAGATAGGGTGAAAATGTTTGTTGTGTGGTGAACTTCAAGAAAAGAGGTGGAAAAGATGGCCCATGTTCTTCAAATGTAAAAACAGTTGTGATGGAAAAAAAAGATAAAGAAATAAATGAATAAATTAATAAGAAACAAGTGCATAAATAAACAAAAAGGGCCAAGCTTAAATCAATTGAAACATGAGGGATTTTAGTGAGGGGTGTACCACAAGAGAAGAAGAAATGGATGAAGAAGTATATCGTAACAATAAAACATGTGCATTAGGGGGAATAGTCACTAATTATATCTTAAATATATCCTCCCTTACCTTAAGCCGACATTACAACCAAATGAAAGTCCTCTTGATTCCATGATGAATACTTTGTGAAAATTGATGTACACTAAGGGAAAGCTTATGGCATGTTTGGATATGTAAGAATTTCATTTGTGAGAGTGAGAGTTCAATGTTGAAAAATAGGCCTTGTTTTGAAATACAATGTGCAAACATGATGTTTGTAAGAGTGACCAGCTACACTAAAACTAGGTGAGGGCATTCATGATATATGTTTGGATGTATTATAGTTGGTGTGTTTCTATGATTACATTGGCCCATAAATAATTGTGAAAGAGTCATTCATAGAGGCTATGTGTTACTGTTTGGTGAACTAACATGTGACCAAAAATATTACCTTGCTGCATAAAGCATGATTAAACGTGTTTGGTTGATTTAAAGGCAGGTAGATAAGTCCAAAGGTAGTCATGATGGGTTGATAGTTTTAGAATTGTTCGATGACGAACAAAAGTTTAAGTGTGGGGTGGTGATCTTGGGCATATTTATATACCAAATTATAACAAGGTACCCACTTTATCTTAGTTTCAAGAACATGTTCTATTCTATTTGTTGCGATGATTGCACACTAATATACATGATTAGCCATTTTTTAGGGTTCTTAAGAGACACACGCGCATAATGAGAGCAAGGGAAACAACAACGATGGAGATGCAAAAACGGGAAAGTCAGGCGCATCAGGGGCGCAGTGCCCCCCCCAATGCGCCAGCCTGCACTTCAGAGATCCATTTTGGGCGCACTGCAGGGGCAGTGCCCCACCAACGCGCCAGCCTGAACTTCAGAGACTCATTTCTGGCGCACTACAGGCACACTACCCCAGGCCTAGGCCAACCTTTTGGACAAAATTGAGTTTATTTGGAATTCCTACTTGGGCCAGAATTAGTGCTATTTTTCTTAAACTCTATAAATAGGACCCTAGGGTTATTTTACAAAGGGTGGACTAGTTTTTGGTATGTAAGAGCAAAGAATTACAATTCATCCTAGGTTTCAATTCTCTACTTCTTCTTTAGGTTTGAATTCAATGAAACTTATTATTTTTGAGTTTATAAACATTATGTGTGGCTAAACGCCAATGTTCTAGAGTTGTAGCTACGGGTTATTGTTGAATGTAGAATTGCTTTTGAATTAATTGTTGGTGATCTTCTAAATTACTTTTGTATTCTTGCTTTAGTATTTCATGTGTGATCAACATTGAAATAAATCTATTATCTATTCTTGGACACGGGAGACGATATGGTAGATAGACCAAAGAATACAAAAAGCTTTATCTAACTTGCATATCACTTGTTTAGATTTGTGCTTAGGAGTGACGCTCGGACGAACACCTAGCTTGGTTAAGAAATAGGATGAAATATAAATGCTCACCGATTAGAGGTCGGGAGACCATGATCATAAAATTAACCTTGTAAATCAGTAATTTGATAACCTCAGTTAATTCATTGCATAATATATGACACATGAAGCCCAAATCATGTTGCAGCCCTGGAATTGTCTCTTACTTGATTAAACACCAAAAGTTAAAGTTGTTCACATTAGTTATTTTTACTTTTCAAAGTTATCGCAATAGTAGTACAAAAATCTTAGATTCCCCAGTTACTTATGTTAGGTTATAGATTTAATAGAATTGAATACAAATTGATTATAAGTCCCTTGGCAACCCAGCTCTGAAAGAGCTAGTTATTACTGTTGTGACGACGTGCACTTGAGTGTGCAATTGGGAGCAACAACGATCATGTGGAGGAATATATATATCATTTTCAACCTCTGTATCTCTCCAATCTTTCCAACAAATATCTCGCTCCTTGTTCCAACCTTGGTTCCCACCTTGTCATTGGTAGTTTGGGTGAGAACCCCCCATTGGGTTTTCCAAATATTGTATTTCCTCGTTGTATAATGTCATAAAATTGGCATCCACCGGGCATTGTTCACTACTTGTTCCAACCGCATTCACTGATTTCAAACCTTCTCCCATGACATGTTTAGATGACAAATCAAGTTGGGTCATCATTTTGGCCATATTTTCATCTTGTTCGTTGTCTTTCTAAATTTGTTCTTTGCTCATGCATAGTTGTGGAGTCGACACCTGGTCCTTTCTTGTATGCCATGCTCGGTTAACCTTGGTCATGTCATCTACCAACAACATTGCTACTTCATACAATTGCCTCATTAAACCTTCTTGAACCAATGGATCAGTCACACCTTTATTGACACAATCAAGGTTGCAATAGAAGTACTGCAACAACATATTGTCTGGAACACCATGTGTCAGATATTGCAAGAGTAACTTCTTGAAGCAC
The DNA here is from genome assembly GCA_018342035.1 of Solanum appendiculatum. Lineage (NCBI taxonomy): Eukaryota > Viridiplantae > Streptophyta > Magnoliopsida > Solanales > Solanaceae > Solanum > Solanum appendiculatum. The sequence continues at coordinate 228,126 of JAGDQO010001652.1, forward strand.
AACCAAGTCTCATGTAGTGTAACACCTAGGATTCAAAAAGAAGGAAAATTTCTTGTTTTTCAGGTATGGTGCCAGTACTGACGGAAACCACCAACGGACCGTAGGTAGACTTACGAGCCATAGGTGGGAACCGTAATTGGCAGGGTAAATATTTTCAAAATGTTGAGTTTCAGAATCACATTGACGGTTTTCCAAGATGGCCCATCATTTGATGGACGAGCCATAGATGGGTCTCGTAGGTCATCCCTAGAGATAGTGAAATTTTTGGAGTCAAGGTTCGGACCTACGGCTGGTATGTATGGTCTGTAAGTGGACCAATGGACCGTACATGGTAACTGTCATTCGAAGCCCAAAATTTCTAGTTTCTAAATCTTTCTATGGTTGGACAGGACGGTTTGTAGTTGGACCTACGGACCGTAGGTCACAACCGTAGGTCAAGATTCAAAAATTAATTCTAAGGGCTTTTTTGGTCTTTTCCCTAATTGATCTATTTCTAATCTAAGTCGGTTAAGCCCCAACACTAGACCCTATATAAGGCTTCTAAGCATAAATACTATCTTTTCTAATCACTTTTAAAAGTTCCCCCAAATCCCTCCAAGTTTTCCAAAAATATTTCTCTCTCTAGAAGATTGAAGAAGAAGAAGAAGAAGGTTCTAGGATTTCCATTCAAGTCTCCTAAGTTCACCATTGATTTCAAGCTTTTGGCATCAAGGTATGATAGCTTTCACCTATGGAGTCCTTTCCTACATAGGGTTCCTAAATTCTCCAATTTGAAAAGTTAGAATTCTCCAATTGAAGTTAGGATTTTCTTCTATCTTATAGGTTCTTTCAAATTATCATCTAAGGAATTGAATTAAGTTTTTTTATTCATGAATTGAATTAATTGCATGATTGGAAGTTGAAATTTCATGAACCCATGCATGATCTATGATTTCTAAGCTATGATTCTATGATGATGTTTATAAATGGTAAAAGGATGAATTTTATGAAGTTATGCATGTTGAAGTTATGAAATTATGATGATTTAAAATTTGCTTTTATAGTGAAGCATAAATGTTGTTGTTATTGGGTTGTGAAAGAATTTCTCACATACTACTGAAGACATGATTTGTGAAAGCATTTTCTCACATGAAAGATTCATAAAGGTTGAAATGTTTACTAACTAAACTTTGAATCAAGACTAAGGAGCTATTCTAATGAATGAAGGGACTAGAGGCGATTACCCATGTTCCCTAAAGATAGACAAGAGGTGATTACCCATGTCTATTAATGATAAGATGAATTATGATTTATGTTTAATCCGTGGGAACTACGCCTAGCACCGAGTGGACAATAGGCGATTACCCATGTCCCATAAACTATGTGCCACCATAGGTTTAGCTAGTGGATCCACTTAAGCTAGAAGTTATGGTTCTTACCTTGGCAAGTAAGGACACCTCTTTTCGGTGTGGGGTAGACATCGGATTCCATTTTATAGCTCACATGGTCTATGTCGGTTAAGGCTCACTTCCCACATCATGAAGTAATGTTACTTTCTAAAGGCTTTTAAGTATATGTTGTTTTAAAATGATTTTCTTGCATTGACCATGGCTTTTATCTCATGTTCTCTATCATGCCATCATATGATTTGAATTGGTCATTGTATCTTATGTATAGCCCTTTTTGTATGATTTTGTAACCTTTAAGCATAGTTATCATACTTGGTACATTTTTGTACTAACGCATACTCTTGCATACATTTTCTTATAAGTGTAGGATTCGGCTCATCTCCATCCACCCGTGGCTAGTCATTGCATTCGAGAGTTGAAGATTTGGTGAGTTCTCATATGTTCGAGGACATAGCTACATTTACCTTTGTATGTCATTTTACTTTTAAGACTTGTATGGATTATATTCTACTTTCCTTCTATTCATGTATTAGATGTCTTTGAGATTATGTTTAGACTTTTTCTACTTTGATATAAAATTATCTTTTGAACTTCTTACTTTCTATTATCTTGTAGGATATATGCTAAGTGGCTTGTATAAGGCCTTTTGGGGTCTTGTAAGCCATGTCATGTTTAGGGGGTACCTTAGGTCATGAAAAACTTGGTATTCAGAGCACAAGGTTTTAGAAAGGTATTAGGATGTCTCATAAGCCATGTCGAGTAGAGTCTTGTTCATGGGTGTGAAATGCGCCACACTTATGAATGAGAGCCTATAAGATGTTTAGGAAACTCCACTTCTTTCATCACTCTAAACTCGTGCGATAAAGCTTAACTCTATATTTCTCTCTCTCGTAATCCCTATCCTATGCTTTTCAGGATATGTCCACTCAAAGGGCATATGCTAGGAGAAATGTGAGAGAGAACGTGGAACAAGAAGCTCCTCAAGTTCAAGTCGACCTTTTGGCCGAGCAAGTAACTAATGCGGAGTTTAGGCCTGCTTTTCAAGTGTTGGCCCAAGCTATGACGGCTCAATCTAAAAGGGAGGTTGTGGTCCCCGTGAACCCAAATGTAGGTACGACGGCATCTAGAGTGAGGTACTTCACTAGGATGAACCCCTCAAAGTTTCATGGTTCCAAGATTGAGGAAGATCCCCAAGAGTTTATGGATGAGGTATATAAGGTTTTAATGATCATGGGTGTAAACCCGATGGAAAAGGCAGAGTTGGCTGCTTATTACTCAAGGGTGTGTCTCAAGTGTGGTTTGAACAATGGAAGAGTAAGAGGGCGGTTGATGGTGGTCCTCTTGATTGGGAGAAGTTTAAGATTGCTTTCCTTGATAGATTCTTTCCCCTTGAGATGGGGGGACAAGGGTGCTTGAGTTCATTAACCTTCTTCTAGGAAACATGAGTGTGAAGGATTATGCTTTGAAATTCACACAATTGTCTAGGTATGCTCCTACTATGGTTTTCGATCCAAGGGTAAGGATGAGTAAGTTCATTTTGGAAGTGTCTGAAATGGTGGTCAAAGAATACTGTACCTCTATGCTCATTAATGATATGGACATTTCTCGTCTAATGGTTCATGCTTAACGGATCGAAGAGGAGAAACTTAAGGAAAGGTCTAGAGAGGCAAAGAGGGCCAAGACTGGTGATAGTGACTTTTCATGCTCAAGGTCCGATGTGTATGGTCATTATAAGTTTCGACAAAAGTTCTCCGGTCAAGGTTCCTCCAGTGCTCCTCCTAAGTTCAACAAGGAAAGGGTGTCTAACCCTAATCCTCAAGGAGGAAATGATAGTGGGTCTTCATTGTCTACTTGTGCTAAGTGTGGAAAGAAACATGAGGGAAAGTGTCTAGCCAGTTCTAATGCATGCTTTAGTTATGGCAAGATGGATCATAAGATTAGGGATTGTCCCTCCGTTGCTAATAAAGAAGGAGATGACCATCGACGGGCTAAACCTTATCCTTCGACGAGTTCTAGTGGGAGTCAAAAGCAAAACCAATTTTATGTACTTCAAACTCGCCATGAGGAAGAGGGTTCTCCTGATGTGGTAACCGGTATGTTGAAAGTCTTTCAACTTGATGTGTATGCTTTGCTTGATCCCGGTGCTACTTTATCTTTTGTGATGTCATATGTGGCCATGAGGTTTGATGTTCTTTCGGATGTGTTATTAGATCCCTTTTCTGTCCCTACTCCTATTGGTGAATCTATCGTGGCTAAGAGAATCTATAGAAATTGTCTCATCTCCCTATCCCATAGAGTCACTCATGTTTATCTTGTAGAGCTTGATATGTTAGACTTTTATATCATTCTTGGGATGGATTGGTTGCATTCATGTTATGCCTCTATTGATTGTAGGACCCGAGTGGTCAAGTTCCAATTTCCAAATGAGCCCATCCTAGAGTGGAAAAGGGGAAACTCTATGCTTAAGAGTCGATGTGTTTCTTGTCTTAAAGCTAGGAAGATTATTTCTAAGAGTTGCATATACCACCTTGTTCGGGTTAGTGATATGGATTTTGAAACCCCTACCTTTGAGTCGGTCCCCGTTGTTAATGAGTTTCTGGAAGTGTTTCCCGATGATCTATCCGGTGTTCCTCCCAAAAGGGAATAGACTTCGGTATTGAGTTTCTCCCAGATACGCAACCTATCTCTATTGCTCCTTATCTAATGGCTCCAGTAGAACTTAAGGAATTAAAGGAACAATTGAAAGACTTGTTGGATAGGGCTTCATCCAACAAAGTATCTCGCCATGGGGTGCCTTAGTGTTGTTTGTTCGAAAGAAGGATGGTTCACTTCGCATGTGTATTGATTATCGGCAATTGAATAAGATTACTATCAAGAATAAGTATCCTCTTCCAAGGATAGATGATTTTTTTGACCAACTTTAAGGAGGGAGTTACTTCTCTAAGATTGACCTTCGGTTGGACTATCACCAATTGAGGGTGAAGGAAGATGACATTCCGACGACAGCTTTTCAGACTAGATATGGTCATCATGAATTCTTAGTAATGTCAATGCTTCGGCTACATTTATGGATTTGATGAATATGGTGTTTAGACAATACCTAGATATGTTTGTGATTGTGTTCATCGATGACATTGTGATTTACTCAAGGGGTGAGGATGAACATACCACTCATTTAAGGATTATGTTGAAAGTCCTCAAGGACCAACAACTCTTTGTAAAGTTTAGTAAATGTGAATTTTTGTTGAGGTCCGTGGCTTTTATTGGTCATATTGTTTCCGGTAAGGGTATTGAGGTAGATCCTAAGAAGATGGATGTGGTTAAGAGTTGGCCTAGACCTCTATCCCCTTTAGATATTCTATGTTTCTTGGGTTTGGCTGGTTACTATAGAAGGTTTGTTGAGGGGTTCTCTTCGATTGCCTCTCCATTGACGGCATTGACCAAAAAGAAAGTTAAGTTTGTATGGTCTGAAGCTTGTGAGAAGAGCTTCCAAGAATTGATATATAGGCTTACCTCCACTCCAATATTGCCTTTACCAGAAGGATCCGATGGATTTATGGTTTATTGTGATGCCTCAAGAGTTGGCTTGGGATGTGTCCTTATGCAAAATGAAAAGGTGATTTCTTATGCTTCAAGGCAACTTAAGGTTCATGAAAGGAACTATCCTACCTATAACTTAGAACTAGCGGCGGTTGTATTTTCCCTAAAGATTTGGAGGCATTACTTGTATGGTGTCCATGTAGATGTATTTATCGACCACAAGAGTCTACAATATGTGTTCAAACAAAAGGATTTGAATCTTCACCAAAGGAGGTGGGTTGAGTTACTAAAGGACTATGACATGAATGTCCTTTATCACCCTGGCAAGGAGAATGTTGTGGCGGATGCCCTTAGTCGGTTATCCATGGGTAGTATTGTTCATATTGAGGATAATAAGAAGGAATTAGTTCGAGATGTTCATAGATTGGTCTGATTGGGTGTTCAACTAATTTATTTTACTAATGGTGGAGTAATTGTTCATAATGGTTCAGAATCATCCTTTGTGTCAGATGTGAAAGAAAAGAAAGGTCTTTACCTGATCTTGATGAAATTGACGGAAGCGGTGCTTAGAAATTCCATTGAGGCTTTCCCCCAAGGGGGAGATTGTGTGCTCCGATATCAAGGTCGGTTGTGTGTCCCAAATGTTGATAACTTGAAAGAATAGATTTTATCAGAAGTCCATAGTTCTTGATATTCCATTCACCCGGGAGCCACAAAGATGTACCGTGACTTGCAGGAGGTCCATTGGTGGAGTGGGATGAACAAGGACATTGCGAAATTGGTGGCTAAGTGTCCTAATTGTCAACAAGTGAAAGTTGAGCACCAAAAGCCGAGAGGTTTGTCTCAAGATATTAATATTACTACTTGGAAGTGGGAAGACTTAAATATGGACTTCATTGTTGGATTACCATGCACCCGGCGACCACATGACTCGATTTGGATTATTGTGGATCGAATGACAAAATCGGCTCATTTCATTCCCGTCAAGGTTTCTTATTCGGCGGAATACTATGCTAAGTTTTACCTAAGGGAAATGATTAGGTTGCATGGAGTGCCCCTATCTATTATATCCAATCATGGTACGCAATTCACTTCTCAATTTTGGAAATCATTCCAGAAGGGCCTCGGTACTAGTGTTAAGCTTAGTACGGCCATTCATCGTCAGACCGATGGGCAAGCGGAGCGTACTATCCAAACTTTGGAAGATATGTTGAGAGCTTGTGCGATTGATTTCAAGGATAATTGGAATGATCATTTTCCTTTGATTGAGTTTATTTATAATATTAGTTATCATTCTATTATTGGTATGGCTCCATTTGATGCTCTTTATGGCAAGAGGTGAATATCTCCTATAGGTTGGTTTGAAAATGGCGAAGTTCCCTTGATAGGTCCCGAAGTGGTTCAGAAGGCTATGGAGAAAGTTCAGCTTATCAGAGAAAGGTTAAAAACGGCTCAATGTTGACAAAAGTCCTATGCCGATGTTAGAAGGAGAGATCTAGAATTTGAGATTAATGATAGGGTTTACTTGAAAATTTCACACATGAAGGGTATAATGAGGTTTGGAAAGAAAGGGAAGCTTAGTCCCCATTTGTGGGCCCATATTCGATTTTGAGGCGAATTGGCAAGGTTGCTTATGAACTTGACTTGCCTAAAGATTTAGAATTGATTCATCCGGTTTTCCATGACTCTTATTGAAGAAGTGTGTTGGTAATCCGGCATGTATAGTGCCATTGGAGAGTCCTTGTATAAAAGAGAGTCTTTATTACGAAGAGGTTCCGGTTGAGATTTTAGACCGGCATGTTCGAAAGTTAAGAAATAAGAAAGTTTCTTCCGTGAAAGTTCTTTGGAGGAATAAGCTAGTTGAGGGTGCCACCTGGGAGGCCGAGGCCGATATGATGTCCAGTTATCTTCATCTTTTTCCCTCCACTCCTACTCTAGCTTGAGGTATTTAGTTCCTCATGGTTCACTCTTTTTGTCTCATGTGTCTTAGATATTCTCATGATTCCTCATTTATGCATGTTCATGAAAAAACTTTATTTTATGAAAAGAAGTTAACTTGATTTATTTCTTCATGTTTATGTGCATTTGAGTATATATTGCATATAGACCTTATGATATGATTTTTTGAACATGCTTTAGCTTGGAGTTGATGTTTCCTCCTCGGATATGTCCATTCATGTTGGGCTATTAGATTTAGTTCCAATCCTTCTTATGATGTCTTGATTCTCATTCAAGGACGAATGTTCCCAAGGGAGAGATATTGTAATACATCGGATTCAAAATGAAGGAAAATTTCTGGTTTTTCAGGTCTGGTGCCAGTACTGACAGAAACCACCTATGGGCCGTAGGTGGACTTATGAGCCGTAGGTGGGAATTATAGTTAGCAGGGTAAATATTTTTTAAATGTTGAGTTTCAGAATCACATTGACAGTTCGCCAGAACGGCCCGTCATTTCATGGACAAGTCGTAGATGGGTCTCGTAGGTCATCCCCAGAGATAGTGAAATTTTGGGAATCAAGGTTGGGAACTACGGCTGGTACGTACGGTCCATAAGTGGACCAACGGACAGTACATGGCAACCGTCGTTCGAAACCCAAAATTCCTAGTTTCTGAATCTTTCTACGGTTGGACAGGACGTTCCGTAGTTGGAATTACGAACCGTAGGTCGAGATCCGACAGTTAATTCTAAGGGTTTTTTTTGGTCTTTTCCCTAATTGATCTATTTCTAATCTAAGGCGGTTAAGCCCTAATTATTGACCCTATATAAGGCTTCTAAGCCTAAATACTACCTTTTCTAATCACTTTTCAACATTGCCCCAAATCCCTCTAAGTTTCCCCAAAATATTTCTCTCTCTAGAAGATTGAAGAAGAAGAAGGTTCTAGGATTTCCATTCAAGTCTCCTAAGTTCAACATTGATTTCAAGCTTTTGGCATCGAGGTATGATAGCTTTCACCTATGGAGTCTTTTCCTCCATAGGGTTCCTAAATTATCCAATTTGAAAAGTTAGAATTCTCCAATTGAAGTTAGAGTTTTCTTCTATCTTATAGGTTCTTTCAAATTATGATCTAAGGGATTGAAATAAGTCTTTTTATGCAGGAATTGAGTTAAATGCATGATTTGAAGTTGAAATTTCAAGAACCCATGCATGATCTATGATTCTATGATGATGTTTATATATGGTTAAAGGATGAATTTTATGAAGTTATGCATGTTCAATTTATATAATTATGATGATTTAATATTTGCTTTGAGAGTGAACCATAAATGTTGTTGTTATTGGGTTGTGAAAGGATTTCTCACATACTACTGAAGACATGATTTGTGAAAGCATTTTCTCACATGAAAGATTCATAAAGGTTGAAATGTTTACTAACTAAACTTTGAATCAAGACTAAGGAGCTATTCTAATGAATGAAGGGACTAGAGGCGATTACCCATGTTCCCTAAAGATAGACAAGAGGTGATTACCCATGTCTATTAATGATAAGATGAATTATGATTTATGTTTAATCCGTGGGAACTACACCTAGCACCGAGTGGACAATAGGCGATTACCCATGTCCCATAAACTATGTGCCACCATAGGTTTAGCTAGTGGATCCACTTAAGCTAGAAGTTATGGTTCTTACCTTGGCAAGTAAGGACACCTCTTTTCGGTGTGGGGTAGACACCGAATTCCATGTTATAGCACACATGGTCTATGTCGGTTAAGGCTCACTTCCCACATCATGAACTAAGGTTACTTTCTGAAGGCTTTTAAGTATATGTTGTTTTCAGATGATTTCCTTGCATTGACCATGGCTTTTATCTCATGTTTTCTGTCATGCCATCATATGATTTAAATTGGTCATTGTATCTTATGTATAGCTCTTTTTGTATGATTTTGTAACCTTTATGCATAGTTATCATACTTGGTATATTTTTGTACTAACGCATAGTCTTTCCTACATTTTCTTATAAGTGTAGGATCCGAATCATCTCCATCCACCCGTGGCTAGTCGTTGTATTCAAGAATTTAAGCTTTGGTGAGTCCTCATATGTTCGAGGACTTCAAGTTAGTAATTTCTATTTTATCCTTTCTTCGTTTTGAATCAAAAATAGAAAGGTTGAGTAAATCAAAAATCCAAAGGAGGTTCATGGCCAAAGGGAAAGATGTCCGAGTAACGGTGATTTTTGAATGTACTAGTTGTGTCCGAAACAGTGTTGATAAGGTATCAAGAGGTATTTCTAGATACATTTACCTTTTTATGTCATTTTACTTTTAAGACTTATATGGGTTACGTCCCACTTTCCTTCTATTTATGTATTAGATGACTTTGAGATTATGTTTAGACATCTGCTACTTTGATATAAAATTGTCTTTTGAACTTCTTACTTGCTATTATCTTATATGATGTATGCTAAGTGGCTTCTATAGAGTCTTTCGAGGTCTTGTACGCCATGTCACGTCTAGGGGGTACTTTAGGTCGTGACATATAAAGGTTCACCACCAATTCTTTTGAAATTTTAGTTTTGGGTTCTAAGTTTAACCATCTTCGAGGGGGGGGGGAAGAACCTCTCCAAGAAAACACCAGTCAACTCCTCCTAAGAAGTGATAGATTCATTTGGCAATTCCATTAACCATCTTGTAGCTTCACCCATCAAAGAGAACGGGAATAACCTCAACCTTGTGGACTCTTGTGAGATGTTTTTGAACACAAACGTCCCACATACCTCCACAAAATTCTAAAAGTGTTCATGGGGATCCTCATGAGCTAAACTCCCAAACATTCCTCATAGTTGGAGCAATTATAGCATTAGTTCGGTTACTTGAAAAACTGCTCTCCCGACTGTGAGAGGTATCTGGATGGCTCTCGTGGTTTGAATGATGTTCACATACATATCATTCAAATCACCTATATTGTCATTTTTCCCATGTTGTCACTACCGTGGTCACTAATGTTCTGAACCTGCAAATAAGCAAACCATAACACCAAGAAACAAATCTACTACAACTAAACCAATTTACAAACTAATTTCTCAAATGGAATTTCTAGCATCATTCCACAGCAACGACAACATTTTTTATAATGCTCAAACTACTATTCAAAATCAATTAAACGAGTAAGCAATCGTCGTCAATATAAATATCTAACTAAGAGTTAGGGTGGAATCCCACAAAGAATGATACAAGGCAAGGAACTTTCTCAAGAAATGTGGAATGTACATTCATTCATTTGTAGCAATAAGAACATGTCGATGGATGATTCCACCAAATTTAATAAAAGAGTTTGTTTATCAAAAGTCACAATTAAGCTAAGATTTAAGAAACTGAAATAAGTAATAAGTAATCTAGGGGTGTGGGAATTGGAAATCAATGTCACATAGGGGGTAATTTTATTGCTCGAGAGTGATAAACATTCATGAATAGGCTTGGTCATCTTCAATGAGACTAATCTTCTTTCGATCTCATAGCATCAATTCATAGAATCTCCTTTTGGTCTCATCTATGTGCATTGCTAAACAACCCAATACCTTACACTATTCTCTCTTTCGATGCAGAAATAGGGAAAATAAATCCGACCCATAACCTCTATTTTCAAGAAAGTTACAGACATCAAACAAAAATTGTAAGTATCAGACTAATTATCCACTCCAATCAATCTCTTTTGTGCATCAATCAAAGATCAGAAGTAGGAATTAAGTTTGCAACCTTAACCCATAAGTTAACCCCATGATAATTAGCTCAAATCGATGTATGAACAACATCAAAATAGAGCATAACACAATACTCACTATATTAAATCAACACCCAATCCCATAATTGCACCACTAGATTTTGGGGTTTTAACCACCTATCACAAATAGTAAAGAAATTATACCTTCCATGAAAGTAGCCATGTGTAACATGAAATTAGCAATTACAAGCAATACCCACTTTGAATTTCAACTTCAAAATGGTCAATTTCAAGAACAAAAGTTGAAAACTCCAAAAACTAAAAGTGTTCTTCACAAAGTAAAGTGTTTCTCTCTCTATTTTTCAAGACTTGGAACTCTCAACTCTCAACTCTCGAACGCGGCTACCTTTTCTCTCTCATTTGGGCTATTTATAGTTTCTCAAAATGTGGCCCAAAAACTCAATGCATGACCCATTGGGCGATGTTAGTCAAGCTCGCCGATCACATTTGGCAAATCACCAACTGCTCTCCATCTCCCCTTTCTCTTTCTCTAGGCTTCAAGTGTTTGAACCTCACTCGATAAGCTCATTCGAGTTTTCCTTTCACATTAGGTGTATTACTGAGTACCACCTTTGTTCTCCTTTCAAGCCTTCAATATTTCTTCATGTTTTGTCGCCTTCGGTGATGGTTAGCATATCCACCTTTCTCATTTGGTGACTCGCCATTCCTTTTTAAGTTTGCCGACCTGCCTCAATTAATTCAAGTGTTGTTTTTTGTCGATTTGGGTGAGGTCATACCCATTGGGCGATCCGCCCTTCTTGTTAGGCGATCAATAATGTTGACTTTACACTTCTTTTCATATTTTTGGCTACTTTTAAACATTAATCCTTGCCTCGTCCTTTAGCCTTCATAGCTGCAAATAATCAAAATAAAATTAGAATAGGACAAAATAAGCCATTGATGACACTAATTGTTGAGCTAAATAGGCCTGAAATGCGTTTAAATCTGCCAGTCATCAATCCACCTAAGCTCATGATTATGGTCCTTATCTTGGCAAGTAGGACAGTCTCTTTTTGTTGTGGGAGCAGTACACTGAACTCCATTTTATAGCTCACGTGGTTTTGTATCAGTTAACGGTATCTCCCACAAAAGCTTATGATTTCCACATATGTTTTGACTACGATTATGGTTTAAAGAAGAATGCATGACCTTGTAGTATATTTTCAAGATCAGATTCTAAGCTTTATGTTATGTTACTTGATCATTGCATTTGCATGTTTTCATACTTACCATGTTATTGTGTCATGTTTATGCATCTTCCCCTTATTCAGTAAATTATGAGTACTGAAAGCATACACTCTTGTGCCTATATTATTTTTTAATATAGGAATTGACACATCCTATCAAGCTCGCGGTTAGTATAGGATTGTATCAGCCTACACAACTTTTCGTGAGTCCTCATGGTTCAGGGACATGCCACCTATGTTACTTTATAATTATTTAAAACTTAATTTCATTTTCAGATGTTTGAGTGAGCTAGGTATTTTCCTAGCAACTCACTTATGTAGTAGAGGCTTATTCAGACATTAGTACTTCCTCTTATGAGTTTTTGTATTCAGATTTCCACATTATGTTGATATTTTCATTTGAGAGTTATTCTGCTTATCTTGTTATTTCAGTTATGTATGCTTTCTTAGTGTCGAGCTGTGCCATGTAGTTTGCTTAGAGTCTCTCAAGATTCTTTGTATCATGTCACGTTGAGGGGGTAGTGTTGTATCGTGGCAACATCAAAATAAGAGGGAGGAGTTCTTTTGAGGAACAAGGCCAGAACAATGAATGTCAAAAATGACATAAAAGATTTCACAATCCAGAAAAATGCATATGCCCAGTACTAGGGTTTTTAATTCTCCTATCTTAGAAGACCTGGGATTAGTATAGAACAACCGGACAAGAGGTTTATACACAACATGAGGAGTAGAAGAAAATATGTTAGCCCAACCCTGACATTCAAAGAGTTCTTTAATAGGATAGTTATGAGAAAACAAGAGATTTAGATCAATGATCCTACCATGCATGATTGTTTTAGGATTGAGAGAGTGGAAGAGAGACTCATTAGAAGAACTCCAGAAGTCTGTTTTCATGTCCAAAGAGCTTTCAACATCAAATTTGCATATTTTCCTTTGAATATCCAGAAATGTCTGCAAGTCCAAAATGCATGAGAGAGAGAGAGAGTTTGCGAGGAATTAGATGAAACGGAATGAGAAGGATTCTCAAAACCATCAAAATCGATGGGAACTCGGAAGAGGCTATGCCTTTTCCTTTGGTCCTAGAATGCTTTTAAGTTGTTGAGAGTAAAGCTTATGAGATTTAGCCATGGTAAGATGGAGTATTAGGAGAGAGATATATTGTAACGATGAGGAGAAAGAATGGGGAAGAGGAGAGGGATATAGAAGAGGCGAATTGACTAATGTGAAAGGTTACAGAGAAGGAGAAGAGTTTCAGTAATAATTACTATGGAAACGCGTAAAATGAGGCAAGTAATTAGTGAATAAAGCAGTATACGCAAGGAAACTCAATAATTATGGAAATTAATTCAGTTTTGAAATAATTCCCAAGGATTTTCAAAGAGTGCAAAATCTTTCTTCAAGCAAAGGTTTTGTAAAAATATCAGCAAGTTAAAATTTAGTATTAATATAGGATATTTCTATATTATCTTTTAAAATATGATCTTTGATAAAATGATGCTTAATATCTATGTGTTTAGCCTTAGAATGACGTACATGATTTTTTGACAAGCGAATAACACTCAAATTATCACACAAAATCTATACAGGTTAAAAAGATAGTTCGTAATAATTTAATTGATAAATCATGCACAAAAGTTGAGCTCATTATAACCCAGCAGCAATATATTCAGCCTCAGATGTCGAAATTGAGACAATTTTGCTCTTTTCTATTCCAGGAAATTATGAATTTCCAAGCAATTGACAAGTGCCACTGTTACTTTTCTAGTCATTTTTATCACCTGTAAAATCAGCATCTGAAAATCTTTTAAGGTTAAAGTTAGAAAATATTTGATACCATAATCCAAAAGAGTTTGTACCCATGAGATATCGAATAATTCTTTTAAAATAGTTAAATGAGATTCTTTAGGAGCGGACTGAAATCTCGCAAAGTTACACACACTGAACATTTTATCTTATCATCTTCCGAGTAAGATAGAGTAGAGATCCAATCATACATTGGTAGTTTGTCTCATTAATTGACTTACCATCATGATCCACATCAAGAGAAGAGTTCGGACTCATGGGAGTTCCTAGAGCCTTTGGATTGCTCATTCCAAACTTATCAATGAGTTCTTTAGTATACATACTTTGACAAATAAAGATGCCTTGTTTTTATTGATTATTTTAAAGAACCGAAAAAAAGTTAACCCTCCCATCATGCTAATTTCAAATTCACATTGCATTAGATTAGAAAATTCCTTGCATAGATGAGCATTAGTAATTCAAAAATAATATCATCGACATATATATGAATAATGAGATTTACAATGCAATATTTTTTATGAATAAAGTAGTATCCATCTTTCCCCAATTAAAATCATGCGAAATTTAAAAAGAACTAAGACGTTCATACGAAGGTCGGGGGGCTTTTTTGAGGCCGTACAAAGCTTTAGATAATTTTGAAAACATGATATGGGAATTTTGGATGTTCAAAACAAGGTGGTTGTTTTACAAAAGCTTCTTCTTCAATGAACCCATTAAGAAAACCTCATAACACCCATTTGAAAAAGATTAAAACATTTAAAAGCAAAATAAGCTAAGAGAATACTAATAGATTCTGTCACGACCAAAAAATCAGGTGTGATGGAACCTGCCTTATCCCACCAATGCAGGTCAGCCTAAGCAACCTCGACAAGGGTAAATGCGGAAATAAGAAGGAAATTAAGAACTAAACATAACATAAGTATGTGGAACTCATAACATAGCAAAACTAATCCCAAAACCTGGTGTCACGTGTATAAGCCACTAAGTAATACTACATATTCAAAAGAAAGACAAGTCTTAATGTCTCCATATCTAGAATAGATCAAGGATATAATTAAAAACGTAAGTGATGTCTGTTGGGATGACTAGTAGCTACCTCACAAACTCCAAAAGCATGCCTCGAAAAATTATGTGAGAGGATGATCAAGACAATTCAGGCCCGTAACCTACACAAGTGTAGCAAGCAAGGGAATGAGTACCAAAGCAATTTTGTACTCAGCAAGCATCAAGCATTCATAGCTGACCCTATGTAAAGTAATACAAAACACAAGTACCCTAACACACCATCCAAACCTCCACATATTACAACCTGCACCGAAATCAAAACCACTACATCCTAACAGTTTCACAAATAACAAGAGCAACACAGTACATGTAATACACAATAATCTACACATCAGAGTCTCCATAGTATCATCACATCCTTTCATATTCAAATAACCTCAAAATAGAGAAACTCACTCATAAAGGTCAAATAATTATTATGAGGTGCAATGGAATGTAATGCACATGTCATAATATTGATGCATGTCTTTCCTATCGATACACACCCACCACAAAGCATCACGAGACTCATGGGGGACTCAAAAATTCCATGCATACATAGGAACCATTTCCCATAAGATTAACTCACTCGTCGGAACCATTTTCAATCGACATAAATATCACTCAACGGAACGATTTCCCATTGGCATAAACATGACTCGCCAGAACCATTTCCCATCGGCATAACTCACTCGCCAGAACCATTTCCCATCAACATATCAAGGATCCAAATCACATAATAATTTCTCAAAACCAATTCAAATAGGCATGTTCTTATGCATAATGAGAGGATGATAATTTACACACCAATAACCGATCGCACATAATCATGACACTTTAGAAAAAGCGAATCAATATGACCATCCAAGTCACTCGTGACACATCACACATTATCATATCAAACGAATTCATTTCATCCCCATATAATTGTCACTAGTACTCATATAACATTTGATAAAAAGGATAATATATGAGGACCTCTATTACTCCAAAAAACACAACAAGGCATACAAGGTTCAATACACTTAACAAAAGGTCAAATAGGTCCACTTGCCATAAGGGGAGAAGTCAAATTGGAACTTGAGCCTTTCATTCATTTTGATCCACAGAATCCACACCAACTAATAAAATATACAATACCCATGGTAAAATATTAACAATTATACCCATAATATTGATTTTAAAAACTAGGTCCTTAATGACCTAAAAAGTCAATCCCATTGGCTAAGGGTAAATATGGAATTTTTATAGAAAAACATGTGACCTAAGAATTTAGGAACTCACATGTGAAATCGCATCAAGAAAAAGTTTGAAATCATCCCCAAAAGCCCAAAACATAAGATTAAAGTTTATGTGAACCCCCCAATACCCCAATCTGAAACCTGACTCAATTTCATATTACTTGAAAAACATCTTACTCATGCTTAGGGAAGTTCAAATATTAAATTTCATCGAAAATGAAGTTAAAATCAACCTTGAAATTTTCACGATCCAAAGTATACCCTAGTCATGACATGGAAAATAGGATCCGAAAAACCCTAAACAAGCCAGTTGACATAAGCATGATGTAAGAAACACAATAAAAGAGAATGTAAACCAACAAAAGTCTCAAACGTTAGATGACATAAGAGATACCAACAAAGTACATAAAAGAATATGCGGAATCATTAACTAAGTCTAACATAAGCTTGTTATTCATAAATGTGACTAGCACATGCCCCTAAGTCGCGATCATAATCTGAAAACTTAATGACTAAGAAATAATCAGACCCCATACATTTAAACAATATAGGCATAATATGCATCAGTACTTTGAATGTACTGAATATGGGAAGAATGCATGAAAACTTAATCATGGTAATATACTGAACTTAAAACATAATATGCATGGCGAAGTAAAACATAGTAAAGCTTTTAAAGTGAAATAATTGTCATGAACAAAGTCAGTGCATATTTGAAAACCATAAGAAAAGCTTACACAAAACCTTTGAAGAAAACATAGTTCATTTGCAGGATATTTACTATTAACCAACAATAGACCATGTGAGCTATAACAATTAATCCGGTGTAACCGTCACACCGAAAAGTGAGGTTCCTACTTGCCAATGTAAGGACACCGTACATCCATTCTTTCTAAAGTGGATCCACTAGCTTAGGTCATTTAAGAGAATCCTACGGGGGCATGTTGTTTGGGACAAGGGAATTGCTACTAAAGACCAAACCTATAGTAATAGTAAGGCCTTCATCCCAAAGTCCTCTTGATGCTAAGTCAATCCCAAAGAAATAGACATAATCATAATCATATCAAAATACTTGGAAATACAACAATTAGAGACTAAAGACCCAAATCAAAAAGTTCATATTAGAATAGCTCCTTTGAAAACCATGATCTCATAATTGTGCATCAAGATAATTCCTTTTTAAGCATCTAAATCATGATTCCTTTCAAATGTGAGGAAACCTTTCACAAATCCTTGACACTTTATCTTAAAAGCATCTTTTAGTCATAAAACATCAATTTCATAAAAATATGCATAAACCCATAATCATAATTCACAAGTTCATAATCATTGTAAAAGCAATAAGGCATGGACTCTTATGAAATCAATTGGAAAACATGGAACTTAATCAAATCATGCATAGTGAGATTGAATATAAGCAATTGAATCATAATGAGTTGAACCCGTGAAGAATCGCATGAAACCCTAAATGAATTTGGTGAAATTGTATTGGAGATTGAGATTCCTTTGGAACCCAAGGGTTGAAAGGAATCCATTGGTGAAGTTCTCACATTCTTTGGGTAGTCAAAGCCTTATCAATGGAGGAAGAAACCTTGAAGTTTGATGAAACCTTAACTTTGCCTTGTGAGTTATTCAAAGAATTTGAGAGGATGAACTTGGAAGGAACTTTGGGTTTTGAGTGAATGTAAGGGAATGTGTAGATTTAGGAGAGTAAAATTTTCTATAGGGGTAGATTTAGAGTCAAAATGACATAGTTTAGTGGTTAAATGGGTAGAAAAAGACCAAAGCACCATTAATTAAAAACTACCGAATAGTACCTATGGACCAACCTTCTATGGGCCGTCCTGGTCATTGGTAGAACCAAGAAATGAAACCCAAAAATCCATTAAACTTCCACAAACCCTTTCTATGGTCCGTAGACCTTTCTACGGGTTGTAGACCCCTTTCATAGAAACCCTTTTACCAAAATATTTCAACTAGTCTAGAATCCTTCTACGTACCCCTTTCCTACAGGCCTTAGGACCTTTTACGGACAGTCCTGGTGGTTCATGGGAAAGTTCAGAGACTCAAAAATTACCCTACCTAAGGTGGACTTCCCATGACTACTTTCTACAGAACATAGAAGCTTGTACAGTCCGTAGACAAGTTTCTAGGACTGCCCAAGTAGCTAAAAATGCAATCTTTTCTGCCCAATATCAACTTACCAATTTCAAAGGTGTTACAATATCTCCCCCTTCGGAAAATTCATCCTCGAATGGAACTCAAGCGAGCATGAAAAGAGTAAAGAGAGATCTAACAATCCAACATGAATGCATATCACATCAAAATGCATAAAACCAAGGAGAAATCGACTCCAAGCTAAAATACACTTTAAAATAACTTCAATGAAACATAAATGTATATGGAAACATGAGAATGGCTAAAACACATGACTTTGAAAGAATGAACATTGAGGAACTTAATGCCTCAAGCTAGAATAGGAGTTCAGGGAAAGAGATGAGGATGCGTGTACATCATATCAGCTTCGGCTTCCCAAGTAGAACCCTCAACCAATTGGTTCCTCCATAGTACATTCACAGACGCCACTTCTTTGTCTTTCAACTTTCAGACTTGACGATCCAAGATTTCAACCGGAACCTCTTCATACAAAAGACTTTTCTTAAGACCAACACTTTCCAAAAGGCACCACTAATGTAGGATCACTGCTAGATTTCTTCAACAATTACACATGGAATACCAGATAAATCGATGATAAATCAAATGGCAAATCTAATTCATAGGCCACCTTGTCGATACGCCTCAAAATCTGATATGGGCCCACAAACAGGGGAGTAAGCTTCCCTTTCTTTCTGAACCTCATCACACCCTCATAGGTGAGATTTTCAAGTAAACCCAATAATCAACATCAAACTCAAACTCTCTTCTTGTAACATCTTCATAAGACTTTTGTCGACTTTGAGCCATTTTCAACCTCTCTCTAATAAGTCGAACCTTCTCCATAGCCTCATGCACTAACTCGGCCCTTATCAAAGTGACCTCACCAAATTCAAACCAACAAATAGGAGAACTAAACCTCCTACAGTAGAGAGCCTGAAATGAAGCCATACAAATACTGAATGGTAACTATCATTATTAGAAAACTCAATCAAAGGAAAATGATCATCCTAATTACCCTTGAAGCCGGCCACACAAGCTCTCAATATATCTTTAAAAATTTGAATAGTACGCTCAGCTTTCCCATCGATCAAAGGATGAAAGGATGTACTAAGCTTGACTCGAGTAATAAGACATTTTTGGAAAGACCTCTAAAATTATAAAGTAAACTGCGTACCCTGGATGGATATATTTGATAGGGGCATCCCGTGCAACCTAACCATTTCTCATATATACAACTTAGCATAATCTTCCACCGAGTAAGAAGTCTTTAGGGGAATGAAATGAGTCGACTTTATCAAACGATCCATAATGACCCAAATCGAATCGTGTTGCCACCGGTTGCGGTAAATTGGTAATGAAATCTATATTCAAGTCTTCCTACTTCCATGTAGGAATGCAAATGTCTTGAAAAAAACCTCTCGATTTTTTATGCGTAACCTTCACTTGTTGGTAATTTGGACACATAGCTACAAATTCCTCAATATCCTTTTTCATCTCATTCCACAAATAGACCTCCCATAAATCATGGTACATTTTGGTGGCTCATGGGTGAATAGAATACCAACAAAAATGGGCTTCCGATAAAATATGTTGCCTCAACTCATCAACATTAGGAACACACAAATGATCTTGATAATGAAACACACCATCCCCCCGTACGAGAAAGCCTCTATAGCCTTTTTGAGCACCGCATCCATCAACTCAACCAAAATCAGATCATGATCTTGCTTGGCTTTCACATCCACCACAAAAGTTGATTTTGACCCATTTTGAACAATGATACCACCCTCATCGGAATCAATCAAAAGAACACCTACTCGAGCTAGTCTTTGAACGTCGAAAACTAACTTCTTCTTACCATCTTCAACATGGGCCACACTACTCATTCATCAGCCACTACATTGGCCTTGCTTAAGTGATAGTGGACTCTCATGTCATAGTCTTTCAAAATTTCAAGCCATTGCTTTTGGTGAAGATTTAGATCCTTTTGCTTGAACACGTATTGCAAACTTTTGTGATCGGCAAACATGTCCACATGAACACCATACAAGTAATGTTTCCAAATCTTTAAGGTAAAAACAATCACCGCTAACTCCAAATCAAGGTAGGGTAGTTCTTTTTATAAACCTTAAATTGCCTTAAGGCATAGGAAATGACCCTTCCATTTTACATTAGGACATACCCAAGTCCAATTCTCAAAGCATCACAATACCCAACAAACATGTCGTAACCTTCCGACAAAGTCAAAAATGAAGTGGAGGTAAGCCTCTTCTTCAACTCATGGAAACTTAGATCTTCTCTTTCCTTTTCATTACAAATAAAGTGAAGGTGCTACTTTTAGCCCTTTCAAGAATGATGGCCCGTGCGACACAGTGAACCATCTTTCTTCTAGAAAAATGAAATTGGAGCACCCCATGGAGAGATACTTGATCAGATGAAACCCTTATCCAACGAGTCCTTCAATTGATCCTTTAACTTCTTAAGCTCTATCGAGGTCATATAATAAGGAGGAATACAGATAGACTGTGTATCTTGGTGAAGGTCAATTTTAAAGTCTATTTCCTTTTCGGGAGGAACACCAAGAAGATAATTAGGGTACACTTCCGGAAACTCATTAACAACAGGAATAGACTCAAGAGTAGAGGTTTCAAAATCCGCATCCCTAAACTGGATGAGATGATAAATACAACCCTTAGAAATAATCTTTCTAGCCTTAATTCATATGATAAATCGATCTATAGGCACTGAAGTTCCACCCTTTCATTTTAAGAGTGTATCCAATCCATACCAAGAATAACATCAAAGTCTATCATGTCTAACTCCACAAGGTTAACTGAGATTATCTTATAGGAAACTGAACTGAGCAACCTCTATAGACTCGTTTAGGAACAATAGAATCACCAATAGAAGTAGAGACTAACAAGGTTCTAAAAGAACTTTGGGACTAACATCAAATCTGATAGCCACATAAGGAGTCACAAAAAACAATGTAGCACTTGGATCTAGCAAAGCATATATATCGAGATGAAAGACTCGTAACGTAATACTCACCACATCCGAAGAACCCTCATGATTCTATCCAGTCTGAAGAGCATAGAATCTGTTCTAACGAGGAGCACCACCCAAACCAGAACTGATAGGCTAAGCTTGTCTACCATCCCTTCCTTTGTCTATTCACCATAGAGAATCCCTCAATATGTGACCACTCTTCCTACAACCATAGAAAATATCCATCCTAGCTAAGCATTTTCTCGAGTGACTCTTGCAACACTTTTGACATGAAGGAACTGAAGATCTACTAGACCCACCTCTTTGAGGCTTAGGGTTAGATACCCTAACTTTGTTCAACTTTGGAGCCAGAACATTTGAAGAATTTTTATCGGGGAACCTTTTCCAAAATTGAGAACATCCAAGTCCAGCGAACCTAGAATGTGAAAAGTCAGGATCACCGGTTCTTGCCCTTTTTGACTCTCTAGCCTTCTTTTTTAGCATTTCTTCTTTAATTTGTTGGGCGTGTGTCATAAAACATGAGATATCCATCTCCTTGATTAGCATGGCAGTTCGGCACTCTTTGACTACCATTTTAGACACACCCAACACAAATTTACTATCCTTGCCCTAGAGTCGGCAACCATAATAGGAACATACTTTAAAAATTGAGTAAACTTCAATGCATACTCTTTCACACTTATATTCCATTGTTGAAGATTGATGAACTCAAGAAATTTTGCTTCCCCCATTTCAAGGGAAAATAATCAATCAAGAAAAAGACCATTTGAGTTTCTCCCAATCAAGAGGACCCGCATCAACTACCCTCTCTTCTTTTCATTAACCCTCACTTGGGAAACACTCTTAAGCTTATAAGTGGTCAAGTCCGCCTTTTCCACCAGTGTAATTCCCATAATCTCCATGATATTATGTATTTCCTCTACGAACACTTGGAGATCTTCCTCAACCTTTGAATTATAGATCTCCGAGGGATAAATCCTAGTGAATTACCTCACACTTTAAACCATCGTACCCACAATTGGGTTCACGAGAGTAATGACCTCCCTATTAGATTGGGCCATCATAGCTTGAGCCAATACTTGGAAAAAATGGCTCAGATTTCAGCATATGATACTTGCTTAGGTAACGGATCGACTGGAACCTAAGGAACCTTGGGCTCCAAATTGTCACCCGCATTCCTTCTTGCGTTGTCTCTTCGAGGCGGAATTTCCTGAAAAGCACCAGACAAGAGTTAGAAAGAAGACTTTTATAGAGTTCAACTCTATCGCACAACTTTAAAGTAGTGAAAGAATTAAAGTTTCCTAAACACCTTGTAGCCTCCTAATCATAAATGTGGCGTGCATCACACTCATGTACAAGACTCTACTTGATGCGGCTTGTTAGACATCCTAGGACCTTTCTAAAACTTGTGGCTTTGAATACCAAGTTTGCCATGACCCAAAGTACACCCTAGTTGTGACATGGCAAATAGGATCCCGAGAGGCCCTAAACAAGCCACTTGACATATGCATGATCTAAAGAAACACAATAAAAGAGAATGTAAAGCAACAAGAGCCCCAAACATTAGATAACATAAGAAATGCCAACATAGCACATAAAAGAATATGTATAATCATTAAATAAGTCTGACATAAGCCTTCTATTCATAGATGTGACTAGCACAAGCCCCTAAGTCACTAACATAATTCGAAAACATAAAGACTAAGAAAGGAATAAAGTAACAATCGCCTAGCCCTCGAACCATAAGGACTCACCAATCCAAGTGATAAGCGGAGCAATCGAACTAACCGCAAGTAGTTGGAGGAGCGTTAGACCCTATATTGTTAAAACAATATAGGCACAATATGCATCAGTACTTTGAATGTACTGAATATGGGGAGAATGCATGAAAATGTAAACATGGTAATATACATAGTGAACTTAAAACATGATATGCATAACCAATTAAAACACAGTAAAGCTTTAAACGTGAAATCATAGTCATAAAAAAGGTCAATGCATATTTGAAAAGCTTACACAAAACCGTTGAAGAAAAGATAGTTCATTTGTGGGATATTTTACATTAACTGATAATAGACCATGTAAGCTATAACATGGAAGTGTAACCCTCACATTGAAAAGAGAGGGTGCTACTTTCCAAGGTAAGGAAACCGTACATTAATTCTTGCTAAAGTGGATCTACTAGCTTAGGTCATTTAAGAGAATCCTACGGGGGCACGTAGTTTGGGACAACAGAATTGCTACTAAAGACCAAACTTATTCTAATGGTAAGGCCTTCTTTTAAATGTCCTCTCAGTGCTAAGTCAATCCCAATGGAATGGACATAATCATAATCATATCAAGATACTTGAAAAGGCAACAATTAAAGAATACCAATCCAAATCAAAAGTTCATATTAAAATAGATTCTTTGAAAACCATGATTTCATAATTGTTCATCAAGACACTTTTTAAGCATCTAAATCATGATTACTTTTAAATATGAGGAAACCTTTCACAAATCCTTGAAACTTTATCTTAAAAGCATCATTTCATCATAAAACATCAATTTCATATAAACATGCATAAACCCACAATCATAATTCATAAGTTCATAATCATAGTAAAAGCAATAAGGCATGGACTCTTATGAAACCAATTGGAGAACATGGAATTTAATCAAATCATGCATAGTAAGATTAAATATAAGCAATTAAATCATAATGAGTTGAACTCGTGAAGAATCACATGAAACCCTAAATGAATTGGGTGAAATTGTATTGGAGATTGAGATTCCTTTGGAACCCAATGGTTGAAAGGAATCCATTAGTGAAGTTCCCGAATCCCTTGGGTAGTCAAAGCCTTATTAATGGAGGAAGAAACCTTGAAGTTTGATGAAACCCTAACTTTTCCTTGAGAGTTCTTGAGAGAATTTGAAAGGATGATCTCGGAGGAAATTTGGGGTTTTGAGTAAATGTGATGGGAATGGGTAGATTTAGGAGAATAAAATCAGTTATAAGGGTAGTTTTATGGTCAAAACGATATAGTGTAGGTGTTAAATGGGTAGTATAAGACCTAAACACCGTTAATTGAAAACTGTCGAACAATACCTATGGACCGACCGACGGACCATAGAAACTTCTACGGGCCATCCTAGTTGTCCATAGAACAATGAACTGAGACCCAAAAATCCATTCAACTTCCACTAACCCTTTCTACAGTGTGTAGACTATAGACCCCTTTCGTAGGAACCCATTTACCAAAATATTTTACCAAGTCTGGAACCCTTCTACAGATCCCTTTCCTATGGGTCGTAGGACCTTCTAAGGACTGTCCTGGTGGTCTGTTGTCATGACCTATAGTATACCCTAGGTGTAACATGGCGTATAGAACCCCGAAAGGCCCTACACAAGTCACTTAGCATACATCATACAAGACAGTTGAAATAAAGATTTCAAAAGTAGCATTTTCATATTATAAAATAATTTGAAAAAGTGGAAGTCTAACATAGTCTTAACAAGCAATTTAACACATCAAAAGGAGTGGTTGGCAAGTAAACCATACACCACATACATCATCCAAAAACTAGAAAGACATAAATCAAGTAAATGTGTCTCGGTCCTCAGAACCTGAGGACTCACCAACTCTTTAAATCCGGTAGAAAGATCGACTAGCCATAAGTGTGAGAGGTAGGAACGTCGGACCCTATATTAATGAGACAATGTAGGCACAAGTATGCATTAGTAAATGGAATGTACTAAGTATGGGGAAACATGCATAAATAGACATGATAACATGGATAGATTAAACATGTAATGCATGACTAACATTTAAACATTTGAATACTTAAAGTAGCAACGACATATAAATCATAAGATATGGTAAATATATTTATAATAACAGATATAAGAAAGCTTTATAGAAACATATTCTTTTTGTGGGATCTTAGCTTTAGCCGATAATAAGACCATGAGAGCTATGTCATGGAATCTGGTATATCTCTCATACTGAAAGAAGGGGATTTTTCTTGCCAAAGTAGAATCTGTATACATCATCTTTCGTTAAAGTGGATCCACTAGCTAGGTCATATAAGACCAATCCTATGGAGGTTGATATTAGAGACGATCCTATTTGAGCCTCCACCTCGAATAATTTGCCATAGTTCATAGGTTCATGGGTTCTTCATAGGTTCCGAGTTGAGAATCATGAATCATACATGGGTCCATATAATTTCAACTAAATATCATGTAATTTCATTAAATCATGCAATAGAAGGTTGAAACAACAATTTGAATCATAATTGGATGAACCCATGGAAAAATTAAGAAGAACCCTAATTTGATCAATTGAATTTGAAATTGAGGAATTGGAAATCTTAGGGCCCCCATGGAGGAATGGACTCCATGGGTAATACCCACATACCTTACTACTCAAAGTCCAAGATGAATGGTGAATTGAAAGCCTTGGAGTGAACCCTAGCTTCTTCCTCTTCCTTAGCTTGAGAGGGAATTTGGGAGAATGAATTCAGTTGGGTTTTGGGGAAATAGGAGAATGAGTTTAAAGTGGGTATATTAAGGACTTAAAATTTTTATATAGGGCTTTGGATAGATGCCAAAATTACATAGCGTAGACAAAATACATATAGGAAAAGACCTAAAAGCCCCTATGAAATAACTACCTGCTCTAGTCTAGGGTTCGACCTATGGACCGTAGAACTTTCTTCGGTCCGTACTAGGCAACCGTAGACCAAGTACTGGGACCTTAAACCTACTCAACTTTTGATGGGATCCTTCTACAGTCCGTAGACCCTAATCGGAGAACTCAACTTTAATCCCAAAATTTCACAAAGTCTGGATTGCTTCTACGGTACCCATCTACGACTCGTAGATCATTCGATGGAACGTCCTGGTCAACTGTAGGAAGAGATACTGAAACTTGATTTTTGAAAAAGTTATTTTCCCCTTTCTACGAGACTGGTCTATGACTCGTAGAAATTTCTACGAACCATAGACTTGTCTCGTAGACCTGAACCAATAGCTATAATTTATGTAATCTTTTCCCTTTTCGAAATCCGAGGTGTTACATTCATAGGAAAAAGTAAGAGACTCAGATTTTAACCAACCTTAGGAGCACATCCAACGACTGCCTTCTACGGACCATAGGACCTTGTGTAGTCCGTAGACATGTTTCGTAAATCTGCCCCAGTAGCCAAAAATGCAATTTTTCTAGTTCAATTTCAACTTACCAATTTCTGAGATGTTACAAAAATCCTCTATTTATCAAACATTAAATTGACCGAAAAAATCCCAAAATTTCAAGTTTTACACGGTCAATATGATGAAAATAATTGATAAATAAATAAATTTATGCCAAAATCAGTTTACCAAAACATGAGGATCCTAAATATAATTTTTTATATCAAAAACTAAGTTCAAATTGATAAAACCCTAATTTTTCCCAAGAAGTTCATGGATAAGGAAAGAAAATCAAATGAAGAAATCATGATAGAATACCAAATTGAGGATCTTATACTAACCCTAATATTAAATCGAGAAGAATGCTGCAAGAATTACTCTATTTCGAGCTCTAGAACTTCCAATATGCTCGAAATACCAAATAAACACACTATGAAATCTTAAATACCTGTGCAAGAGAATTTACACCAGAAACCAACAACTTTTGATTTACTAAAAGAGTCGTAACTTCCGCATACAATAGCAAAATAATCCAATTCTTTTTCCTATGTCTTCAAAATAATAATACGGACCAACTTGTTCAATCAAAGCTCAATTATATGCTCGTTTTCCTAGTAAAATATTATTTTTTCTTGATAAACAATTATTTCATATTTCAGGATAAGAGTCCAATCCCGGCTTCGCAAAAATTCACCAAACATTGCAGATCGGTTCTACAACTCATGCTCAAGCTTTAAGAAGTTTCAGAATAATTTTTTGATCTTTAACACTAACCACAAACCTTTTGTTGACACAAATTGCTAAAACAATGTCAAAACACCCAAAAAGCATAAAAACTTACCCAAAACTCATCCAGAACATCCTAATCACAAAGTAAATATGCTACTAGCTTGGGAATAATATTCTGGACTCTATGAAATAATCAAAACACCCAAACAAGATAACCTTAATTCGATGTTGACCAAAATCAACTTTCACTTAAGAATCTCCAAATTTTCGAATAAGGACATGAAACTCATCCAAAAACTTCGGGAACTGAACAAACCCTTCAACTAGACGAAATATCACCATTCGGACCTAGTGGAATCATTAAAACATGAAAATGACCTTTCTAACCTCAAACATTGACTAAAGTTAAACTGTAGCCTTAACTAACCGAAAAGACATGTTCTAGAGCTGATGGAACTGGCAGAATTCCATTTTGAGACTCGAAACTCCAAATGTTGACTAAAGTCAACCATTACAACTTAAAGCTTCCAAAGATTAAAAACTTCCAAAAACCTCGAATTTACGATGCAGTTTCAAATCTAACCTCAAAAACTGATCAAACACGACTGGGGGCAAGTACCAGAAGGGGTAAAATCATAATTTTCAAAATGGAGAAGGACCTCAAATCTCCCTCAAGTATTTGAATTGGTACAAAACTACCCTGCATCCATCTTTCGGCCCTAAAATACCCCTGGTGTCTACCTTTTAGCTCAAAAAAACCATCAATGTTAATCATTTAGCTCATATTTGTCCTTATTTTTAATAGCTCTCTTAAAGTAAAATTGTGAAATGTTTATTTATTATGTTGCCTAATGTGATTGGTCCAAATTTAAATCCTTCTCAAATAAATAATAAAACCATATTTTAAAAAATTACTTTTTAATAAAACCACATATGGTTAATATTTTGGCCCAATACACTTGAAAATATTATTGAAAAATAATTAATTTCATGATATCTTCATGTTTGCCTATTTTAACTCAACCCCCCAATTTATTATAAGCCAACTCATAAATGTGGATCCAACTAAAATCCATACTCACTAGAAATTTTATATTAAAAAATATTTTTTTTTTTAATATAAAATTTTCTATTAATTATCCAAAAGTCCTGTTCATTTTCTCTTTTTATTCCTTTTTTAATCTCTTATTCTTGATTAGGATATCAGGGACTCAAACTTGAAATGACCTCAGATGTTTATATTCTTTTAATTTGTATTATTGTCATGGTGGGATGGGGTTGAGGATGGGAGAAATGATTAGTTTTATTCTTTTATTTGAATTTTGGGTACACGCAAAAGAAAAATGCAGTATTCATACATATTTGCTTAATTAAGTCATCTTTTATTGAACTAATTATTTCTATATGAATGTCATCGTTATATCCTCCTTTTTTCTCTCTTGTTTGTCATAAATTGAAAAAAAATTGAAATGGTGGACAAGATCCAAATAGAAAAAAATGGAAGAGATAGGAAGTGAAGGGGTTGGGGGCAGATCGAGGAGTGTAGATAGTAGATGCCTAACCTTTTTTTATTTTTAATTTACTATGAAATTCAAAATCAAGTCAATCATATGAGCTCATATATTAATTAATTTCATATTATTTTAACGAAAAATGGCCTAAAATGCCCTTAAACTATGGGATTTGGTACAATATTGCCCTGTATCCACCTTATGAGTATGATCCATTAGACATACGGATATTTTTGAGCCAAAAGGTTGATGTCAATAGTATTTGGGGGCCCAAAGGTGGATGGAGGGTAGTTTTGTAGCAATTCAAATAGTTGAGGGGAATTTTAGGCCCTTCTCCGTTTTAAAAAAAAAATCCGAAAATGAATTTCAAGGTCATTACAGATTCTAACCTGGCTATAAAAGAAAAAGTTTCATAGTAGTCGACTCCTTCTTGTTGTGAGCATCCTTGAGCAACAAGTCTGACTTTATTTTGAACAACTTCTCCTACTTCATTTAGTTTATTTATTAAAATCTATTTTGTTCCATTGATTGATGTTCTCTCAGGTTTAGGGACTAGTGTCCATACTTGATAATTGATCATATCGAGGATCCTCACTGGTGCATCTATGCATTTCCTTCTCACTTGTCCAAACCATCTCAATCTCGCTTCCCTCATCTTGTCCATCACAAAAGCCACTCCCACCTTATCCCAGATATCCTCATTTATAATCTAATCACTCCTAGTACTAGCCCAATCATTAAAACTGCATCTGCAGGGCAAACCATAGAGAATCAAATTTTAAAAGATGCCACTGCCAGCTTAATTTATAGCATAGCTAAACACTTTATAGGTGAACCTCAATATTTTCAAGATAGGAGTATAGAAATATTATATAATCTATCTTATCCAAAGTTAGATTATTTTAGATGGTATAAAGATATTTTCTTCAAAAAAGTTATGATTAGAAAAGACTGTAATCATGACTATTGGAAGGAAAAATTTATTACTAGCCTACCAATAATATTTTCTGAAAAGGTTAGAATAAAATTAAAAGATTGGTTTGACAAAAAATACCTTATAACCAGTTAACCTATGGTGATCTCATAAGTCTTATAAATATTACCATATTAGAATTATGGAGAGATACAAAACTTAAGAATCAGCTTAAAAGGATAGTAAAATATCACGAAATGAATTAGAAAATTTTTGCCAAGATTTTGGATATATTAAACTATTCGCCCCCTCAAAAGAGGCTTCAAAACAAATCAAAAGAAACCATAAGCATAATAATAATAATAATAAATCTGAAAGATCCCGTTATTATAAAAACATGATCAAAAAATCCAACCAAGATCCTAGTAAAAGTGGATTTTAATTGAACAACACTGAAAAGTGATGAACCTCAATTTTTTTAAAATTGGAGTTTAGAAATGTATCTAATCTATCTTATCCAAAGTTAGATGATTTTAGGTGGTATAAAGATATTTTCCTCAATAAAGTTATGATTAGAAAAAACTGTAATCATGACTACAGGAATGGAAAATTTATTACTGGTTTACCAATATTATTTGCTGAAAAGGTTTGGATAAAATTAAAAGATAGGTTTGATAGAAAATTTTCTTATAACCAATTAACCTATGGTGACCTGATAAGTTTTATTAACATTACCGAATTAGAATTATGTATAGATATGAAGCTTAGAAATCAACTGGAAAAAAAGATAATAAAATATCACGAAATGAATTAAGAAATTTTTGTTAAGATTTTGGATACCCCAAATTATATGCCCCTTCAAATGAAGTTTCAAAGGGATTAAAATGATTGTTTTTCATTTGGAGCAATTTTCTCCTCCTTCCTTTCTGAAGTGACTGGGAGAACTGCTTGTGAGTATATCTTCAAGGTTTTCATCTCGTAACTATCTTTTGTTAGGATAGAAATATTTTTCCAACAAATTTACCTTTTAATTTTATCCGAACATTTTTAGTTCAATGTGTATTTAAAAATCATGCCTATAGGAGCTAATATAATTATCTTCATGACTATCAATTGCAACCCTTCCGGATAGTATTTAGTTTCTTCATTGTGACCCTTTCCCTATGCATTTGTGTCGCACATTATTTCGAACTAGCCGAAACAGTTCACAACATAATATGGTTGTCATTGTAGTTTTGAAAAATTGTTTAGAGTCGCCACCTAATTTTAAGGAAAAGATTAGGAAAACCATTTTTTAAAGATGTAAATGTAAACTCTGTTTTAATTTGTGAAACAAGTGAGATTCTAGGTAAGGGTTTTGGTTACTCGAGGGGAAGGTATTAAGCATCCCTCAGAGCCTATCCGAAGATAGTCCTTAAACTCAATTTAGGAAAATAATTAGGAAAATTTATTTATTTATTTTCTTTAAAATTAGTGATAAGTGAGTTTCATTAATAAAAAAAGGGGCAAATACAAGGTAGGCCATATATATGTCTGTAATATGTATACAACAAGATTAGTAGTAGTATATTTATCGAACAATGAATTAGATAAGTAAATAAATGAATGTTCTTGAAGTGTATGACAATTTTATGTGTTAGAAAATATAAGTGTATCTCACATAAACTTCTCCTAAATAAATATATAAATGTTGAATTTAAAGGATATGAAATTTTGTCGTTTTATTTAAATATAGAACTAAGATGTAAAAGAAAAGAAAGATAATAGACATGTGTAAATATTTAGTAATATGCATGATATAATTTGAATGAAATTACATAAAATGGAGTTTCCTGAAAATAAACAAATAAAATAAATAATAATACTAAATGTTAAAATATTATATAAAGTTCGTGATCTTAGCTAGATTTATAAAGTAAAGTAAGTACATGTATGTTGTTTAAAACATATGAGCATTTATTATTTTATTTACATGTAGGGACAAAATGAAGATAGGTACATATGTAGTAAAATAATATGTATGTTAACGTGTAGGAATTTATAATTTATAAAAAATAACATTCAAAAAGGGATAGTAGATAAGAAAAATAATATGGTATGTATAACAAGATAATACGTCATGTATAGAGAAAAACTAATTATATAAATAAAATATATACCTTGGTGTGTGTGACATATATATATGTACAATATATTTTTGAACCTGTTGGCATATCTAAATCTTAAAATAACATGTTAAGAAACTAAAATATTTTAGCAATATTTGGTTTGAAAAAAATAGCAATAGTGATGATAATAAATACAATTTTTATAATGGAGAATTTTAAGAATATAAAATAGACCTAGCTATTGGATTTATTATATAGTTACATTAAGTTTGTTAATAAAATATAGGACTACCTCCCTACTTATTTTTTTAAAATATATTTCTAAAGGTAATTATTTTAGCCTTATATACTTCTAAAGGTAATTATTTTAGCCTCTAAACTAGTTTCAAATATATTTCTAAAAGTAATTATTTTAGTCTTACATATTTCTAAAGGTAATTATGTTATCCTGTAAACTAGTTTCAAATATATTTCTAAAGATAATTAGTTTAGCCTTATAGATTTCTCAATGTTATTATTTTAGCCTCTTAACTAGTTTCAAATTCGTTTGGGAATCCTAAACGATGAGTTTTCCTTTTCCGCAACTTAAAGGCATAATGAATATGTATTTCCCTTTCCTCAACTTAAAGGGCCTAAATGAATATGGATAAATAATCTTAAGGCATTAACCTATTTTTAAAAATATTTTTCTATCATTTTGTTCTAAAGGTGTTACCAAAAGGTTTATAACATAATATTGAATCCGTTGAATGATATTAGGCCACATTAATAATATATATATATATATATATATATATATATATATATATATATAAAATGGAGAGCAATAAAATATATCAAAACTCAAGAGTTTTGCAAACATATGTAAGAATTAGTTAGTATATAAAAACAACATAATTAAAACAATGAAGGGGGCTAGGAAATGTTGGACTCCTAATTTGTGAGACTCCAAGCATTGAGATGATCCTAATAGTTGTGGCACAATATTTTGGGCCAAAAATTGAGTTCCAAAGTAGAAACTCCAGCCCTCGATTGTACATGAAATATAAGAAGAGAAATAAGATTAGAAATTTTACACTAAAATGAAGACAAAATGTAACATGAGTGATGTTGTGACACCCCATAACTTGGAGAAAATGCAGAAACAGCTGCAGTACTGGTTCTACGGGACCGACCTACGGACCGTAGGTGGTTCTATGGAACGTAGGAAGGCAATCGTAGAAACCAGGTTGAGGTTGGAGAATGTCAAGTTTCAGGAGTTGATTCTACAGACCAAAGGTATGGGTCATAGTCTGATCTACGGATCGTAGATAGGGCCTGTAGGTTGCCCTCCAAACTTAGTCGAATTCTAGTTCTTAGGGCCTGATCTACGGTGGCCATGTACAGACCGTAGATCGGATGATGGGCCGTACATGGGCATCGTCAGTTAGAAGGCCAAAGTTGAAACTCTCTGAATCAAACGACGGAAGAACAGGACGGACCGTAGGTCGACTTACAGACTGTAGGTCGCGTCGACAGTTTTCATTAATGGTATTTTAGACCTTTCTCCTCCCTTCTAAACCCAAATCCCGACTTTTTCCAATTATTTTTTGGCTAAAAACAACAGAAATAGTCTTGAAACATTATTACACTTAGAAAAATTTTAGAGGACGTTCAAGAGGAGAAAAGGCTAGGGTTCCAAGCACTTCAACCAAGAGCTTGTGATTTCGCTAAGACCTTTGATCTTCCAGGTATGTAAGGCTTCCCTCAGTGTTGGGTTAGTACGTTCACACGCAAATTTACATTCAAAATTTAGAATTATGAAATCTAGAGTTTAAACCCATGTTCTTGAGAAATATTCGAGTTTTCTGCCTATTGTTACCGAATTCCAATTAATTCTTGAGTATTGTATCCATGTTCTTGAGTAGTTATCTTGCTATGGTTCATGCTTAGATTCTGGTATGAACCCTAATTATTGAGTTGGCTGTCCATATTTATTTTCTGCAAAGAACCCTATGAATTGAGCAGTTGTTGAATTATTTTGAGAGTCTTTTAAACTGAACCATTAATTTAAATTGGTTTCTTTTGAGCAAAATAGAGAGGAGTTGTGAGTAGAGTTAAAGAGGTAGTTTGAGTAGCTTGTAAATGAAACTTTGATTCCCCTACTATCATTTTTGAGTGAGAAAGAGGACTTTGATTCTGAGAAAATAACTAAGAGAGTTTTGAGAAGAGGAGTTGATGCACTGTTTCTTAAAGAGTATCTTTTGAGTATTATCTCAAAAACAGTGAAAGAATTATATTTTTCTTACTTGAGCATGAGTATATTTATTGGGAGTATTATTGAGCACCTATATGGGGATGAGTTCAGACATCATAAACTCCCCATAAACCATGTATGCCAACATGGGTAAAGGATTCATGCTTTTTAGATGATTTCCTTCTGCCTTCGGGTAAAGCTTTGTGGATCAACTTAGTTGAGGATGTCTTATACTCCGGCAAGGTATAAGACAGTTCTTGTAGCGTGGGCGAGACATTGTATCATCATTTAGCTCAGAGTGATGGTTGTCGGTTAGAGAATCTCCCAAATATGAGTAAACACTTACTTTATGATATTTTACACATATTCTTGAGGTTGCTTTTGTATTTTTTTAAAAGCTTTACATTGAATTACTTTTGAGTATCACTTTTACTTGAGTTAGTTATAAGTTGTTTTGCTTTGAGTTGAGTTGAGGTGTGTACTTCCTCGAGCCTTCTCTTTTCTACTATTGTTATATTCAGCCGTTTTACATACCAGTGCATTCAATGTATTGATGTCATTCTACCTGCATCGTTTCATGATGCAGACACAGGTGTTCAGGGTCATTAGCAGGCGCTCCATTGATCCTATTCACATTCCATATTGCAGTTGTAATGAGCCTCCTAGTACTTCCGGAGGATCCGCATTCTTTTCATTTCCGTTATTTCAGTTGTTTAGTTTTATCGAGTTGTCATGGGGTATGTCCCAACACCTGTCTGAGTAGTTAGAGGCTTCATAGACAGGTCTAAAGTTGATGAGTTTTTCCATGATTATTCTTACTTCCCTAAGTTGAGTTTGACTAATGTTCCCCGGTTTATGAGAATTGAGTATTTTCCAGACTTTAACAATTTTAACTACTCATTTAAGTTTGTGAGTTTACTTGTGCTATGTTTGGAGCCTTATAGGCTCGAGTTAAGTCTTCCACTGAGTAGTGAGCCAGGCCAAGGGTTCGCTTGGGGATCGGCAATGGTTCTTAAGTGCCGACCGTGTCCAAGGTGGACTCGGGGCGTGACAAATTTGGTATCAGAGCACAGAGTTCAAGAGTTCTAGGGAGTCTATGAAGCCGTGTCAGTAGAGTCCTAGTTATCGGTGTGAAGCGCGCCGCATCTATAATTAGGAGACTGCGACGTTTAGGAACCCTTCCCTTTCTTCTTATTCCACCTCGTGCTATAGAGTTCATCTCTATAAAAGTTTTCCTTCTAACTCGTGCTTACGCATATCTTTTCAGATCATGCCTCCTTGAAGAGCTGTTCGAGGACGTCCTACTAGGAGGAATGTGGACCCTCCAGGTCAAGACGTTCCCAACGCACCAGAAGTGCAACCCCCGCAAGGAGATGTCACCAATGTTGAGTTCAAGAATGTTATTCAGATGCTGACTCAGGTTGTGGCGAATCAGGTTGGACAATAGAGAATGGGTCATCAGGATATGGCTGATACATCTAGATTCTGCGAATTCTTGAGGATGAATCCCCCAGAGTTCACAGGGTCGAATATCACAGAGGATCCGAAGAACTTTTTGGAGGAACTACAGAAGGTGTTTGAGGTTATGCGTATTGTTGATGCAGAGCGTGTGGAGCTAGCTTCTTGCCAGCTCAAGGATGTTGCTAGGGTATGGTATGACCAATGGAAGAAGAATAGGGCAGAGGGGCACCACTTATGAGTTGGGCAGTGTTTGAAGAGGCCTTCTTGGGCGTTTCTTCCACCGCGAACTAAGGGAGGCAAAGGTAAGAGAATTCCTGAATTTGAAGCAGGGATCTATGAGCGTGTAAGAGTACAGCATCAAGTTCACTCAGCTATCCCACTATGCTCCAGCGATGGTGACTGATATGAGGAGCAGGATGAGCCTGTTTATGTCTAGGCTATCCCGCTTGTCAAGTAAGAAAGGTAAGGCGGCTATGCTAATAGGGGACATGGACATAGCTAGGCTCATGATCCATGTGCAACCAGTTGAGGAAGATAGGTTAAAGGACAGGGAAGAGTTCTGTAGTAAAAGGGCTAAGACAACAAGCCATGAGTCCGGCCACCAAAAGACCGGGAATGGGAATCGGTCCTCTTTCCAGTAGAGGTCATCTGGACCAGCACCATCATCAGCTAGTGCACCTGCACCGAGGAACATAGGTGAATTCAAGAACCAGATCTCCCTGAATTCTAGAGCTCGACCTAGTCAGTCTCAGGGTAGCGTGGTACCAAGGACAAATTGGATCCCCACATGTACCAGATGCAGTAGAGACCAATCGGGAGAGTGTTGTGATGGCTCGAGTGGATGCTTCAAGTGCGGTTAGCCGGGTCACTTTATGATAGAGTGTCCATAGAATAAACAAGGTAATGGGGGTAATAGAGCCCAGTCTTCTTCAGCACCTCCAGCAGATAGAAGTAACCAGAGAGGAGCTACTTCAACGACAGGTAGAGGTACAAACCGCCTGTATGCTATGGGTACTCAACAGGATCAGGAGAACTTGCCAGATCTTGTTACATTTGATGTATATGCCTTGATTGATCCAGGTGCGAGTCTGTCTTTTGTGACTCCTTTCGTAGCTATGAGGTTCGGCATTTCCCCCGAACAACTTCTTGAGCCTTTTAGTGTTTCTACACTTGTTGATGAGTCTATTCTAGCAGAAAGAGTCTACCGTGATTGTATTGTCTCAGTCTATCACAAGGACACCATGGCTGACTTGGTTGAGTTAGATATGGTGGACTTTGATGTTATTCTAGGTATGGAATGGCTTCATGCTTGTTATGCCTCAGTTGATTGCAAAACTCGAGTAGTCAAGTTTCAGTTTCCTAATGAGCCAGTTCTAGAGGGGAGGAGCAGTTCAGCAGTGCCTAAGGGCTGTTTCATTTCATACCTTCAGGCCAGAAAGTTAGTTTCCAAGGGGTGCATTTACCACTTAGTCCGAGTTAATGACTCTAGTGTTGAGGCACCACCTATCCAGTCAGTTCCAATTGTGAGTGAGTTTTCAGAGGTCTTTCCAGATGATTTTCTCGGAGTCCCTCCTAAGAGAGAGATAGACTTTGGAATAGGTATTCTTTGAGATACTCAACCCATCTCTATCTTACCATACAAAATGGCCCCAGCTGAGTTAAAAGATTGAAAGAGAAGTTAAGAGATCTCCTTGATAAGGGCTTCATCCGACCAAATGTCTCACCATGGGGCGCTCCGATCTTGTTCGTGAGGAAGAAGGATGGTTCCCTTGGGATGTCCATAGATTATCGTCAGTTGAACAAGGTCACAATAAAGAATAAGTATCCTCTTCCGAGAATTGATGATCTTTTCAACCAACTTCAGGGTGCCACTTGTTTCTCTAAGATAGACCTCGAATCTGGCTATCATCAATTGAGGGTGAGAGAAAGTGACATCCCAAAAATAGCTTTCAGGCCCCGTTTCGGTCATTATGAATTTCTGGTTATGTCCTTTGGTTTGACTAACGCTCCTGCAGCCTTCATGGATCTGATGAACAGAGTATTCAAGCCATATTTGAACATGTTTGTTATCGTGTTTATTGATGACATACTGATCTACTCGAGGAGTGAGAAGGACCATGCTTGTCATCTAAGAATAATACTTCAAACCCTCAAGGATCGAGAGTTGTATGCAAAGTTCTCGAAGTGTGAGTTTTGGCTCAAATCCGTGGCTTTCCTAGGCCACATTGTTTCTGGTGAAAGAATTCGAGTCGACACTCAGAAGATCGAGGCAGTGCAGAATTGGCCAAGGCCTACATCTCCAACTGACATAAGGAGTTTCTTGGGGTTGGCTGGTTATTACAGAAAGTTCATCGAGGGACTTTCATCTATTTTATCTCCATTGACTAAGCTAACCCAGAAAACAGCTAAGTTCCAATGGTCCGCAGTTTGTGAGGAAACCTTTCAGGAGTTGAAAACTCGGTTGACTACAGCTCCAGTGTTGACCCTACCAGAGGGTATAGAGGGTTTTGTCATCTATTGTGATGCATCCCGAGTTGGGCTTGGTTGTGTATTGATGCAGAAGGATAAGGTGATAGCATATGCCTCTAGACAGCTAAAGATTCATGAGAGAAACTACCCAACTCATGATCTCGAGTTGGCAACAATAGTCTTTGCTCTCAAAATATGGCGTCACTATCTCTATGGTGTTCATGTAGATGTGTTTACGGACCACAAGAGTCTCCAATATGTGTTTAGTCAGAAAGAGCTCAATCTCATACAAAGGAGGTGGTTGGAGTTGCTCAAGGATTCCGACATGAGAATCCTCTATCACCCAGGTAAGGCTAATGTTGTTGCTGATGCCTTGAGCAGGTTTTCCATGGGGAGTACAACCCACGTTGAAGAAGGCAAGAAGGAGTTATCTAAGAAAGTCCACAGGCTGGCAAGGTTGGGTGTTTGCTTGTTGGATTCCAGTGAAGGCGGAGTTGTGGTGATGAACGGAGCTGAGTCCTCATTAGTGGCAGAGGTGAAAGAGAAGTAAGACCAAGACCCCATTTTGCTTAGGTTGAAGGCAAATGTGCATAAGCAGAAAGTGATGGCTTTTGCACAAGGGGGAGATGGAGTGTTGAGAGACCAAGGAAGATTGTGTGTTTCGGATGTAGATGACCTCCAAAAGAGGCTCATGGAAGAAGCTCACAGTTCCAGATATTCAATTCATTCGAGTTCCACAAAAATGTACCACGACTTGAGAGAAGTTTATTGGTGGAGTAGCATGAAGAGATGCATGGCTAAATTTGTTGCTAAGTGCTCGAATTGTCAGCAAGTCAAGGCGGAGCATCAGAGACCGTGTGGTGTAGCCCAGAATATACCCCTTCTGGAATGGAAGTGGGAGATGATCAATATGGACTTCATCACAAGTTTACCACGATCTCGCAGGCAGCATGATTCTATTTGGGTGATTGTGGATCGGATGACCAAATCAGCCCACTTCTTACCGGTGAAGACTACCAATACAGCAGAGGAGTATGTAAACCTATACATTAGCGAGATAGTTTGACTGCATGAAGTTCCACTATCCATCATCTCAGACAGGAGCGCTCAATTTACCACGCACTTTTGGAAGTCATTTCAAAAAGGTTTGGGCACAAAGGTGAACCTTAGTACTGCTTTTCATCCTCAGACGGATGGTCAAGTAGAACGCACCATTCAGACATTGGAGGAAATGTTGAGAGCCTGTGTTCTTGATTTTAAAGGTAATTGGGATGACCATTTGCCTCTTATCGAGGTCGCATACAACAATAGTTACCACTCCAGCATACAGATGGCTCCGTATGAGGCTTTATATGGGAGGAGGTGTAGATCTCCCATTGGCTGGTTCGATGTTGGTGAAGCTGAATTGATAGGACCAGATCTGGTTCATCAAGCTATGGAGAAGGTGAAGTTAATTCAAGAGAGGTTGAAGACAGCACAGAGTCGTCAGAAATCCTACACAGATGTTAGGAGAAGAGATTTGGAGTGAGGCATATGATTAGGTATATCTGAAGGTCTCACCCATGAAGGGTGTGATAAGGTTTGGCCGAAAGGGGAAGCTCAATCCCCGCTACACTGGTCCTTATAGGATATGAAAGAGAGTTGGCAATGTAGCCTATGAGTTGGAGCTACCATCAGAGTTAGAGACAGTCCATCCAGTATTTCACATCTCTATGTTGAAGAAATGCTTGAATGATCCTTCCCTTGTTGTGCCTACTGAGAATATTGGCATCAAGGACAGCCTATCTTATAAGGAGATTCCCATTCAGATCCTTGATCGCCAGGTTCGCAAATTGAGGACCAAAGAAGTTGCATCGATAAAAGTCTTGTGGAGAAATCAGCTCATTGAGGAAGCTACTTGGGAGGCCGAGGAGGACATGAAAAAGAGATATCCACATCTTTTTGACACCAATGCAAACCCAGAGCAAGGTACTAACTCTTAATGAAGTACCATTTTCAGTTTAGCATGTTGAGTTCTTGAGTTTTTAAATTTAATTGGCATGTGTTGCTTGGAATTGTATGGTGTTGGGTTGTTGGATGTCCCCATCCCTTACAGGCTTAGTATGGGCTCATTCGAGGATGAATGTTCCCAAGGGGGAGATATTGTGACACCCCATAACTTGTAGTTGGAGAAAATGCAGAAACAGCTGCAGTACTGGTTCTACGGGACCGACCTACGGACCGTAGGTGGTTCTACGGACCGTAGAAAGGCAACCGTAGAAACCCGATTGAGGTTGGAGAATGTCAAGTTTCAAAAGTTGATTCTATGGACCAAAGGTACGGGTCGTAGTCTGATCTACGAATCATAGATAGGGCCCGTAGGTTGCCCTCCAGGCTTAGTCGAATTCCAGTTCTCAGGGCCTGATCTACGGTGGCCATGTACGGACCGTAGATTGGATGATGGGCTGTACATGGGCCTCGTCAGTTGGAAGGCCAAAATTGCAAACTCTCTGAATCAAACGACGGAGGAACAGGACGGACCGTAGGTCGACTAACGGATCGTAAGTCGCGCCGACAATTTTCATTAAGGGTATTTTAGACCTTTCCCCTCCCTTATAAACCCAAATCCTGACTTTTTCCTATTATTTTTGGGCTAAAAACAGCAGAAACTGTTTGGAAACATTATTACACTTAGAAAAATTTTAGAGGACGCTCAAGAGGAGAAAAGGCTAGGGTTCCAAGAACTTCAACCAAGAGCTTGCGATTTCGCCAAGATATTTGATCTTCTAGGTATGTAAGGCTTCCCTCAGTGTTGGGTTAGTACGTTCACACGCCAATTTACATTCAAAATTTAAAATTATGAAATCTAGGGTTTCAACCCATGTTCTTGAGAAACATTCGAGTTTTCTGCCTATTGTTACCGAATTCCAGTTAATTCTTGAGTATTGTATCCATGTTCTTGAGTACTTATCTTGCTATGGTTCATGCTTATATTCTGGTATGAACCCTAATTATTGAGTTGGCTGTCCATATTTATTTTTTGCAAAGAACCCTATAATTGAGCATTTGTTGAATTATTTTGAGAGTCTTTTAAACTGAACCATTAATTTAAATTGGTTTCTTTTGAGAAAAATAGAGGGGAGTTGAGTAGAGTTAAAGAGGCAGTTTGAGTAGCTTGTAAATGAAACTTTGATTTCCCTACTATCATTTTTGAGTGAGAAAGAGGACTTTGATTTTGAGAAAATAACTAAGAGAGTTTTGAGAAGAGGAGTTGAGGCACTGTTTCTTAAAGAGTATCTTTTGAGTAATTACCTCAAAAACAGAGAAAGAATTATATTTTTCTTACTTGCGCATGAGTATATTTATTGGGAGTAGTATTGAGCACCGATATGGGGATGAGTTCAGACATCATAAACTCCCCATAAACCATGTATGCCAACATGGGTAAAGGATTCAT
This sequence comes from Solanum appendiculatum, assembly GCA_018342035.1. Taxonomy (NCBI): domain Eukaryota; kingdom Viridiplantae; phylum Streptophyta; class Magnoliopsida; order Solanales; family Solanaceae; genus Solanum; species Solanum appendiculatum. Next base: position 269,249 of record JAGDQO010001652.1, read on the forward strand.
GCTTTTTAGATGATTTCCTTCTGCCTTCGGGTAAAGCTTTGTGGATCCACTTAGTTGAGGATGTATTATACTCCAGCAAGGTATAGGACAGTTCTGGTAGCGTGGGAAAGATGATGTATCATTATTTAGCTCAGAGTGATGGTTGTAGGTAAGAGAATCTCCCAAATATGAGTAAACACTTACTTTATGATATTTTACACATATTCTTGAGGTTGCTTTTGTATTTTTTTTAAAGCTTTACATTGAATTACTTTTGAGTATCACTTTTACTTGAGTTAGTTATGAGTTGTTTTGCTTTGAGTTGAGTTGAGGAGAGTACTTCCTTGTGCCTTCTATTTTCTACTATTGTTATATTCAGCTGTTTTACATACCAGTGCATTCAATGTACTAATGTCATTCGACCTGCATCATTTCATGATGCAGACACAGGTGTTCAAGATCATCATCAGGTGCTCCGTTGATCCCGTTCACATTCCAGATAGTAGTTGTGGTGAGCCTCCTAGTACTTCCGGAGGATCCGCATTCTTTTCATTTTCGTTATTTCAGTGGTTTAGTTTTGTCGAGGTGTCATGGGGTTTGCCCTGACACCCGTCTGAGTATTTAGAGGCTTCATAGACAAGTCTAGAGTTGATGAGTTTTTCCATGATTATTCTTACTTCCCTATGTTGAGTTTGACTAATGTTCCCCGTTTTATGAGTATTGAGTATTTTCCAGACTTTAACAATTTTAACTATTCATTTAAGTTTGTGAGTTTACTAGTGCTGTGTTAGGAGCCTTATAGGCTCGAGTTAAGTCTTCCACTGAGTAGTGAGCCAGGCCAAGGGTACGCTTCGGGATCAACAATGGTTCTCAAGTGCCGGCCATGTCCAGGGTGTAGACTCGGGGCGTGACATTATTGAGCAGGTTGTAACTTCAAAACATTATGAAGAACAGGTTATTATATAACATTTTTTCTCAGATTTTTAAATATGTACTAAACATACTACAGACAACTCAATTGTCAATAATAGAATTCCTAAGGAATATATACCACAATTTGAAACCAAACACCTACATGGTAAACATAGACTAGGACTCTAGTAATAGAACAATAAAACTTATAGGATCCATCATACGAGTGACCACAAACCTTTGGTCGATGGTTAGAGATTACCACTTGGTCGACATTATTTTTTACAGATTCAAATCATGTCTAATCAAAATGTCATGTTCTATAGGCTATAGGTAGATTTTAAGCTTTGAACAATCTCAAATAATTTAGTTAACTTAATAAAGAGAAGTTGCACCAAGATGATTTAAAGGAGGGGTGAGTGATTGATGGAGGAATAAAGTGAGAGACTGTGAAAATTAGGAACTCAAAGCTCACAAGCCATTGATGGAACAGAGAAGAAACGAAAATAAGAAGAAGAGGAAGAAGATTTTTATTTCATAGTGAATCGTCTATTACAAATGATGAAGGACAAAGCCTTATATAGAAATAAAGAGGAAACATCTAGAAGCATCTAGAAGGATCACATTGAGCTAACCGACTAACTGAATTTGCCAGCTCATATGTACTCCTAACAACTATTGATGACATGATCAATTCTCAACTAACTACGTAATTAACCACTAATGGAAAGCTAATGTAACAGTAAAATTTAGTAGAGTAGCAATGAATCAACTCATATTTGAACACACCCACTCAAGCTGAAGGGTGTATAATATTGAGCACACCAAGCTTGCTCAAAAGATACAAATGTTGAGCCTGACTTAAACCTTTGGTTAGTAAATCTGCAATCTGATGTTGAGTAGGAACATAGACAGTGTCAACCACACCTGCCTTGATCTTATCTCTAATAAAATGACAATCTATTTCAATATGCTTGGTTCTTTCATGGAAGACAGGGTTGGCTGCTAATTAGATGGCTGATTCACTGTCACTGATGATGGTAACAGGTATCTGGACTTGTACGCCTAGCTCTGTAAATAGGCCTAATAACCAAGTAACTTCATATACAGCTGAAGCCATGCTTCTATACTCAGCTTCAGCTGAGCTCCTAGATATAATTTATTGTTTTTTAGACCTCCAAGACACCAATGATTCTCCAAATTTGACACCATAACCTGTAATAGACCTTCTGGCATTTGGACAGGCTTCCCAATCAGAATCGCACCAACAAGTGATCATAGAAGTAGGTTTGGCTTGCAACCAGATGCCTTGACCTACTGTGCCCTTTAGATATCTTACTACTCTAGCAGCTGCTTCCCAATGTGACTTCTTTGGAGACTGCATAAACTGACTAAGAGTTTGGACTGCATAACTAATGTCTGGTCTTATGATGGTTGCATAAAGGGGTTTACCAACTAATCTTTGGTAAGGGATGATGTCATGTAAACCAACATCTCTAGTGGAACCAGTCACCAAATCATGATCTACTGAAGTCAGCCTTAGGTTGGATTCAAGAGGAGTAGGAGCAGGTTTTGCACCTGTGAGACCTGCATCAGCAATGAGTTCTAGAATGTACTTCCGTTGATTCAAGATGACTCCCTTTGAGGATCTCAATATCTCAATACCCAAAAAATACTTGAGCTCACCTAGGTCTTTTAGCTTGAACTTCTCATGCAAACTGTTCTTAGCTCCAGTGATGAGTTGTTCACTATTACCTGTGATTAGTAAGTCATCCACATAAAAAAGGACAATCACCTGGTCTACTTCTCTTTTGAGTGTAAACAAGGAGTAATCATGAGCACTCTGTATGAAACCAGTGGCCAGCAGGGCATTAGTGAGCTTCAAGTTCCACTGTCTAGATGCCTGCTTGAGGCCATACAAGACTTCAGCAACCTTCATACTTTGGTCTCTCCTGATCTTCTGAACCCTTCAGGCATTTCCATGTATACCTCCTCATCCAGATCACCTTCAAGGAAGGCATTATAAACATCCATTTGATACATGTTCCAACCTTTTGATACAGGCAATGCAATCACACATCTTACTGTCACCATCTTAACAATTGGTGAGAATGTGTCATGATAGTCCAGTCCTTCTTACTGGCTATACCCTTTTGCCACCAGCATGGCTTTAAATCTCTCTACCTCACCATTTGCCTTATATTTCACCTTATACATCCATTTTGATCCCATAGTATTCATCCCACTAGGTAAGTCCACTACTTCCCAAGTATTGTTGTCTTCAAGTGCTTGAATATCATGTTGCATGGCCTGAACCCACCTCTTGTCCCTTGCAGCTTGTCTATAGTGTTTGGGTTCCTCAACACAGTCAAAGAATTTGCTTAAGTAACTCTTGTAAGAAGGAGTCAACTTGTCATAGGTGAGAAAATTGACAAGGGGATGTGTAGTACTACTTTGTTTCTTATTTGGAGTGGTGTAATCTTTCATCCAACTAGGTTCTCTGGTAGTTCTTCTAGTGGGAATAACTGCAGGCAGTGGTAATACAGGTTTAGAAGAGGGTTGAGTGCTTTCCAACTCATCTCTATCTTCCTCCAGGCCACAACTATTATCATGGGATTCTTCAACATTCTGATACATAATGTCTTCAACATGGATGTCTCCAGTAATATCAATGTTAGCAACTTCATCATCCTTTTCAGATTGATCAACCAAGTTCAAAGGGGAACCAGCAGAAGTAGCAGAAAAATCTATTTGTGGCTTTAACCGAGCATAAGGGAAAACATCAGCCAGAAACTTCACATCTCTGCTAATGGATATCTTATTTGACTTGATGTCTATCATTATGTAACCCTTTTGAAGTTCTGAGTAACCAATGAGAATGGCAGGAGTAGCTCTTTCAGCAAACTTATCACCTTTTGGTAGCATCAGAATATAACCAACACAGCCTATAGTCCTTAGGTGAGATAAGGATGGCTGTTTTGAATAAAGCAATTCAAAGTGACTCTTATTTCCTATAGTTGGTGAAGGTAATCTATTTATCAAATATACTGCATTTTTGACATAGAAACCCCAATATCTGATAGGTAAATGTGACTGAAATCTGATAGCTCTAGCTACATTCAAAATGTGTCTATGCTTCCTTTCCACTACACCATTTTGTTGTGGTGTGTAAGGACAACTACTTTGGTGTATAATACCTAGATCATGAAATAAGTTTGTAAATTGAGAGTTAAAGAACTCAGAACCATTGTCATACCTTACAACCTTTACATGAGATTCAAACTGAGTTTTGATCATTTTAAGAAAGTTTGTGATAGCAACAATTGTTTCATATTTCAATTGTAACAGATATACCCATACAAATCTGCTATAGCCATCTACAATTGTCAAGAAGCAATGCTTCCTATCTATTGTGGGAACCTTGTAAGGTCCCCAGAGATCCATGTGCACAAGTGCAATTCTTTCAAAAGCCCTAGAATTACTTATAGGAAATACAAGCCTAGTCTTTTTGGCTAATGGACAGACTGGACATGTTATATCACTACTATCTTTATTATTCTGAGCTAACCTCAAAGGTCTTAAAAATTGAGAAGGGGGATGACCAAGCCTGTTGTGCCATAGAGTGACATCCTGCACTGTTGTTCCTGCAATGGTCAGCTGATGGTTGCATGCAATCTTTTGCTTGTGTTGTGTTGTAATTTCCCCTTTGAAGATGTACAATCCTCCCTCTTCTCTACCAATCCCCTTCACCTTGCCACTGTAGAGGTCCTGGAAGACACAATAATCGGGGTAAAAAGATACAAAACAAGACAGTTCCCTTGTGATTTTTGAGACTGATAAGAGGGTGAACTTGAAGTCAGGGACATGTACGACATCTTTTACATTCTCATTTTAAATATGGACACTTCACCAATGTGACTAATTTCCACCTTGTCTCCGGTAGGTAAATGAACCTGGTTCCTCTGAGATTTAGTTAAGTTGTGGCTCCTTGTCAATAAGTTTGCATCTACTGTAATATGATGGGATGCACCAGAATCCACTATCCAATCCTATGTAAAGATATTTGACATTAAACAAGTAGCAATACCTGCCATATTGACCTGCTTAGAATTGGAGTCTATAACATCTTTGTTCAACATCTCTAGTATCTGCTTGTACTCCTGATCTATGACGGCATGTCCTTTTGGTAGAAAGGCCTTGCTATCCTCCTGACTAGTTGAGGCATCTTGAGAGGAATCATAGCGATTGCTAGATGCGTTGTTTGCTGAATGTTGTCCTCCATAGTATGAGGAATTTACTGGACTTCTTTGGTTATTTGCTGCTGAAAATTGCCTCCCATGGTTACCAGTGTGAGAAGGCCCTAATGTGTTTCTCTGGTTGCCATATCCAGTACCTGACTTCTTCCTCTGTTTCCAATCCTCAGGATATCCTATCAACCTGTAACAATTTTCCTTGGTGTGACCAGTATAGTGACAAAAGTCACATTTCTTTCCTTTGTAATATTCCCTGCCATAATTCTTATTCGCATTCATAGCAATAGGATCAGATTTCTCAACTACGTTTTCCATATAACTAGAGTGTTGTATCTCATCCTCTATGATCATAGCATAAGCCTGATTTATAGAAGGTTTGATCCCTTTCAGTAAAATCTGCCTACGAGCTTGATCATATGATTCATTTAGGCCACTTAGGAATTGAATCAACCTTAGTTGTTGTAAGTGATCAACATATTCTTTTGATTGAGGACATGCACAACTAGGATTCGGCACAGCAGCATCATATTCTCCCCACAGAGTTTTCAATTTTGTAAAGTAAAGGGATACAGAGTCAGTACCTTGTGTTAATGTAGTGATCTCCCTGTGTAGTTGATATATCCTCATACGATTTACTTTATCAAACCTTTCCTTTATATCTGACCAAACTGAAAAAGCAGTTGTGGCATACACAATTCCACTCAGAAGCTCTTGACTCACTATGTTCATCAACCATGACAACACAATTGCATTGCAAGTTTCCCACTGTTCATGTAACTCCTCCCTGTATAGTGCTCTGATACATGTTCCTGTAACGAAACCACACTTTCTCTTTCCTAACAACGCAATCCTCATTGATCTGCTCTAGATCCCATAATTCTCAGCTCCTGTCAACTTAATAGGAATCAACACAGCTCCTAAAGCATCTGATGTGCCGATGTATAAGGGATCATTTTGATCGATTTTCGATATTGCCATTGATGCAAACCAAAACTGCCACCTCTCAGCTGAAATCTATCTAGTCTAAACTAATAATTCTTCTTCTGGATAGCCAGAACCTGACTGGTCTGATACCATGTGAAAATTAGGAACTCAAAGCTCACAAACCTTTGATGGAACAGAGAAGAAACGAAAATAAGAAGAAGAGGAAGAAGATTTTTATTTCATAATGAATCGTCTATTACAAATGATGAAGGCCAAAGCCTTATATAGAAATAGAGAGGAAACATCTAGAAGCATCTAGAAAGATCACATTGAGCTAACCGACTAACTGAATTTGCCAGCTCATATGTACTCCTAACAGCTATTGATGACATGATCAATTCTCAACTAACTCCGTAATTAACCACTAATGGAAAGCTAATGTAACAGTAAAATTCAGTAGAGTAGCAATGAATCAACTCATATTTGAATAGAGACCACCTTCCATTGACATTTTCCGGTGCTCCATGGCCGTTCTTGGCAGAGATGATGGGAGCAAAGGGGCATCTAGTGAAGATGAGGTTTTCTGGAAAAGAATGCAAACCCCATGGGAAAGGAGCGTTGGAGTCTTTTCTGGGAAGAGAAAAGTGGAAAAGTCATTGGTTAATTTGGGTCGTCCAATCATTTGATCGGACGGTTAATAAAAATTAAGAGTTAAAAGAAATTTTTTATTAATATACATATATATATATATATATATATATATATATGGGAAAATTATCAAAATGTCAATATTTTGACATTTAATAGGATCCCGTAGCCACACTTTCAATATTTACTTAAAATGTCAATATTTGAATTTGTTATGTATTTGATTTATGTATTTTTTATTTGTTTGATTTGCAAGAATACAATTATTTAATAACAAAAAAGTGAAAATCAGGGGAGAGAATATTGTTTTTAAAAAGGGATATATTACTTAAAATTCTCATCCGTTATAATTTCAAAGAATTCCCCTTTCTCATTCGATTGGATCAACAGTTTCAATCTCCATTTTTCTCCTTTATCAAGATCTTAATCATGGATGGTGAAATTAAGAACATCAAGAAGTGGAACATATTGTATCCAGTTTATATAAAGTCAAAAAAGATGATAGCGGAAGGAAGAAGAATTTGTGTAACGTGGTGGAAATAATACAATCTGTCGAGGAGGATACCATATTCTAAAAAAAAATACAAATTGACTGTGAAAGAAATAGGGATACAAGATTCAGGAAAAAAAAATAGCATACATAGTGGAAATAATATAATCCGCTGAAGAAGGATACAATATTCTAAAAAAAAAATACAAATTGACTATGAAGAAAATATGATACATATATGTATAAGAAATACAAATCCATTTGTCATACCTATTGGAATGACTACAAACTAAAAAAAAATACAAAGAGTAAAAGAAAAACAATTGACAAACAAAAATTAATATGAATACAATTTTTGCAACATTTTTTTCAGACTCTCTCTTTCTTCTTCTTCTTCTTCTTCATCTACCATGTTCCTTTTTTTTATTTTTTGTTCACCAAATTGAAATCCGAATCTGTATTCACTTGTGCATTAGTAACCCTATAAGCAAAATTTGAAATTATTAAATATGAATGTATAAAAAATCAATTCTTCTCTGACTCTCTCTTTCTTCTTCTTCTTCGTTTGCTATATTCCTTTTTTTGATTTTTTATTCACCAAACCCAAATCTGAATTCGTATGCACTTGTGCATTAGTAACCCTATAAGCAAAATTTGAAATTATTAAATATGAATGTATAAAAAATAAAACAATATACGATCTATGAATGCTAATGTAGATTACTACAATCTACTAAATCTGAAATATGAAAACAAAGTCACAAAAAAATCGAACAATAGTGTTTAAAAGACGAAAAATCTCAAAATACATAAAAGAGGGAAATCTCACAAAATACTTGGTGAATATGAAAACAAACTTCCAAAAAAATTGAACAATACTGTTTAAAAGACGAAAATCTCGAAATATAAAATACACTACAAAAAACCCCTGAATTGCCAACAAAATTATCCGTTGGTGAATTGATTAAATTGGTTGGCAAATGAATTTTCCAACCGAATACCAACTAATGTTAATCCGTTGCTAAAAAGCTTGTCACTAATTTTTACCAACTCATTTCAGTTAGTTGGTAAAATTACCGACTAAAAATCAGTTGGTAAATACATTAACAACTTGTTGGTAATTGTTGAAATGTAGCCTTGGATTTTTCGTTGGTAAATTCACCAACCAATTTTCGGTTGGAATATTGTTGGTAAGTTTACTAACGAAGAGCAAAATAGTTAGTAAATTTAGTTCTTCATTATTCAATTTTGTTAGTGATATGTTGGCAAATATACTAAAATAAAACAAAATGTTGTTAGTATTCCGTTAGCAATTATATAACAGATAACAACTTGGTTGGTAAGTTCGATAGTAAATTCACCAAAATACATTGGTAATCAGTTAGCAATTTCGGTTAAGAAAAAAAATGCGTTGGTATTTCGTTGGTAAATTACCAACGAATTTTAAATCTATAAGTAAGTAGAGAAAATAGCCTAAAACCCCCCTAATCTATACCCGAAATCCCAACTACACACTCCAACTTCACGGGGGTCTATGACCCCCCTAGAGTGTTTAAAACTGAAATAATTACACCCTTCAAAAGCCACAACCAGATCTATGTTGATATGTGAATATCGCGCACTTGACAAGTAGAAATTTTTTTTTAAAATTTTTTTTTTGACTTTTTATATAATTATTTATCCTTTTCTTCTATATTCTCACCATCCTTCATACACCAAAGATACATTCACCATCATTGCAAACACAAAAAAATTATTGGAGTTGCACTTGTAAGGAAGAGAGGTGAATAATGATGGCGAAACTCATCGAGGGATATTCAAATTACTTTGCTCATCGAAAAATCTAAAAATAAAGTAAGAAAAAAAGTGAGGGGAAGGAAAGAGAGAGGACAAACACAGGCAGTGATGTTGCCATTAATGGAGGTTAGCAGATCCTCTTAGGGGAGATGAAGAGGAGCCGACATTGTGCTTCACGTCATAGTCGTCGTCAATGCCGGCGACAATTTTGAAAAGGAGAAGTTGATTTACCGGCGATTGAACCATTGATAATATACCAATTTTGAGATGTAGTTGATTGATTGAGATTTAAGATCCATAATTAAAGTATCTTCCAAATCAAATTCAAATCTGTATAACAATCGTCAAAATATTGATGAAGAAATAAGGATTAATGGTGGGGAAGAAGGAACAATGGTTTATTTAATTTGGGGAAGATGACCCTTGCCCATCTCCCAATTTTATTACATTTTCTAACGTTTTTTCCTCTTTTAATGCGCCTAGAGGAGGTGTTCTCACCTTCTATGATAGGTCAGCACTCAAGTGTGTAGTAAATAGAGAAATAAAATGTTCAGGGGGGTAATAGGACACTCGTGAAGTTGGAGTGTGTAGTTGGGATTTCGGGTATAGGTTGGGGGGGGGGGCTTTAGACCATTTTCTCTAAGTAAGTATGACTATCTACTTTTATAACTTACGTTACTAATTGGTTTGTATCTCAGAAACACACAAAACGCTCAGTACTAATTCGTTAGGAAGCTTACTAACTGATTGTTATTTTGTTGGTAATGTATATCATTTATGTTCAATATTTGGTCAGTAATTGATTGGTAATGTATATTGCCATATTACTGACTAGGCATAATACATAAACATGACCCTTAACTTGGCTTCAGCGAATAACTATGCCCTCCAACTTTGAGTGTGTACAAGTAGGCACTTAAACTTGTATAGAATTGAACAAGTAGACACACATGTCCTACATGGCATAATACACGTAGGACGCCACGTAGGACACAAAATTGCCATGTAGGTGCCATGTAAGATGAATGTGTCTATTTGTTCAATTTTATACAAGTTTAAGTGTCTACTTGTGCACACCCAAAGTTAAAGGTCATAGTTGCCAGCTGACGCCAAGTTAAGGGTCATGTTTATGTATTATGCCTACTGACTAAATGGTAATTCGATAGTAAATTTTCATTTTATATATTTATATTAATCAATAGCTTTTATGTATCTTAAAAAGTTCGAAAACATAATAAAAACAATGATTCTTTGATAAATTATAACTTGAATAAAATAATGCAAAACCTAAGATGAAAAGTTCAAAATAAATCCAAATACGGAAACAGATCATGCAAAACCTAAGATGAAGATTTCAAAATAAATCCCAATACGGAAACAAACAATGCAAAATCTACTTAGGATAGTTTGAAATTTTAAATGACTTATATCATTATTTGATAATGGGTCATTTCTAAGCTAAGGTGGTGTACTAGTTGGAGGTGTACCAGTGGGCAGTGTACTAGGGGTGGTTTAGGCAGCCCAGCTATGAGGATGGGCAAACGTTCTTGGAGAATTTAATCAACTTGCTCTTGCATTTCTAGCTGCATTTCATGTTTCATTTCTTCACGCAATTCATGTCGTATCTCTTCTCTCATCTCATTCTTCATCTCCTCCTTCATTTCTTGAACATATTCCTTCACTCGAGCATCAAAACTACAATCTTGAGGTTGAAGTAGATGATGAACCAATGTTCTCATAGAAAACTGCTTGAGAACCAAGACCATATATACATGCCTTCTTAACCCCACCCACTTAATCCATGTAAATCTTTGAAAAATCTACTGTCGGAGACTCACCAGATACAAGCTAAAATCCAGATGTGATCTTAGACATTACAGCATCCTGAAAAAACAAAATATATGATATTATGGTTAGGAGCACACACTAAAAGTAATTTAAAATAGAGCTAGTGGCAACTACATGGGACCTATTGTTTGTGATAAAATAAAGCTAGTGACAGCTACTTGAAAGGTTTGGAATTGGGTAATTTTAAAAAGAAAATTGTAAATACGAAAGGAAGTATGGATGACATTTGTCTTTAGTATATTTTTATGGTTCACAATAACATATTTCTCTGCATTTTTCTGTAATAACAAAAATCCCCTCTATTACTTATAGAGATGCAACAGAAGGTCAGATGAATCTGCCAAGAAAACGAAGGAGGAAAGCAAGGATTATCACATATGAATGGAAATCCAACGGACATATACAAGAATATACTCAACAGGAATAATAAATTGTACAACAATCACAGGAAACCTTGTCGAGTACACTCCAAGTCCCACAACAAAACCCAAGACAAGAGAAGAGTTCAATGCCTACTAGTGGAATTGGAAGCCCACCCCTGGATTTGGTAAACTTCCCTATTCTTAGTAAGCCTACACCTTCTAAGAATAGCTTCGCAATGTTGGCCAGTGGAATTGAGAAGTCTCATAACATACTCCCTGATAGAGGTGGGTGCCAAAGTACATCTCTATGAATTGGTTATGTTGGAATACAAGAGGTGCGAATAAAAGGTATAAGCAGAAAGAGTTAACGCACTATATCTGTAGTAATCATATTAACCTAGTAGGCTTAGTAAAGATTCGAGTGAAAACTCATAAAAGTAATAGGATCTTCAATAACTTGACTTCAAATTAGGGTAGCCTGCATAATTATCAGAAGGCAACAAATGAGCGGGTATGCATCTTATGGAACCCCCAATGGTACGATGTTGTCTTGGTTGATGAGGAGGCGCAATTCATTCATTGCTTAGTTAAAAGAAGAATTGATGAATCTGAAGTCGTGGTCACCATAATCTAAGGTTATAATAGCTTGGAACAAAGAAAGTCAATGTGGGTGAATCTACAGTAAATTGGCCAATTTGTGAATAAACATTGGTTGCTATGGGGTGATTTCAATGTTGTACTCTCACCAAATGACAGATTAATGGGGAATTCCATGACTAGGTGAAATACAAGATATCTCTGACCGTATACAACACTTATCTCTCAGCGAACTACCATGGAAAGGAGAAATTTTTGCATGGAAAAACAAGCAATCAGGGGTGGCGGATAGAATATGGAGTATGTTGGACAGGGCTCTTGGTAATTTTGACTGGATGATGACCTAGCTGGGACATGTGCAAATTGAGTACGACTTGCCAATGATTTCTGATCACTCTCCCATGATTCTTAAGTTTCGTGCAGCACCTCAGATGAAAAAAAACTCCATTATGATTTTTCAATGTCCTAGCTGACCATGAAGAATTCTTACCTATTGTTAGTGAAGTACAGAGGCAACAAGAAAATCACAGGAGGATGAAAAATGTACGGCTTTAGCTGAGGGCACTTAAGCCACTACTCAAAAGGCTGCATAGTAGAGAATTTCATAATATAAAGCAACAAATTGATAGTGTCAGGGCAGAATTGAAGGTAGTTCAAGCACACTTGAGTATGCAGTGTAGTAATGGGCTAATAATTGCAGAAAAGGCCCTCTTATTGAATTTGGACAAGTGGTTTTTGATAGAGGAGAGCATCTTGAAGCAAAATTCTAGGGCGAGGTGGATTAAGCTTGGGGATTCCAACACAAAGCATTTCTCTGCAGTGATGAAGCTAAGAGCTCAGAGGAAAAAAATATCTGAAATTATGTCTTTATCAGAAACCAAGCTTACCACTCTTGAGGACACACAAACTGAAAATGTTACTTTTTACAAAAGTCTTATGGTTTCTGCAACTCCTACACTACCAGCAGTAGACAGATCGATTATGAGAAGGGGAACTACACTTACTCTAGAACAGCAAACTACTCTATGTGCTTAAGTAACCGACCAAGAGATTATAGATAGTCTCGGTTGCATTGATAAAGCAGGGCCAGTAATCCACAATGATGTTTTGTTAGCTGTTAAAGAGTTCTTTCACACTGGAAAATTATACAGAGCCGTCAACTGCACTACTACGACATTAACCTCCCTCGTTGTTTATCTCCACTATTATAACCATGTGTTTAATGTTTGGGATAAACATGATGAATGACGATTAAGCAAATCCTCAACAAAAATTAAGAAAGATAATCAGTAATGTTTGGCGTTACTTACATATGTGCTTTTAGACTTCAGATCCACAAACTCATTGTTTCCTTTGGTATGCCTCTTCTTCAAAAGTTCGTGCAGATAAGGAGGTCGTCCAAGAACATTCGCCGAAAATTGAAATCACATCTACAAAGTTATTACATAAGGAATAACTTTGAAAAAACTATAAAGCACTTGGATGGGGCATTGTTGATCATATGAGTTGTCCAATGTGCGGAGATGCAATTGAAACTATAGAGCACTTGTTTTTTCAACCTCCCACAACGTATGGACTAAGTTACTGCAGTGTCAGGGCATAACAAGAGCTCCTATGGGAAGGAAGGATGAAGTAGAATGGGTAAGTAATTTAATGAAAGGAAAGAGTCCAAAAGTAGATATATATATATATATATATATATATATAGAACTCTCTTGGCTGGTAGTGTATACCATATTTGAATGAAAAGGAATCAACGTGTTTTCAATGTCACACAAAGACGACCTGAAGTTTAGTTAGACAAGTTATCACAGAGGTGTTTCAAAAGAGTAATAACAATAGGAAATTGGCTGCATTGTTAGAAACTATGAACTTGTATCCCTAAATATTTTCTCTTTTTCTAGATGAAGCAACCTAAGTTAATCTTTTAGCTAGTTGTAGTGGTTCTGTTTCATCAGCTATATTTTTCTTTTGTTCTTGTTTGAGCTATACGGTTTCACTTTCGTTATAAAATCAGTACTTACAAAAAAAAAAACAGATAGTATAGTTTACCTTAAACTCCTCCCAGTAGAAGTCCTTAATCTCTGGTGTAACTGACTTCCAATCATGTCCTTCAGGATCCAATTTTTCCTTAAAGATTTTTGTGATCGCCCGAGATACATCGTTACGTGGCTCCAAACTTGTATAATATAAGAAGTAATTATTTCAATACTCAATTTTATTTATGTACATCAAGCAGTGTCTAGAGTGTATTATCAGTGTCTTTAGCGACAATATAAGATCTTAAAGAGGTTGAGGAAGTAAGGAAGAAAAATATGAAACTTATGAAAGTATTATCAAAGAGACAAGGATTAGATATATATTATAAAATCCTGTCATTATCATATCTTGAAATGACTAGCTAGGAGGAGCCGATACTGAGCTTGGGTTCAATACATAGATTCAGATATAAGCTTAATCTGGAACAAGTAAAAAAAATTCTATTATGAAATCTAAAGATATACCGCAAAGATAAGAAAACCTTCCGGGAATGAGGACTGTTGAGATCAAAGAAATGTCACACTATACACACTAATATCAAACAAGATTCTAAAAAATGCACCATATAGTTGATGTCTACCATGAAAATTCGCTATGGGGTGGGAGAAAAATAGAAGATAATTATTGATTAGAAAAGTAGGCTCAAGTATGTCATTTCCAAACTTAGAAGTGTTATTTCAATATACAAGAAGTATCTACGATTAATACAAGCAAAAAATGAACTGAAATGCCACTTAAAAAAATCAACATTTACTCTGCAGTTCATGTTCTCAGTTATGAAATAAGCAGTTCCTGCAAATAACAAGAAAACAACTTCTTGAATTTATCAGATGAGTGCCTCAAATGCAGACATAGAATTCAGTGAGCGAAGAAAATTATAGAGGATTTCACATATTCCTACCAATTCTTAGTCCCTTAGTAAGATATGATCCAGTGCGAAAAGAAGAAACATACTAGCTGAAAGCAATTCATGGATTGAAAAATTATAAGTCAACAAAATAATGCAAGTTAAATGATAGTATTTGCAATTATTGGGATATATCAAGGAAAATCAAACTACCAAAACAAAGTACTCCCCACGTATGGAAGTTGACAATAGTTTGGTTTGACATTTTATCATCTATTTTCCTGAACAAACAGTACCAAGTATATAAAACTTATATTTTTCTCATCAAAACAACACTACATCTGTATAAATTGAGAGGTCCTAACTCAAGGCAAGAGCTTAAAAGTTTATCACCAATAAAAGCAAAGTAAATAATAATTTTGCCACACAATTTGAACATGTAGATCAAGAGCAAAAGTTCTGGGGAACTGCACATGGGGAATTCTGCTGCCACATTCTATAAATCTGATTCCTTACCATATGTTGTTGCCACATTCAACTATTGCTTCTTATATAAGAGAAATGTAGACATCAGTGAACAAGCTACTTTCTACAAGAACGAATTATTTTTGTATTGATTTAAAAACACCTCAATTTTGTAATTCACTCCCCATTAATACAATTTAAGAAAATCAACAAAACTTCTAAAGATTTATAAAAAAAGTATGGAAGAAAATAAACATAGCTTAGTTTCTTGCCTGAAGCAAAACAATGTAAATGAAACAATGTCGTAGTGTACTGTCCCATGACAATTTCAATTGGGATGCGGGTACCATCAGTTGTATTTGACGAAGTTGTGGATATAATGTCATTTCTAGGTATTTCGATCCCCACGAATGAAGATGGTCCCGATATGTTGAATGCAACTGAATCTGGTGTAACTGGTGTCGGCAGTTCAGGCAATGATGGTGCTTGATCAGGTGCGAAACTCGACATTAGCGGAGATTCCACTGGATCTGCTGTCCTTTTTCCAGAATATCTACTATGTCCACCCCCTCAAGGTGCCATATCTGTAATTTCAAAGTTAAATGTGGATGAAATAATAACATAATGATTGAATCATGATTTGATCTAATTATAACAAGAATAGGTAATTAGTTGATATATCACTTCAAGAACAAGATCCCTCTGAAAATTTAAGAAAAAACATGTTAATCTACTTAGCAAATAAAAATATAAACACTTCTAGGAATAAAATTATCTCATCACTATTCCAAACATAGATCTAGAATGAGAGTGAAGAATAGTTGTTCAAACAAAACAACCTGGAGAACTATTAAAACAAAATAAGTATACTGGTAAAAGAGACGAAATATAAAATCAACTTATATACTACGTTTCAGCCACTCTAACTTCTACATTTGAAGAGATTGGAGCACTTTGACTCTATTCACTGCCACTTTCATATTATGCCTCTTCATTCTCATTTTCATCATCTGATTCTGATTGTATTCATCATGAAACTCTGTCTCATCATCTAAATTATCATCCTCGTCTCTTAAGTTTATGAATTCGCCATTTGGATCATTCCGGACAATAACTTCACTATCAGACACCACATCAAATCTTAAACCATCTTCGTCACATTGGAATGGCTCTGCAACATCTACTAGAGGGGACACTAAAGATGACGGAGGCATATCCACAATACCCCGAGCTTTTGTTTTGCACACAGCCCACCAATCACCCTTATCATGTCGTAAGCTAGGATAAGTCGCATAATACACTTGTGCCGCTTGCATTGCCAAAACAAATGGTTCATACTTCCTCAATTTTCTTCTATGATTGATATCCACTAGTTTATATTGCGGGTGAATCTTCATTCCTATGTTTGGTGTAGGGTCAAACCATTCACATTTAAATAAAGCAGTTCTTTTGATTGGTGTACTTCCCTTGTACTCCAATTCAAGAATTTCAGTAAGCACACCATAGTAGTTATTGTCATCTGCACCATAATTGGTTCCTTTTATGCAAACTCCACTGTTATTAGATGCTCTAGATAAACTGCATCCTTTAGTGTGAAATTTAAAGACGTTGACATTATAACCAGTGTATGGCTTCGCTGATCGACATGGACCTTCTGCAAGTGCCTTGATGAACTGATTATCTATGTGGACTCGGGCCTATTAAATTAAAAAATATTAGAGTTTTGTATAAGTGAAGTAAGTACACATGGAAAGATATTTTACAAATGCTCACATATCTTATGAACCATGATGCAAATTCTTCATCAAGTTTCCTGTCCACTTCCTGCTCCGTAATTTGTGGAAAATTTTGACAAAGAGAGTCAATAAAATTCCTTTGGATCACATATAAGAAAAAGAGTATGTAATTTTTGTTTTGATAATTTTAGTGTATAAATGAAAACAAAAGTTTGTAATCTTACTCCACATATGGTTGCACTTCTCTGCAATTTAGTAAAATATAAATATGAGCTGCTTTAAGTTCTTCTTCAGTAAGATATCTCCGATTTAGTTCGCCAAATCCTCGACCTGGATAGGAGAATATAGAAAGATTATCATCGTATCCATGTTGTTCATCCATACCACCATCGTCATTCCGTGGCACTTTTCTATGCCTTGTGTAAACATGAGGCTCGAAGTAGTGTGAACAAAATGATGAAGCTTCCTCAACTATATGTGCATTGCATATGCATCCTTCAACATGTGCCTTATTTCGAACATTATATTTATATTTTCGGATATTTCTGAAAATAGCACAAAAGCTCAAGGTGTTAGTCACTCATAATGATGAAAACAAAGTACTTAAATAGCCAAGTCTATTTTGGTGGTTGGGGACAGATGAAAGAAATTGCATATTGAGTGTGTAGTATTATGAAATAGGTGACTTACCATTTAAATACTTAGGAGTTCCGTTGTCTACTGAAAGGATGACAATTTTGCAATGCAAACCTTTAGTAGATAAAACTATAGCAAAGATTACTAACTGCATGGCTAGAGAATTATCATATGTTGGGAGGCTTCAGCTAATTAGAGCAGTACTTTTTTGTATCCAAGAATACATGTCACATCTGTTTTTACTACCACAAAAGGTTTATTAAACTCATTGAAACTGCTTGTAGGAACTATTTGTGAACAGGTCAAACCAATATTACTAAAAGGACACTTGTAGTCTGGGACAAGGTGACTATTCCTAAAGGTTCAAGAGGCTTGAATATTAATTTAAAGATCTGGAGTCAAGCTGCAACATGCAAATAGAGTTGCCCGATATGCTTCTTGAATGATAAGAAAGATGTTCCATATGTGAAAATTCTGGCAGATTATCAATTTATACATACAAACAGATCATAAGGGGGGGGGGGGTATAAAATATCATATACTTATAAACTTTAAGAGGTTTTGCAGAAGAAGTTCCTTGGAAAAATCTTGTATGTCATAATATTTCATGTTGTGAAGACTGAGCTATGCATTTATTTAAGAAGTAACAAGAGGTTATTTGAGCTTTCAAGTTCTCTTTAATTAGAGTTATGACTTTTATATTAGAACTATTGATTAGGATTGTCATAAGGATTGTAAGGTTATTTAGGCGTTGTCTGAGAAGGGAAGATTGTTGGTTGGCTCCTCCCTAAGCTTTGTATTGTCGCTTGGTGATTAATAAAATCAGTTTAATTGCCAAAAATAAAGTACTTGAATATATAAACAATGTCTTACCTCTCAAATGGATACATCCATCGATATGGTACTGGACCAGCTATCATTGCTTCGTAAGCGAGATGCACAGGGAGATGCTCCATTGAATCAAAGAAGCTAGGAGGGAATACACACTCTAATTTACAAAGTATTTTAGGTATTTCTTGTTGTAGTCTTACCATATTCTCTTCACGAATTACTGTAGAAGTGACATCCCTAAAGAAAAGGCTCATCTCAGTAAGTGCTTCCCACACTTTTTTTGATAATAGCTCACGGAATGCAACAGGTACCAATCTTTGCATAAATACATTACTATCGTGACTTTCCATACCGAATAACTTGTGTTTTTTCATGTCCACACACCTTCCCATATTCGAGACATATCTATCAGGAAATTTTAAATTTTTCACTGATTCACACAACAATTTTTTTGACTCTTGTTTTAGTGTGTAAATAGCTTTCGGGTACTTTCCATCAACAACATGTAAGTAATTCAGGGCATCGATAGAACTCTTTCAAGTCTTCTCTTGATTTGGGATTATCTTTTGTTTTACCATCTACCCCGAGCACTGTGTTGAAAACATTCTCAAAGAAGTTTTTCTCAATGTGCATTACATCTAGATTATGCCGAATGAGATTGGTACTCCAATATGGCAAATCCCAGAATATGCTTCTCTTCTTCCAACCAGAAAACTTACTAATCTGACGATTAATAATATCAGCCCCAAGTTCTGTTACCTTTTTAAGTCCCAGTTCTTCTATCTCTTTTAAGACATCTTCACCTGACCGTAATGGGGTAGGCTGCATGGTTACTACTCTGTTCTTTCTAAATGAGATCTTATCCTTTCTATATGGATGATTCAGTGGCAGAAACTTACGGTGGTTGTCAAACCAGGACTGCTTACCACCTTTCGTCAAAGTAAAAGCATCAGAATTCTCCATACAATATGGACATGCTAGCCTGCCCGAAGTACTTCATCTAGACAACATCGAATATGCAGGAAAGTCACTGATTGTCTACATCAAAGCAGCTCGCATTTTAAAATTTTGCTTCTTAGAGATATCATATGTGTTGACACCTATATTCCATAGATTCTTCTACTCAGCAATCAAAGGCTGCAAGAAAACATGTAGTTGCTGCTTAGGATTCTTTGGTCCAGGAACTATAACACATAAAAATAAATATGGATCTTTCACACACATCTAAGGAGGCAAGTTGTATGGTGTCACAATTATTGGCCAAGATAAATATTGCTATCCTGTTTGCCCAAATGGTTGAAACCCATCAGTGGATAGCCCCAATCTAACATTACGACTTTCCTCTGAAAAAGATGGATGGATCTTATCAAAGTGCTTCCATGCAGGTGCATCTGAACAGTGACGCATCACACCTTCCTCAACTTCATGTTCAGCGTGCCATCGCATGAGTGAAGCAGTTGCTTTGGAAGCATACATTCGTTGCAGCCATTGAGTAAGAGGAAAGTAATACATCTATTTGAATGGTACAAGATTTTTCTTCGAAACAAATCTTTGACTTGTAGGCTTATACCTGGGATGACTACAAAACTTGCAATTTACAAGTTCACTATCCTCTCCCCAGTAAATCATGCAGGCATTGACACAAGTATGAATTTTTTCAACTGCCATGTTCATTCCCCTCATTAACTTTTTAGTTTCATAGAAATTTTTTGGCATCACATTATCAGGCGGAATCATCTCATTCACATATTGACAAATGTCATCAAAACATCTTTCAGAGAGGTGATGTTCAGCCTTGATATGCAACAAATGAGCAACAACTGATAATTTTAAGTGCGTTTCACAACCAGGCCACACTTCTTGATTTGCAGAATCAATCATATCATAAAAATGTTGAGCATCAGGATTAGGTAATTCTTCCATATCATCTGGAACAAATGCCGGACCATCAAATTCATGAACCATTCTATGATAAGACGTACTAGGTCCAAGATCATCAAATCCACTAACATCAACTGGTAGGTTATTCATAGTATGATCCCTGTTGTGCATTCTTTCATCTTGGTCTATATTTTTCGCAACTTCACTTTCTCCATGCAAGTACCATACATGATATCCCGGTATAAAACCTTCTTTTAATAAATGCCCATGGACAGTATGAACATTTTCAAAGTTTCTATTCTGACATTTCTTTTGGTTACATGGGCACCTTAGTCTCTCACCATCCCTCCCTTCTGGATGACTCATAGCTAACTCAATAAATTGTTGTACACCCCTTAGGAACTCAGGATCATACATACCTTTGGTTAATATTTTGTACATCCATTGGCGATTTGAACTCATTTTACTTATAAACTTCTTTTCTGATAATGTGAGAAGGGTAAATAGTGAAATAAAGGCACGCAGAGAATTGAAAAGAAGAAATTTGCAGTATAACAGAAAATGAAACAGAGAAGAATGTTATTTGTTTTGAAGAGTTAATATCTCAGATGGTCACTCAACTATGCACTTTTCTCTCAGAAAGTCACTCAACTTTCAATTTTAACTCAAAAGTCACTCAACTATGCACTTTTCTCTCAGAAAGTCACTCAACTTTGAATTTTATCTCAAAAGTCACTCAAATATCTACTCTTCTCTCAGAAAGTCACTCAACTATTCATTCTTCTCTCAAAAAGTCACTCAACCTATTAAATTGATACTTTAATTAAGATTTGCTGATATAATTTTTTTATTTAAAAAACAAATTTTTAAAAATAAAAAAATATCCATTCAAACCATTTAATGACCCGCTCCACTTGACCCGACCCGCTAAAAATATAATATTGACCCATTTTATTGACTCTTCCTCCTCTTGTGCGTTTTTTTCTGGTCTCCATTGATGTTTCTTCTTCCTCTTTTAGTTTGCTCTTTTAGTTAAGTTTTAATTTAGGCATCTCAATTTTAAGCTCTATATTATACAGGATATTAAAGGAATTTGATGGATGATTTTTTTTTTCCCGTATTATTTCTCAATTTCAATTTGACTTTGAAACTCTATTGGTAAATTCCCATTGGGTCAATAGGTCAAAGCTTGTAAAATTGGCATAAACATCAAGCTATTTCATGGCCTTGGAATTGAATAAATTGGAAATCTCATTTTCATTTATCAGCAATATATTTAGTTGACATTCAGTAGCAAACTCCATCTTCAAAAGTTGAATTTTGGACTATAATAGAAGATGCCTATATCAAAATAGAGAAAGAGGAGAATCCATTGGGATTTCTACATAACATAGAGCTTGAAGTCGAGATGCCCAAATTGAAACCTAGCTAAAAGGGGGAAGAAGAGGCAATAGCAAAGGAGAAAGAGAAAAAAAAAATGCAGAGAAGAAGAGGAGAAAGAGTCATAAAGAGAGGGAACGGTTTAGGAGAATACGGGCAAAATAAAATGGGTCATATTTTTTTTAATGGGTCGGGTCGAGTGGGTGGATCACTAAATGGTTTAAGTGGTATTTTTTATTTTTTAAAATTTTGGTTTTTTATATAAATAATTTATATCATTAAATTTTAATTAAAATATCAATTAAATAGATTTAGTGACTTTTTGAGAGAATAGTGGATAGTTGAGTGACTTTTGAGATAAAATTTAAAGTTGAGTGACTTTCTGAGAGAAAAGTGCATAGTTGAGTGACTTTTGAGTTAAAATTGAAAGTTGAGTGACTTTCTGAGAAAAGAATACATAGTTGAGTGATCATCTGTGATATTAACTCTTGTTTTGAACTTTAAACTGGAACTCTTTTTTTTATAGCAAGTATGCAGGTTGTATATATAAACTAAATAATAACTTTTTCTCCTAAAATAACTCCAACAAAGTCATATTCAAATAAATAGCTAATCTGATATCATTCCTAAATAATAGGAACTGAAATATTTGACATAGTCAACTTAAAAAACAATAAGTTAAAACAGTAAAAGAAAACATATGAAGATGCACTAATTTTTAACAAATAGCATTACAATTATAAAATTTTTGAATAGTTAAAAAGGGTGCAATTTATAATCAAACTAGCAAGACAAATGTTTCTACTCAAGCTTCTTTATTTAGTAGGTTAGTTTAATCAAAACTTCATTAAACTGGGGAATGGAGAACATATATCTTTCTGGAAAGACAGGTGGCTAGGGCAGAGAGTCTGAAAGATGAATTCCCATCTCTTTTTCTGATTGCCAACAATCAAGAATCTACTATTTCTCAGAATTGGCAAGAAAACTCTTCAACCCCAAAGTTCAGAAGGGAGATTCAGGACTGGGAGTTGGTTTTATCTCGACTACCTTGTATGAAGCATGCCCTACCCAAGACAATCTTAGCAAAAGAAAAATTCAGGTTGCAAATGAATGTTATATGTGCAATCAGATGATGTTGGAGAGTACTAGGCATCTATTTTTTTGCAGTATAACACAGCAACTCGAGTAGAACTAAGAGAACTCCTCAACCAACCACACAACTATCTTTGATTACGGAAATCCCCTTATCAAGGGAATTCAAAAACAAAAGTGTATATTCAATCTTATTTAGTCTATAACCCATGAACCACATACTATATAAACACTATACATTAACCAAGCAAATAAAGAATGTCAGAAGATTTACAATTAATCAAATCAAACAAAATGCGAAAATAAACGTGATAAAGAATACATATTGTTTAGCCGAAAGGATAGCGAAACTGAGAATTCAAGAGTGGTAGATGAATTGCAGATGAGTGTATTTGGAATTTTTTTTCATGAAGTGTGAACGTGGGCAACAATTGGAGAAAGAAAAAACTGAATAATGGCGCCAGTATAGCTCTATATTTTAGGGAGGTGGATTATTTTAGCGGCAATTTTTTTTATTAGGACTATTTTGCAAAAAAAAATATTAGATTCTTGTATTATTTTCGTGCACCATAAAATATAAATTGAGACCAAAAGAATTATACCTAATCTTTTAAAAGATTAGATATGCCATGAAATCATTAATCTAAATATAAAAAATTTGAACAAGCATCAGAGTCTACCCAATAAGTACCTCAGCATAAAATAAGCAACACATGGAATTATTTGAACAAAAAGAGGATGAAAGGGTAACAAGACATACGCTGGACACACCAATATGGGTCCTTTTAGCAGAAATTGATGCATCTAATAGAGCTTGAGCTGCAAATTTAGGTGATTTACAGCTGATGTGAATTTTACCTTCATCCATAGCTCTCCGTTCTAGACGATATGAAGTGTAATACCCAAGCTTTCCAAGGAATGAAAATGCAGAATTTACATGTAGACAGTGACCTATAAAGGCCACTTACGGGCCGTAGTCAGGTTGACGGGCTGTAGGTGAGGAGCCGTCAATGGCTCTGTAAATTTCAGTAATTCTCAGTCTCTGAAGTGTGATCTATGGAGTAGCAGGACAAATAGTGAGTCAGTTGACGGTCCGTAGAATGTAACCGTAGGTGTCCCCCAGACTTGGTTAAATTCTTGAACCTCAGGTTGTGATCTACGGTTGAGGTGTACGGTCCGTATATGGACCTACCAACCGTAGATTGAAGCCGTCGTTGCAGGGTCCTCAGATACCAACTCTCTGAATCTTTTGACGGTTCAACAGGACGGTCCGTCAATGGATGTACGGATCGTAGGTCCTGACCGTAGATGGGCCACGACAGTTTTTAATTAAGGGCTTTCTGGTCTTTTCCCTGGTTAATTCCCTAATTAACTAAGTCGGTTTTACCCTTAATGAAGGTCCTATATATAGTTTTCTATACCTAAATCACTTCATTCTAACTCATTCCCTAATTTCACCTCTCAAATATTTCTCTCTCTAAATGAAATCCTCTCTAGCTCAAGGAAGAAGAAGAAGCTAAGTCCTCCATTGAAGGTCACCCAATCTCCTCCAATTTCTAGTGGACTTTGCTAAGGTATGATGGTATTGACCAATGGAGTTTCTTCCTCCATTGGGCCCTCCCTTTTCTTCATGAATTTCAAGGTTCAATTCCCTTCAAGTAAGCTAGTGATCAATTGTTATGGGTTCTTCTAGTATGAGTTCAAATACTGATTTAATGCTTTGTAGTGCACAATCTAGCGTGGGTAAAGTAATTTAGTGCACGATCTAGCGTGAATTACATGCCTAATTGTGATTATTGCATGAACCCCCATGATCCCAAGTAAATTCTCCCCAATTTGATAATCTATGCCTTGATTGTTTGGTTGAGATAAGAATTGATGAAATTGAGGGATCATCTATGGAATTGAGCATGAATTGGGGTTAAGTGCATGAATTTTGCATGTTCAAGTAAAAAGCATGATTTTCCTCTTCTATGTGGGTTACTTCAAGTATGACTAAATTGCCTTGATTAAATTGCATGGTTTAAAATAAAGGCAATATGAATCCATTAGCTATGAAGGAAAAGCATGATAGAATCATGAAGAAAGAGGTTTATTGAATCAAGCATGGTTTATATGAAATCTATGATATATTGAGGTTGAGTCTTGAAAGGGTTTTCTCATATAATGCTCAACCTAAGCTTGTGAAAGGTTTTCTCACATGTAAAGGATTCATAACTTGTTAAAAGGTTTGCTTAACTAAAATTGAATCAAGAGCTTAAAGAAGCTATTATAGGGGTGTAATCTTGGACCAGTCCATGAAAGAAGAAACACTCAATGAAGTAAGCTTGGACTAGTCCATGGTATGTGAAGTCAAGTTTAAATTGGATTGGCAACCCCAGTTGTGCCTTTCCATGGATATCAATATTTATGATTGTGTAGTGGGAATTATGCATAGAACCAAGTGGACGGGTGACAAGTCCCCATATGTCCTATGCCTATGTGGCCCCACATGTGCTCTTTAACAGGCCCATATTATATCAGCTTAGCTAGTGGATCCACGTAGGCTATGGTTCAGGATTCTACCTTGACAAGTAGAATGGCCCTTTTTCGGTGTAGGAAAGACACCAGATTCCATGTTGAGTTATTCCATGGTCAATAGATCGGTTTAAGGCTTTTCCCACACTTCAGTTTGCACAATGGTGCATGGGTTACTAAAAGTAAAGTAAAGAAAAGAAGAGTAATAGAAAGATGATTTAGCTTGCTTTGGCCATGGCTTATGCTTTATGCTATTTCCTTATATGCCTTATCATGTTTAGCTTGGCCAATTGCATGTCATGTTTATATCTCAGTTTCTAGCATGTTTTATGAGTTTGTATGCATTGCTATCATACTTAGTACTTTATTGTGCTAACACATACTCTTGCCTGCATCAACTTTTTTGGTATAGGACGTGGCAGTTCTCCTACTCGTGGCTAGAGCATTGACTTAGAGTTGAGAAGAAGACTTGGTGATCCCTCATCCATCCGGGGACATAGCCTTGTTGGATTTTACTTTGATGTCTTTCCTTATGTTGGATATTGTATTGGGCTGCGTCCCTATCACTTGTATTCGTATTCTATGATTTTAGAAGGCTTTGAGACATGAGTTGTAGATTTCCACTGTTTTGAGTAAAGCTTTGATTAAAAAATACTCTTTTGAAGTCTTACTTCTCTATTTTCTTGTATGTTATGTATGTTAAGGGCTTGTATGAGGGCTCTCGGGTCTTGTACACCGTGTTACATCTAGGGGCTACCCTGGGTCATGACAAACTTTGTATCAGAGCTAGGTTTTAGAAAGATTCTTGGATGTCTTATATGCCCCATCGAGTAGAGTCTTGTTCATAGGTGTGAAGAGCGCCACACGTATGAATGAGAGGCTACTAGATGTTTAGGAAACTTCACTTATGTTGTTACTCTTGAGTAGTGCCATAGAGTTTAACTATATATCTCTCTCCTAATCATCTATCCTACGCATTTCAGGATATGGCATCTCGAAGGCCCTTCGCTACTAGGAATGCAAGAGAGAATGAAGGGCAAGGAGCTCCTCCTCAAGCTCCACGGCCCTTTGGCTGAGCAAGTGACCCTGCAGAATTTAAGGCTGCTTTCCAAGCTTTGGCCCAAGCCAATAGAGAAGTGGTGATTCCCATGAACCCAAAGGTGGGTACGGCGTGAGAGACTTTACAAGGATGAATCCTCCAGAATTTCATGGCTCTAAGGTGGAAGAGGATCCTCAAGAGTTTATTGATGAAGTTTATAAAGTGTTGATGATAATGGGTGTGACACCGGAAGAGAAGGTGAAGTTGGCCGTTTATCAACTTAAAGGTGTTGCCCAAACTTGGTACAACTAATGGAAAAGTGAAAGGGCTATTGATGAAGGTCCCATAGGATGGGAGAGGTTTAAGAGTGCTTTCCTTGTTCGATTCTTCCCTCTTGATAAGAGACAGGCTAAGGTGCTTGAGTTTATTAATCTTCGTCAAGGGAGTTTGAGTGTGAAAGAATATGCATTGAAGTTCACACAATTGGCTAGATATGCTCCGTCCTTAGTTGCTGACCCAAGGGCAAGAATGAGCAAATTTGTGTCGGGAGTGTCCGATATGTTGGTGAAAGAGTACCGCACCTCCATGCTTGTGCATGACATGGATATTTTTCGTCTCATGGTTTATGCCGAACAAAATTGAAAAAGAAAAGCTTAAAGGGAGATCTAGAGAGACTAAGCGAGCTAGAACCGGAGATGGCAACTTTTCTCATGCAAAATTCGATGGACGTGGTCATTCAAGATTTCGCCAAAGGTTCTCTAATCAAGGTTCTTCCAAGGTTCCTCTAAGATCCAACAATGATAGGGTGCCAAACCCTAAGCCTCAAGGAGGGAACGGTGGTGGATTTTCTTTGCCTAGTTGTACTAGATGTGGGAGGAGGCATGAAGGCAAATGCCTAGCTGGTTCGGATGGTTGCTATACTTGTGGTAAGGCTGGTCACAAGATGAGAGATTGCCCATCTCTCTTGGCTAAAGAAAGAGAGAGTATGCAAGCTGCCCCAAGTAGTTCGGGTTCAGGTGCTCCTAAGCAAAACAGATTTTATGCACTTCAGGCTAGTCATGAGCAAGAGAGCTCACCCGATGTGGTCACCGATACGTTGAAAGTTTTCCATTTTGATGTTTATGCCTTGTTAGATCCCGGTGCTACATTATCCTTTGTGATGCCCTATGTGGCCATGCGGTTTGATATTGTACCGGATATGTTGCTAGATCCTATCCTTGTTTCTCCTCCGATAGGAGAGTCTATTTTAGCTAAGAGGGTTTATAGAGGTTGCTCCATTTCCTTATCCTATAAAGTTACTCTTGTCGATCTCATAGAGCTAGATATGCTAGATTTCGATGTCATTATTGGGATAGATTGGTTGCATGCTTGTTATGCCTCTATTGATTGTTTGACCAGAGTGGTCAAGTTTCAATTCCCTAATGAGCCTATCCTATAGTGGAAAGGGGGAAATTCTATGTTTCGAGGTCAATTCGTTTCTTATCTAAAGGCTAGAAAGATGATCTCTAAGGGTTGCATTTACCATCTAGTTAGGGTGAGGGATGTAGATTCCGAAACCCCTACTCTTGAGTCGGTCCCCGTTGCTAGTGAGTTTCCAGAAGTGTTTCCCGATGACTTGCCCGGTATTCCTCCCGAAAGGGAAATAGACTTCGGTAATGACCTTCTCCCAGATACGCAACCTATCTCTATTCCTCCTTATAGAATGGCTCCGGCGGAACTTAAAGAGTTGAAAGAGCAACTAAAAGACTTGTTGGATAAAGGTTTCATCCGACCAAGTGTTTCCCCATTGGGTGCTCCTGTATTGTTCGTGAGAAAGAAAGATGGTTCACTCCGTATGCGCATTGACTATCGCCAATTGAATAAGGTTACAATCAAGAATAAGTATCCTTTGCCAATGATAGATGATTTGCTTGACCAACTTCAAGGGGTAGTTACTTTTCTAAGATCGACCTTCATTCGAGTTATCACCAATTGAGGGTGAAAGAAGATGATATTCTGAAAAAAGCTTTCCGAACAAGGTATGGTCACTATGAGTTCTTGGTTATGTCGTTTGGGTTGACAAATGCTCCGGACGCATTCATGAACTTGATGAATAGGGTGTTTAAGCAATACCTTGACATGTTCGTCATAGTGTTTATTGATGATATCTTGATCTACCCAAGGAATGAGGATGAGCATGCTAGTCATTTGAGGGTTGTGTTGCAAGTCCTCAAGGATCAACAACTCTTTGCAAAGTTTAGCAAGTGTGAATTTTGGTTGAGATCCGTGGCTTTTCTTGGTCACATTATTTCCGTGAAGACCGAAATGGTCAAGAATTGGCCTAAACCTTTATCACCTTCGGACATTCATAGTTTTTTTGGTTTAGCCGGTTATTATAGGAGGTTTGTTGAGGGGTTTTCTTCAATTGCTTCTCCGTTGATGTCTTTGACTCAAAAGAAAGCTAAGTTTATGTGGTCCGAGGCTTGCGAAAGGAGTTTTCAAGAATGGAAAGACAGACTTATTTCGGCCCCGATATTGACTCTACCGGAAGGAACCGATGGTTTTGTAGTGTATTGTGATACCTCAAGGATTGGGCTAGGGTGTGTTCTTATGCAAAACGAAAAGGTGATTGCCTATACTTCGAGGCAAGTGCATGAGAAGAACTATCCCACTCATGACTTAGGGTTGGCAGCGGTGGTGTTTGCTTTGGAAATATGGCAACATTACTTGTATGGAGTACATGTAGATGTCTTCACCAATCATAAGAGTCTCCAGTATGTGTTTAAGAAGAAATATTTGAATCTCCGCCAAAGAAGATGGCTTGAATTGCTAAAAGATTATGATATGAGCTTTCTCTATCACCCCGACAAGGCTAATGTGGTGGCGGATGCTATTAGTAGATTGTCTATGGGCAGTGTTGCGCATATTGAGGATGGCAAGAAAGAGTTGGTTCGTGATGTTCTTAGTTTAGCTCGATTGGGTGTTTGGTTGATTGATTCCGCTAAGGGTGGAGTTACCATTCACAATGGTTCCGAGTCCTCTTTTGTGCATGATGTAAAAGTTACGCAAAACCTTGATCCTAACTTTGTAGAATTGAAGTAAGAGGTTCTTAAGAAGTCCATAGAGGTTTTCTCCCAAGGGGGAGATGGTGTACTTCGTTACCAAGGTCTCTTATGTGTTCCCGAAGTTGATGATTTAAGAGGGCAAATTTTGTCGGAAGCTCATAGTTCTAGATATTCTATCCACCCAGGAGCTGCCAAGATGTATCGTGATTTACGAGAAATCTATTGGTGGAATGGCATGAAGAAAGACATTGCGGAATTTATGGCTAAGTGTCCTAATTGCCAACAAGTGAAAGTTGAGCATCAGAGAACGGGAGGTTTGACCCAAGACATAGAGATTCCTACTTAGAAGTGGGAAGATGTGAATACGGATTTTGTAGTAGGTTTGCCTCGCACAAGGCAACACTATGATTCGATTTGGGTTGTGGTTGATAGAATGACCAAGTCAGCCCATTTCATTCCCGTCAAAACTTCTTATTCGGTGGAGGATTATATTAAGTTGTACATAAGGGAGATGGTTAGGTTGCATGGAGTGCCTTTATCCATTATCTCCGATCGAGGTGCCCAGTTTACTTCTCAATTTTGGAAGTCATTCCAAAAAGGTCTTGGTACTCGTGTTAAGCTTAGCACGACATTTCATCCCCAAACCGATGGGCAAGCGGAGCATACTATTCAGACTTTAGAAGATATGTTGAGAGCTTGTGTTATTAAGTTCAAGGGTACTTGGGATGACCATTTTCCTTTGATCGAGTTTGCTTATAATAATAGCTACCATTCTAGTATTGGTATGGCTCCATTTGAGGCTCTCTATGGTAGGAGGTGTAGATCTCCCATAGGTTGGTTTGAAATTGGGGAAGTTACTTTGATAGGCCCCGAGTTAGTGCATAAGGCTATGGAGAAATTTTGGCTTATTAGAGAAAGGCTGAAAATGGCTCAAAGTCGACAAAAGTCTTATGCCGATGTTAGAAGAAGAGAATTAGAATTTGATGTTGATGATTTGGTTTACTTGAAAATTACACCTATGAAGGGTGTAATGAGATTTGGGAAGAAAGGGAAGCTTAGTCCCCATTATGTAGGCCTATATCAGATTTTGAGACGTATTGGTAAGGTTGCCTATGAGCTTGATTTGCCTAATGAGTTGGCATCGGTGCATCTGGTTTTCCTCATCTCATTGTTGAAAAAGTGTGTTGGTGATCCGACCTCTATAGTGCCAATAGAGACTCTTGGCATAAAAGATAGTCTTTCCTATGAAGAGGTTCCCATTGAGATTTTAGACCGACAAGTCCGGAAGTTGAGAAATAAAGAAATTGCTTCCGTGAAAGTTCTATGGAGGAATCAATTAGTAGAGGGTGCTACATGGGAGGCCGAGGCCGATATGATATCCCACTACCCTCATCTCTTTCCTTCCGATCCTCCTCTAGCTTGAGGTACCTAGTTCCTCATGGTTCATTCTTTTGGTCTCATGTGTCATAGTTGATTTCCATGATTCCTTGATTTTTATTCATGTTCATGAAGAGTCTAATATGATATATGTGCATTGAGTATGAGTTGCATAAACCCTTCATGAATTTAGTGTTGAGCATGCTTTAGCTTGGAGTTGATGTTTCCTCCTCGGATATGTGCATTTATATGCTTGCATGTTAGGTTGGGTTGTTAGTCCGAGTCTATCTCCCTTCTCATGATGTCCAGGTTCTCATTCGAGGACGAATGTCCCCAAGGGGGAGATATTGTAATACCCCAGCTTTCCAAGGAATGAAAAATGTAGAATTTACCTGTAGGCCACCTACGGAGGCCACTTACGGGCCGTAATCAGGTTGACGGGCCATAGGTGAGGAGACGTCAATGGCTCTGTCAATTTCAGTAATTCTCAGTCTCTGAAGTGTGATCTACAAAGTAGCAGGACAGATCATGAGTCAGTTGATGGTCCGTAGAAAGTAACCATAGATGTCCCCAAGACTTGGTTAAATTCTTGAACCTCAAGCTGTGATCTACGGTTGAGGTGTACGGTCCGTAGATGAACTTACCAACCGTAGATTGAAACCGTCATTGCAGGGTCCCCAGATACCAACTCTCTGAATCTTTTGACGGTTCAACAGGATGGTCCATCAATGGATGTACGGACCGTAGGTCCCGACATAAATGTACGGACCGTAGGTCCCGACCGTAGATGGGCCCCGACAATTTTTAATTAAGGGCTTTTTGGTCTTTTCCCTCGTTAAGTCCCTAATTAACTAACTCGGTTTTACCCTTAATGAAGGTCCTATATATATTTTTCTATACCTAAATCATTTCATTCTAACTCATTCCCTAAATTCACCTCTCAAATATTTCTCTCTCTAAAAGAAATCCTCTCAAGCTCAAGGAAGAAGAAGAAGCTAAGTCCTCCATTGAAGGTAATCTAATCTCCTCCAATTTCTAGTGGGCTTTACTAAGGTATGATAGTATTGACCAATGGAGTTGCTTCCTCCATTGGGCCCTCCCTTTTCTTCATGAATTTATGGTTTAATTCCCTTCAAGTAAGCTAGGGTTTGATCAATTGTTATGGGTTCTTCTAGTATGAGTTCAAATACTGATTTAATGCTTTGTAGTGCACGATCTAGTGTGGGTAA
Organism: Solanum appendiculatum; assembly: GCA_018342035.1. Taxonomy (NCBI): domain Eukaryota; kingdom Viridiplantae; phylum Streptophyta; class Magnoliopsida; order Solanales; family Solanaceae; genus Solanum; species Solanum appendiculatum. The sequence goes on from JAGDQO010001652.1 coordinate 301,173, forward strand.
AGTAATTTAGTGCATGATCTAGCGTGAATTACATGTATAATTGTGATTATTGCATGAACCCCCATGATCCTAAGTAAATTCTCCCCAATTTTATAATATATGCCTGGATTGTTAGGTTGAGATAAGAATTGATGAAATTGAGGGATCATCTATGAAACTGAGCATGAATTGGGGTTAAGTGCATGAATTTAGCATGTTCAAGTAAAAAGCATGATTTTCCTATTTTATGTGGGTTACTTTAAGTATGGCTAAATTTCCTTGATTATGACTTTTAAGAGCTAGCTTGCATTGAATTGCATGGTTTAAAATAAAGGCAATATGAACCCATTAGCTATGAAGAAAACGCATGATAGAATCATGAAGAAAGAGGTTTATAGAATCAAGCATGTTTTATATGAAATCTATGATATGTTGATGTTGATTCTTGAAAGGGTTTTTCTCATATAATGCTCAACCTAAGCTTGTGAAAGGTTTTCTCACATGTAAAGGATTCATAACTTGTTAAAAGGTTTGCTTAACTAAAATTGAATCAAGAGCTTAAAGAAGCTATTCTAGGGGTGTAAGCTTGGACAAGTCCATGAAAGAAGAAACTCCCAATGAAGTAAGCTTGGACTAGTCCATGGTATGTGAAGTCATGTTTAGCTTGGATTGGCAACCCTAGTTGTGCCTTTCCATGGATATCAATATTTATGATTGTATAGTGGGAATTATGCATAGAACCGAGTGGACGGGTGACAAGTCCCCATATGTCCTATACCTATGTGCCCCCATAGGTGGTCTTAACAGGCCCATATCAGCTTAGCTAGTGGATCCACGTAGGCTATGGTTCAGGATTCTACCTTGGCAAGTAGAATGGCCCTTTTTCGATGTAGCACCGGATTCCATGTTGAGTTATTCCTTGGTCTACAGATCAGTTTGAGGCTTTTCCCACACTTCAACTTGCACAATGGTGCATGGGTTAGTAAAAGTAAAGTAAAGAAAAGAAGAGTAAAAGAAAGATGATTTAGCTTGCTTTGGCCATGGTTTATGCTTTATGCTTTATGCTATTTGCTTATATGCCTTATCATGTTTAGCTTGGCCAATTGCATGTCATGTTTATATCTCAGTTTCTAGCATGTTTTATGAGTTTATATGCATTGCGATCATACTTAGTACTTTATTGTGCTAACACATACTCTTGCCTGCATCAACTTCTTTGGTGTAGAACGTGGCAGTTCTCCTACTCGTGGCTAGAGCGTTGACTTAGAGTTGAGAAGAAGACTTGGTGAGTCCTCATCCATCCGAAGACATACCCTTGTTAGATTTTACTTTAATGTCTTTCCTTATGTTGGATATTTTATTGGGCTGCGTCCCTATCACTTTTATGCATATTCTATGATATTAGAGGGCTTTGAGACATGAGTTGTAGACTTCTGCTGTTTTGAGTAAAGCTTTGATATAAAATGCTCTTTTGAACTCTTATTTCTCTATTATCTTGTATGTTATGTATGCTAAGGGCTTGTATGAGGCCTCTCGGGGTCTTGTACGCCGTGTTTTATCTAGTGGCTACCCTGGGTCGTGACATTGATGAGGATGGATAAATATGGTATTACTATTTTCCGTACTCTTTAACTTCCCCATTAAAGTTTAATGGTTACACGTTTTCTTCTTTTTCATTCTTCTTTTTAATCTCTCTTCCTTTTTGAGTTAATCTGTGTATGTAGAGAAAAATATTTATGTATCTGACCATATATTCTCTCCATAGCATTTATTTTTGTTGCTTTCTATGTAGTCTAATTTTGGTAGAAGTGTTTTTCTCCATTGTTACAATGTTGTGTTCCATTATGGTATCAAAATACAATTTTTATTTAGTTGTCTTTACAAAATCACATAGTAATGTTGGTATATATTCCCCACAATCAATACATATTATACCAACAATTGAAATGAATATATAAGTTTGATATACAAAAAGGCAAGTTTATATTTATCTCAGAAAAATTTGTAGTATTTTTTCACCAAGAAAATAACAATGTATTAAACAAAGTGCCCTTAAACAAACACCCAAACACCATTGTTATAACAATTATTACTCCGATATTACAAATTAGCCAATAACTTTTCATTTTACACCAATATTACGAAAATCACACTTTTGAATGCTTAATATATATATTTAATACATGGTCCATATATATCAGACTTTACAGAATCATTTCCTTATATAAATTTGGTATATAAAAACCTTAGTTTATATCATTAAATATCTCTAAAACAAATTGTATTTTAATCAAGAAAACAACAATGTGTTATTCAAACACACAAACACCAACATTATAACAATCCACACACCAATATAATGAATTAGTAAATCAACATTCACCAATATTGATATAAAGTGAAATCAACATTCTCTACCCATATCGTTATGAATCTTCATTGGTGGAGATGGACCACTCACGACATATTTGAGTTACTTAATGAAAAATGGTCGTGTCCACACCCAATTGGGAAGCTATAGTGTCACGCCCCGAGCCTACACTCTGGACGTGGCCGGCACTCAAGAACCATTGCTGGTCCCCAAGAGAACCCTTGGCCTGGGTGACTACTTAGTGGAAGACTTACTCAAGCAATAAGAGGCTTAAAACATAATGAAATCTATTAAACTCAAGTAATCAACTCATAAAATATGGAAAATACTTAATAGCAATACTAATAGTTCATAAAACAACACAAAAGAAAGTAAATGCTGAGGAACACCTTGACTCTGTCTATCTATGAAGCCTCTACTATTAAGGAAAGATATCGGGACAAGACCAACGACACCTCAAACGAACTACTACTAACAACTTATAAAAATGGAGTCCTCCGGATCTAAGGAGGCCTTACTCAAAAGCTGACAAGCGGATTAAGTGATCTCAATGGAACTCCTCTTAATGAGCCTAAGTACTTGTATCTGCATCATTAAAAGATGCAGGTCAAATTACGTCAGCACATTGAATGTACGAGTATGTAATATAACTGAATAACCTAACTGAACTGAAACTCTGGCAGTAACTCAATTGAAATATAATATAGATCATGATGAAAAACTCATTTAAACTCTTACCGAAAGAATGCAATAAAAGCATATACTGAACTGGCCAGGCTGAAAGAATGCTCAACTCAATTCAACTCAACTCAACTAAACTCAACTCAACTCAACTCGACTCGACTCGACTCAGCTTAACTTAACTCGACTCGACTCAACTCAACTCAACTCTACTCAACTCAACTCAACTCAAATCAACTCAACATAAAGCATGATTTGAGATAATATCATTTTAAGCTTTAAAGAGTATAATAACTCAAACAAACTTTTATGTGAAAATACAATGAAGTACTCTTTACTCTATTTTGGAGTTTTTCTAACCGAAAACTATCACTATGAGCTACGTGATGATACATCATCTCGCCTATGCTACCAGAACTGTCCTATACCTTGTCGGGGTATAGGACACCTCAACTAAGTGGATCCACTAAGCTCTACCCGAAGGCACTAAGGAAATCATCTAAAATGTAAGAATCATTTACCCATGTTGGCATACATGGTTTATATGGGGGTTGTGAGTTGTCTAAACTCTCCCCCATATCGTTGCTCAGTACTACTCCCAAAAAATATATATACTCATGCTCAATGTTTAAAAATGTTCTCTTTTCTCAATTTGAGGTAATTTCTCAAAAGATCCTTTTAAAAGAGGTAACTGCTCTGAAGTATATCTGTACTCATAACTCATTTAGAAATCAATGTTTCTCTCTTTTAAATGTAACAGTGTTACATTTGAGAATACTTAGTTCCCTTATACTCTTTTTTTCAATCATGAATACAACTCTTTTCATGCTCATATTTACTTTCTCAAGAATTAGTTCAAAACCATTGTTAATTACAAAAGAATTTTCAAAACGACTCAAAAGACCTCTTTAACTTTCCTCTTAACTTTCCCCTTAAATTTACTTTAGTTTGTAATGTAAATTAAGACATATGAGTAGGATGATGCATGAATTTTCAATTGTAAATGGAGCCTATAGGAGCTAATATATAGTGGGAAAGCATAGCCACAACTTGAAGGAACACGCCCGAATGAACAGAGAAAAAATAGGCCCTGGCGTATTGCTGGTGTGGGGTGCCAGGCCCTAAACTTCAAAAGAAAGTTTGGGGCGCACTGCTGACGTGGGGCACAAGGCCCCAAACTTCAGAGGGCCAACTCTGGCGCCTTAGTGGCGCCCAACCTCACCCTTGCCTAGAGTTTTTGACAAATTTTCTTGCTCAATTTCGGGTCCTAACTCATCTAGAATCGATTGGTTTCTTCCAAACTCTCTTTGATTCACAAACCCAACACTAAATTATCAAAATCTCACTCAAATTCTATCAAGAAACACCACTCATTCGCAAAATCCCCACCTGAAGAACTCAAGACATCCATTGTTAAAGAACGAAGCGTAAAACTCAAGAACTCTTCAAGAACATTTACATAAATGATTATATGGGTGAATTAATGAACGAATTACATTATTGGCGTTAGGACGAACAAGTCCATCACTATGGGAAGCCTTACATACTAGGAAAGAACGATGTTCTTGGAGAAACCACAATTCTTGAAGAACGCTTGAACTTAGCCCTTTTTCTCTTTTTGAAACCTCGCTTTAAAACCCTAAGTGTTAAGGAACGTGAATAGGTGATCTAGACCCTTAATTAGGTCAGGAAAAACGTGCTAAGTCTATTGGAAAAAGGAAAAGACCAAAATACCCTTTCCTAAAGTGAATGAAGTGCCTTAAATAGATAGGCTTCACTCAATGGGCATAACCTTTTACTCCAAGCTTCAAATGGACCAAACTTGGTGGGAAAGAGGACTCAAAGACCTTCAATTTAATAGCTCGTGGACCACCTAACTCATTATGTGCTGAGAGATATGATCATTTGAAGTTGACCTAAGTAAATTCTTTGGTCAGTACTCACTCGGTAGGGAAGCTTCCAACTCAACTTTGTGCTAGGGGATTCTAGTGGACTTCAATCGATACCCAAAACCATTTCCACACTAATGAATTGACCTTATAATCTAGGAACAATTAAAAATCACTCGGTACGACCTTATACGCAATTCAAGAATGGTTCGAGTCTTAACTTAGAAAATTTTGGGGTGTTACAATATCTCCCCCTTGGGATCATTCTTCCTCGAATGATGGTTAAACTGAGCATGAAAGGTAAATGAGTTACAATCACTATCTCTCTTAACTTCTGAACTTGCCTACTAACATAGACGGAAATAATTCATACTGAGAGTTTTAAAACTGGACTAGAGCACATAAGTCATGACCGATATGAGTTTTAACATAGTCACATTCTATCTGAAATTATTTGACATGAAACAAGGATATCCGGGCACGAAGTAAGAATATAACTGTTATTCATCGAGTGATATAACCGGTAGCTTCTAAGCTTAGCAACACTTCTCAACTATAATCTCCTTTCTGATTACAACACTTTATAAGCTGCAACTCATAGCTCCCACTAAAGTATATGACTATTCTTACAAATATCTAAATCAAATCGCATACTCTTATTATTCAAGCCTAATCTCTAAGTCACAAGGTGCTACATATGAGATGTTTATACTAATCTAAACCACAATATTCAAGTTTTTTTACCTCTATAGGGAATCTCATCCCAAGAATATTTCTCCTTATAATTGCATTCAACCAACCTTGAGCCTATATCAAGAAACACCTAATGTATCATGCATTTATCCACATGTTAACAACACCATATTCAATCCTAGTACTATGATCATTCCATGGACTCCTACTAACCAATCCTTCTAAGAATTTCTCATTCTCTCATCATCTCTACCAACTGAAATTTCATGCATTACTACTGGGAGCCGACTAATTGCTCTCATTTGACAATTACTTATAGTAAAACTCCATTTTATTCCTCCTCCACACAATAACCTTAGATGGAAATAAAATAGAACACCACCACTACCACAATAAGAAACATCAACTCTCTTCTTCTATCATCACTCAACTACTATAAAACACTTCACTATCAAAACTAAAAAGGATCATTGAAAGAGCTTTAGGGCAAAAGATCATAAGCACGATTCATTCGAGTGTTTTGATATAAGAATATGCATGACATATCATTATGTTGCTAGCCATTGAGAATAAATCATGAATTTGCAAGAATGGGCATACTATGAGACACGAGTGCTTGTACGAAAAGGTTCGTATCATGAGACTAATATCCATAAATTTATGGAGTAAGATTGAGATCAATGGGCTAAAGTCTTTGCCCCTAACTCTGGGAACTGAGCATAGATGTTAATTTGTCTGAAGTGCATGAGCATAGGTCATGAACACAGTTCTGATATTAAGTACATCAGCATGATGTTGTAAAGAATGAACTTTGATGAATACGCTAGAGTATGAATGTATCGATATATCACTTTAATTCTTTCTGAACACCTTATATCTGATTCTCAACATTTGAATTGGTTTCTCATCTTATCATCTCCCCCTTAGGTTTGAAGCCGATACTCTAAGGCTATGGATCTATTCCATCATCTCTAAACTTACTTACATTCTCTTTACTCTAATACTTGGGAAAGGCTTATCTTGTGGCTTTTGAGCCCTCCATGTGTAGGTACTAAGATGCCTTCTAAGACCTCTTTGTGAGATGCTTCTCGTAGCCTCTTATCATTAGCTTATAGAGTCGCTTAGCCTAACTCTTAATAGTCTGACTTCTCCTTCTTAGTCTGTTAATATCATCTTTCTAAGTTCATATCTACCCAACTAGAGAAAACTTGAACTATAAATAAGAGGCTCATCATTGGCTATATATGATCACTCCGACCAAATCTTAAGGGTAATAAATAATGCTTACATCAGCCTACTCCACATTGACAATTCAAATATAATATTTAGGCACACATGGAAAATCATAAACTTAATTGTAGCCTCGTCAGACTACACACGATCTCGGGTACACCTCCTAATGCTCTTGTTACTCTAATGACTTAGCTGCACCTTATTGCTCTCATCTAGAAGTTAAAATCCCACACTTTTACCACTCACATTCATTGCAACTAACACCTTAATTCCTCACCTACTCTATGTCAAATCTGTCGGATCAAATCAAAAAACTAACGTCATCACCCTCAGGTTGCCATCCTTTTGATTACGACACTCATCTAAAATTCAAGCTTATTGTCTGTTACTAAACATGGATATCAATATAATTTCTCACATCTTTTACTACTTACGACTACAAGATAAAATTAAGAAATACTCACCTACTAAGACCTCATGACAAGTAGTAAATCTTTATCTCTCCGTCTACATACTTACAGATCACAGCCACATTCCTTTTCCATAACTTAAGTACTATTTACCCACTTACTAAACATCATTACTTAATTGCTTCTATAATCCTCTAAATACTATGGGCTATCCTTTCAAAATTATAAGCCTAGCTTAGATCTATCACCTCATAAATACTCTGCTCTTTTATTCAACACATATGCTTAGACTTCACCAACACAATGTCATTGACATAAACTCCCTTCTGGTTAAAGTATACTCTAACTCATCCATACTAGCAACTCTTACTCTACCTTCTATCATGAAATATACACAAACTCATCACTTCTAAGTCTATCCATAAGGGAAAACTACTCATTAATAACTTACTAGGTGCATGATTGCAAAATCATAATATGCCTCATCACTATCTTCCCTTCTTAGATTACTATACCTCTGCATGAATTCTTCTACTTCTGGGCATTTTTACTACTCCTTTTTATAACATCGTAACTCATACTATCTTTTCGGGTGAAAATACAACCCAAGCTTTAGAACTTACTCCCCTCTTAAAAGGTTTCACCTGAAACAAGACTTAGAGAATAAAGTCTGGGAGTACATCTCGCTTTTATCTTGAACACACGATTCATATGAATAAGAGTGCATTCTTTCAACTCCAAACACTTAAGCTCACACACGGGCTTCTCTCAAGCCCCTCTGCAGTCTCATGACTTTCTCAAGACTTTTGCTGAGAGTAACTCATCGATAAGGATCTGGGACTTTGTTTTTCAACCACCTTGAATAAGAGGGGTAGTCAAATGGACTTGGGAAATGCACGAGTACGAATAAGTTCCTTATGACACAGTTCTAGTGCATGATTTAGATTGTGAAAGAAGGAAAACTTTGCTTAAATTTCTGTAGTCCCTCATTTATAGAAGTGGGGTCCTCACAACCATAAATAAGGTCCTACTGACACGATTTCATAGACACCCTAGGACATTTAAACTATGTGGTTTGATACCAAGTTTGTCACACCCCGAGCCTACACCTTGGACGTTGCCGGCACTTGAGAACCATTGCTGTTCCCCAAGCGAACCCTTGGCCTAGCTGACTACTTAGCGGAAGACTTACTCAAGCAATAATAGGCTTAAAACATAATGAAATCCATTAATCTCAAGTACTCAACTCATAAAATCTGGAAAATGCTTAATTGCAATACTTATAGTTCATAAAACAATATAAAAGAAAGTAAATGCTGAGGAATTCCTCGACTCCGTCTATCTATGAAGCCTCTACTATTAAGGAAGGAAATCACGACAAGACCCACGACACCTCAAACGAACTACTACTAACAACTTATAAAATTGGAGTCCTCCGGATCCAAGGAGGACTTACTCAAAAGCTGACAAGCGGATGAAGTGATCTCAATGGAACTCCCGTTGATGATCCTAAGTACCTGTATCTGCATTATTAAAAGTTGCAGGTCGAATGACGTCAGTACATTGAATGTACGAGTATGTAATATAACTTAATAACTAAATAACTAAATAACTAAACTAAAACTCTAGCAGTAACTCAACTGAAATATAATATAGATCATGATGAAAAACTCATTTACACTCTTACCGAAAGAATGCAATAAAAGCATATACTGAACTGGCCAGGCTGAAAGAAATGCTCAACTCAACTCAACTCAATTAACTTTAACTCAACTCAACTTGATTCGACTCGGCTCAACTCAACTCGACTCAACTCGACTCAACTCAACTCAACTCAACTCAATGTAAATCATGATTAGAGATAATATAATTTTAAGCATTAAAAAGTATAACATAATAACTCAAACAAACTTTTATGTGAAAATACAATGAAGTACTCTTTACTCTTTTTGGGAGTTTCTCTAATCGACAACTATCACTATGAGCTACGTGATGATACAACGTCTCGCCCACGCTACCAGAACTGTCCTATACCTTGTCGGGGTATAGGACACCTCAACTAAGTGGATCCACTAAGCTCTGCCCGAAGGCACTAAGAAAATCAACTAAAATGTATGAATCATTTACCCATGTTGGCATACTGTGTTTATGGGGGCTATGAGTTGTTTGAACTCTCCCCCATATCGTTGCTCAATACTACTTCCAAAATATATATATACTCATGATCAATGTTTAAAAATATTCTCTTTTCTCAATTTGAGGTAATTATTCAAAAGATTCTTTTAAAAGAGGTAACTGCTCTAAAGTATCTCTGTACTCATAACTCATTTAGAAATCAATGTTTCTCTCTTTTAAATGTAACAGTGCTACATTTGGGAATACTTAGTTCCCTTATACACTTTTTTCCAATCATGAATACAACTCTTTTCATGCTCATATTTACCTTTCAAGACTTAGTTCAAAACCATTGTTAATTACAAAAGAATTCTCAGAATGACTAAAAACACCTCTTGAACTTTCCTATTAAACTTACTTTTGTTTGTAATGTAAATTAAGACATATGTGTAGGTTAATGCATGAATTTTTAATGGTAAATGGAGCCTATAGGATCTAATATAGAGTGGGAAAGCATAGCCACAACTTGAAGGAACACGCCCCAATGAACAGAGAAGAAATGGGCCCTGGCATACTGCTGCCGTGGGGCGCCAAGCCCTAAACTTCAGAGGAAAGTTTGGGGCGCACTGCTAGCGTGGGGTGCCAGGACCCAAACTTCAGAGGGCCAACTCTGGCGCCTTAGTGGCACTCTACCTCACCCCTACCCAGAATTTTTGACCAGATTTCTTACTCAATTCCGGGTCTTAACTCATCTAGAATCGATTGGTTTCTTCCAAACTCTCTTTGATTCACAAAACAAGCATGAAATTATCAAAATCTCACTCAAATTCTATCAAGAAACACCACTCATTCACAAAACCCTCACCTCAAGAACTCAAGACCTCCATTGTTAAAGAATGAGCGTAAAACTCAAGAAATCTTCAAGAATATTTACATAAACTATTATATGGGCAAATTAATAAAAGAATTACATGATTGGTGTGAGGACAAAAAAGTCCATCACTATGGGAATCCTTACATACCTGGAAAGAATGATGTTCTTGGCGAAAACCACAATTCTTGAAGAACGCTTGAACGCAACTCTTTTTCTCTTCTTGAAACCTCGCTCTAAAACCCTAAGTGTTAAGGAATGTGAATAGGTGATTTAGAATCTAATTAGACCCTTAATTAAGTCAGGAAAAATGTGCTACGACTAGTGGGAAAAAGTAAACCACCAAAATACCCTTTCCTAAAGCAAATGAAGTGTCTTAAATAGAGTGGCTTCACCCAAACAGGCATAACATTTTAGTCCAAGCTTCAAATGGAGCAAACTTGGTGGCGTTGGAAAGAGGACTCAAAGACCTTCGATTTAATAGCTCATGGACCATCTAACTCATTATGTACTGAGATATATGATCATTTGAAGTTGACCTAAGTAGAATCTTAGATCAAAACTCACTCGGTAAGGAAGCTTCACACTCAATTTTGTGCTAGGGGATTCTAGTGGACTTAAATTGATACCCAAAACCATTTCCACACTAATGAATTGACCTTATAATCTAAGAACAATTAAGAATCACTCGGTAAAACCTTATACGCAATTCAAGAATGGTTCAAGTCTTAACTTAGAAATATTCGGGGTGTTACAATATCTCCCCCTTGGGATCATTAGTCCTCGAATGATGGTTAAACTGAGTATGAAAGGTAAATGAGTTACTATCACTATCTCTCTTGACTTCTGAACTTGCCTTCTAACATAGACGGAAATGAGTCATACTGAGAGTTTTGAAACTGGATTAGAGCACATAAGTCATGAACAATATGAGTTTGAACATAGTCACACTCTATCTGAAATAATTTGACATGAGACAAGTATATCCGGGCATGAAGTAAGAATATGACTGCTATGCCTCGAGTGATATAACTGGTAGCTTCTAAGCTTAGCAACACTTCTCAAGTATACTCTCTTTTCTGATTACAACACTTTATAAGCTACAACTCATAGCTCTAACTAAAGTATATGACTAGTCTTACAAATATCTAAATCAAATCGCTTATTCTTATTGTTCAAGCCTAATCTCTAAGTCACAAGGTGCTGCACATGAGATGTTTATACTAATCTAAACCACAAGATTCAGGTTTTTATACCTCCATAGGGAATCTCATCCCAAGAATATTTCTCCGTATAAATGCATTCAACCAACGTTGAGCCTGTATCAAGAAACACATAATGCATCATGCATTTATCCACATGTTAACAACACCACATTCAAGCCTAGTACTATCACAACTCCATGGACTCCTGCTAACCAATCCTTCTAAGAATTTTTCATTCTCTCATCATCTCTACCAACTGAAATTTCATGCATTACTACTGGGAGCCGACTAATTCCTCTCATTTGACAATTAATTATAGTAAAACTCCATCTTATTCCTCCTCCACACTATAACCTTAGATGGAAATAAAAGAAAACACCACCACTACCACAATAAGAAACATCAACTCTCTTCTTCTATCATCACTCAACTACTACAAAACACTTCACTATAAAAACTAAAAAGGATCATTGAAAGAGCTTTAGGGCAAAAGATCATAAGCACGATTCATTCGAGTGTTTTGATATAAGAATATGTATGACATATCATTATGTTGCTAGCCATTGAGAGTAAATCATGAATTCGCAAGACTGGGCATACTATGAGATACGAGTGCTTGTATGAAAAGGTTCGTATCATGAGGCTGATATCCATAAATTTATGGAGTAAGATTGAGATCAATGGGCTAAAGTCTTTGCCCCTGATTCTGGGAACTGAGCATAGATGTGAATTTGTCTGAAGTGCATGAGCATAGGTCATGAACACAGTTCTAATATTAAATACATCAGCATGATGTTGTAAAGAATGAACTTTGATGAATACGCTAGAGTATGAATGTATCGATATATCACTTTAATTCTTTCTTAACACCTTCTATCTGATTCTCAACATTTGAATTAGTTTCTCTTCTTATCATCTCCCCCTTAGGTTCGAAGCTGATACTCTAAGGCTATGGATCTATTCCATCATCTCTAAACTGATTTACAATCGCTTTACTCTAATACTTGGGAAAGGCCTATCTCGTGGCTTTTGAGCCCTGCATGTGCAGGTACTAAGATTCCTTCTAAGACCTCTTTCTGAGATTCTTCTCTTAACCTCTTATCATTAGCTTATAGAGTCGCTTAGTCTAACTCTTAATAGGCAGGCTTCTCCTTCTTAGTCTATTAATACCACCTTTCTAAGTTCATATCTACCCAACTAGAGAAAACTTGAACTATATTTAAGAGGCTCATCATTGGTTATATATGATCTCTCCGACCAACTCTTAAGGGTAATATATATGATGCTTACATCAGTCTACTCCACATTGATAATTCAAATATACTATCTAGGCACACATAGAAGATCATAAACTTAATTGGAGCCTCGTCAGACTACACACGATCTCGGGTACACCTCCTAATGCTCTTGTTACTCTAATGACTTAGCTGCACCTTATTGCTCTCATCTAGAAGTTAAAATCCCACACTTTTACCACTCACATTCATTGCAACTAACACCTTAATTCCTCACCTACTCTATGTCAAATCTGTCGGATCAAATCTAAAAACTAACGTCATCACCCTCAGGTTGCCATCCTTTTGATTACGACACTCATCTCAAATTCAAGCTTAGTGTATGTTACTAAACACGGATATCAATATAATTGCTCACATCTTTTACTACTTACGACTACCTAATAAAATTAATAAACACTCACCTACTAAGACCTCATGACAAGTAGTAAATTTTTATCTCTCCGTCTACATACTTACAGATTACAGCCACATTCCTTTTCCATAACTTAAGTACTATTTACCCACTTACTAAACATCATTACTTAATTACTTCTATAATCCTTTAAATACTATGGGCTATCCTTTCAAAATTATAAGCCTAGCTTAGATTATCACCTCATAAATACTCTGCTCTTTTATTCAACACATATGCTTAGCCTTCACCAACACAATGGCATTGACATAAACTCCCTTCTAGTTAAAGTATACTCTAACTCATCCATACTAGCAACTCTTACTCTACTTTCTATGATGAAATATACAAAAACTCATCACTTCTTAGTCTATCCATAAGGGAAAACTCCTCATTAATAACTTACTGGGTGCATGATTGCAAAATCATAATATGCTTCATCACTATCTTCCCTTCTTAGATTACTATACCTCTGCATGCATTCTTCTAATTTTGGGCATTTTTACTACTACTGTTTATAACATCGTAACTCATACTATCTTTTCGGGTGAAAATACAACCCAAGCTTTAGAACTTACTCCCCTCTTAAAGGGTATCACCTGAAACAAGACTTAGAGAATAGAGTCAGGGAGTACATCTCGCTTTTATCTTGAACGCATGATTCATATGAATAAGAGTACATTCTTTCAACTCCAAACACTTAAGCTCACACACGGGCTTCTCTCAAACCCCTCTGCAGTCTCATGACTTTCTCAAGACTTTTGCTGAGAGTAACTCAATAATAAGGATCTGGGACTTTGTTTTTCAACTACCTTGAGAATGAGGTGTAGTGGAATGGATTTGAGAAACACACGAGTACGAATAAGTTCCTTATGACATAGTTCTAGTGCATGATTTAGAGTATGAAAGAAGGGAAACTTTTTTTAAATGTCTATAGTCCCTCATTTATAGAAGTGGGGCCCTCAAAACCATAAATAAGGTCCTACTGACATGGCTTCATAGACACTCTAGGACACTTAAACTCTGTGCTATGATTCTAAGTTTTTCACGCCCCGAGCCTACACCCTGGACGTGGCCGGCACTTGAGAACCATTGCTGGTCCCCAAGTGAACCCTTGGCCTGGCTGGCTACTTAGCGGAAGACTTACTCAAGCAATAATAGGCATAAAATAGAATAAAATCCATTAAACTCAAGTACTTAACTCATAAAATCTGGAAAATACTTAATAACAATACTTATAGTTCATAAAACAACATAAAAGAAAGTAAATGCTGAGGAATTCCTCGACTCCGTCTATCTATGAAGCCTCTACTATTAAGGAAGGAAATCGTGACAAGACCCACGACACCTCAAACGAACTACTACTAACAACTTATAAAACTGGAGTCCTCCGGATCCGAAGAGGCTTTACTCAAAAATTGGCAAGCGGATGAAGTGATCTCAATGGAACTCCTGTTGATGATCCTAAGTACCTATATCTGCATCATTAAAAGATGCTAGGTGAATAACGTCAATACATTGAATATACGAGTATGTAATATAACTGAATAACCAAATAACTGAACTGAAACTCTGGCAGTAACTCAACTGAAATATAATATAGATCATAATGAAAAACTCATTTAAACTCTTACCGAAAGAATGCAATAAAAGCATATACTGAACTGGCCAGGTTGAAAGAAATGCTCAACTCAACTCAACTAAACTCAACTCAACTCGACTCGACTCAGCTCAACTCACATCGACTCAACTCAACTCAACTCAATGTAAAGAATGATTAGAGATAATATCATTTTAAGCTTCACAAAGTATAATATAATAACTCAAAGAAAATTATATGTAAAAATACAATGAAGTACTATTTACTCTATTTGGGAGTTTCTCTAACCGACAACAATTACTATGAGTTACGTGATGATACAGCGTCTCACCCACGCTGCCAGAACTGTCCTATACGGTGTCGGGGTATAGGACACCTCAACTAAGTGGATCCACTAAGCTCTGCCCGAAGGCACTAAGGAAATCATCTAAAAAGTATGAATCCTTTATCCATGTTGGCATATATGGTTTATGGGGGCTGTGAGTTGTCTGAACTCTCCTCCATATCAGTGCTCAATACTACTCCCAATAAATATATATACTCATGCTCAATGTTTAAAAATATTCTCTTTTCTCAATTTGAGGTAATTACTCAAAAGATCCTCTTAAAAAAGGTAACTGCTCTGAAGTATATCTGTACTCATAACTCATTTAGAAATCCATGTTTCTCTCTTTTAAAGGTAAAAGTGTTACATTTGGGAATACTTAGTTCCCTTATACTCTTTTTTTCAATCATGAATACAACTCTTTTCATGCTCATATTTACTTTCTCAAGACTTAGTTCAAAACCATTGTTAATTAAAAAAGAATTCTCAAAAGACCTCTTGAACTTTCCTCTTAATTTTCCTCTTAAACTTACTTTAGTTTGTAATGTAAATTAAGACATATGAGTAGGATAATGCATGAATTTTCAATGCTAAATGGAGCTTATAGGAGTTAGTATAGAGTGGGAAAGCATGGCCACAACTTGAAGGAACACGCACGAATGAACAGAGAAGAAATGGGCCCTGGCGATCCCTGGCGTACTGCTGGCGTGGGGCGCCAGGCCCTAAACTTCAGAGGATAGTTTGGGGCGCATTGCTGTCTTGGGGCGCCAGCCCTAAACTTTAGAGGGCCAACTCTAGCGCCTTAGTGGCGCCCAACCTCACTCTTGCCCAGAATTTTTGACGAATTTTCTTGCTCAATTCTGGGTCCTAACTCATCTATAATCGATCAGTTTCTTCCAAAATCTCTTTGATTCACAAACCCAAGAAGAAATTATCAAAATCTCACTCAAATTCTATCAAGAAACACCACTCATTCGCAAAACCCTCATCTCAAGAACTCAAGACCTCCATTGTTAAAGAATGAAGCTTAAAACTCATGAACTCTTCAGGAATATTTACATAAACGATTATATGGGCGAATTAATGAATGAATTACATGATTGGCGTGAGGACGAACAAGTCCATCACTATGGGAAGGTTTTCATACCTGGAAAGAATGATGTTCTTAGCGAAAACCACAATTCTTGAAGAACGCTTGAACTTAGCCCTTTTTCTCTTCTTGATATCTCGCTCTAAAACCCTAAGTGTTAAGGAACGTGAATAGGTGATTTAGAATCTGATTAGACCCTTAATTAGGTAAGGAAAAATGTGCTAAGTCTAGTGGGAAAATGGAAAAGACCAAAATACCCTTTCTTAATGCGAATGAAGTGCCTTAAATAGAGAGGCTTCACTCAAACATGCATAACATTTTACTCCAAGCTTCAAATGAAGCAAAATTGGTGGCATTGGAAAGAGGACTCAAAGAACTTCGATCTAACAGCTATGGACCACCTAAATCATTATGTGTTGAGAGATATGATTATTTGAAGTTGACCTAAATAGAATCTTAGGTCAAAACTCACTCGGTAGGGAAGCTTCCAACTCAATTTTGTGCTAGGGGATTCTAGTGGACTTAAATTGATACCCAAAACCATTTCCACACTAATGAATTGACCGTATAATCTAAGAACAATTAATAATCACTCGGTACGACCTTATACGCAATTCAAGAATGGTTCGAGTCTTAACTTAGAAATTTTTGGGGTGTTACATATAGTAGTAATTAAGTCTTCGTATTTGATGTTTACATCATATATCACTCCTTCAATATTGTAATCCACGTACTTACCTGTGCTAAATTACAACATATTAATCATATTAAAATATATAACAAATTAGGTAGTACATACATTATCATTACAGTAATCAAATTATACATATTGGTATATAGGATGCTTTTATATTTTTCAAAATGGTAATCACGATGGTATAAAAAAATGGTTTATAAATTATGGCATATAAATGGTGTTTGTTTTGTTTTTTTTGGTAAACCAACACAAAACAATAAGTATAATAGCCAATTTAATACTTCTTCAATTTTGGTTGTCTATAAACAACACAAAACACACTATCAACTACACCAATAGATGTACCAAAAAATTATCACGAAAGTTGGTGTTTATACACTACCTAAAATATAACAATTACATCAGAACATACACCAAAAGAAATTCATGAATTATGGTGTTTATTAAAAACATAATATACACTATCAATTACATCAAATCATCTACACCAAGTTCACTATCAATTACACCTAGTATTATACCAAAAAATATTCACGAAATTTGACGTTTATACACAAACTAAAATAGATCATCATTATATACAATTTGTGTTATCAAGCTGTCATACTTGGTGTTTGCATCATATATAATTCCTTCAACATTGTAATCAATGTACCTGCCTTTAGAAGAGTACAAATAAGCATTTGTCAATGATTTTAATGGTGTCAACTTATAATAGGACGTTGATTTATAGATATACTCACACTTGGTGTTTATTAAGGTCATAAAATACCAACAATTATTTCAATATATGTACCAAAATTTAACATCAACAAGGTACCAAATATATACCAAAAAATTAATAAGTTAATATACACCATGAACTAAGTCAATGCGTGTATCAAAATTTATCTACTACTGTTCGTATTAATTAAATCTCAACTATGGTATTTCACAAAGATCTGAAAACTATCATAATAGTTTCACTATTTGTACCAATCAGTACACCAACTATGAAATCAAATTATATAATTAAAAAAATATAGGATGTTGATGTATATTAAACACCAACTTGTAAAACCTAACTACCCAAATATCAATTACTTAAAAAATGACAAGTTGATATACAGAACCAATTACTTCAATACTTGTACGATTTTATACCCAATACAGCAACAACATACACCAAAAAATTTAAGAATGTTGGTATTAGTTACATCTCAAATATGGTATTTACAAAAGATAAAACAACTAACAAATTTATTCATAACATGTACCAATAAACTACATCATTATTTAATATCAATAACATATCGTCCAATTAACTTTATGGTATAAGAATACGAACCTTTAAAACAACGAATACTTCAAACATTTACAAACAATTACCACTAATAGACCATCAAAAACTTACTAAAATAATCTAATCAAACCTACTCAATTATCAATAAATTTTCACGGAATATACAGTTAACACATCAATCAAAATATACTTAGTAATCAATCACGAATCAACAGTATAATAAAATTCACAATAACTACACTATCAATTTCCCCAAATTATCTAACCTGTGACTACTCATAATTTCAACATTTACAACCTTCACAATTACACCATAATAGATGCTACAAAAAAGCATGAATTTGTCGATTAATAACAGGGTAATATGCAATATAGAGCACACCAAATTATATACCCAATTTAAATTCAAATCCAGATGTTATTATTTTAATTTATTTAAAATCAAATTTAATGAATTAAACTTCAATTTCTGATAACAAAATAACATATACCATGATGATAGTTCACACGTTAATTAGCACAAAATCAAAATCAACACCAAAATATAGTTATCAAGCTTACCTGATCCGTCCAATCATCCGTTGTGTTGTAGTAGAAACGATATACTGTTGGTATCCATTATTGATGAAACTTTCATAATATGGAGGTTCAGAGGTTTTTTTTTTGGTTAAAAACCCTTAGTTTATGATAGAGAACATATAACTAAATTGGAGTAAATTGTGGGAGAAAATCGTGGAATTAATTAAGGAGTGGATTTTTTTTCACGTTTTTTTAAAGGTTTTTTTTTGGTTAAAACCCCTTAGTTTATGATAGAGAGCATATACCTAAATTGGAGAAAATCGTGGGATTAATTAGGGGGTGGTTTTTTTTTTAGTTTTTTTTTTTTACGTTTTTTCTTTTTATATATATATATATATATTTGCTATTTTTGAAATAAAGTATTGATATTTAGATGAAAACTAGAACTACTGCTATATAGTGATTATTAAGACTATATAATTGCATATTTTAGTTTTTTGCCCTTAAAAATATGAATTCAGCAGATGCCACAAAAAAGATCACACATTCTTGCTTTGGTGTCTACGCACTTGGAGCTGGAAGCTTTCTCAGATAAATGCATATTCAATAATTGGATTCATGTGAATCAAGATACCAACACTGATAGTTTGCTCTGGATATTGCTAAGAGCTCCTCTATTGGCATTCTCTCGTGTGCCACGGATTTCCATGGATCAGAGCAATCGATAAAGCTTTGACCTGGTGAATTTGATACCCTAACCATTGGGTGGTCCTGTGAGCACATCCGCTTGTACAACCGCATCGTAGACATTGCATCTTGGTAAGGATCATTGAAACCAACTTGGATGTCATATCTGTTTGGGGCAAGCGTTTTGGTAAGCATAGCACACAAGTGAAATAAACACAGTTGAAGCAAATAACTACTAAGCCAGACACCAATTCAAGCTCACAGAAAACAACAGTGACTGAACATTTTCTTCACTGGGGGGGGGGCTATCAAAGTACAACACACAATGAGAATATAATGGATAAACTTGACCGACAAAATACAAGAGAAGATAAAATTAGAAGTAAGGAGAACATGAGAGTGAGCAAGTAACTTGCCCTAGATAAGTCTTGGTTAGATATTTCAGAGAGTGGCTGAAAAAGTTGGTCTTCATCAGGGTATGGTATGTTGCAGTATCTCTACATAGAACAAAGGCAAGACATGAATAGAGGAATGCATCTCGTGTAGGAACGATCTCCAAGGCATACACAGATAGCGTCTCCATATACCTAACTTGATAGACAAATACAGAGAATGTGAACAATTGATATGACAATTCTTACTTTTATCTTCATCTCTTATGTACAAGAGAAGTCAACACAAGCTGCAATGGGAGCTATTGTACATGCTCGAAAATCAAGTTTACATAACTACCATACTGTTATTTTCTCCCACAGATGGAAGGATATAAAGGTACCAAGGCAAACTTAAATGAACACATTTATTAGGTATCGACCTTGAGTTTTTACAAATACATTCATATTTTACTAGATGCCAATGTCTTGACATGCTTTTTACAGGTTCTACACATAATATTGAAACATACATTACCGTTGATTATGAGGAGTAGCAGTTTCAGCAATTCTGACCAAAAAAATATAATAGCACTAAAATAAAGACAGCAATTTAATTGACCAAGCAAACTCTATAGAAAGACCTAACGGGTACAGCTCCAAGTATTACCTTACTTTCTTTCAAATAAAAAGGAAGCCTGGTGCACCGGGGAAGGCCGGACAACAAGGTTCTATTGTTACTTATTCTGCATAAAAATAACTAAAGATTCTAACTTATTTTATCTGTCTATAGGTTCTAACTTCTTGATAATGTAGGAATTCAATACCAGCACCAGCAGAGGAGTCATTGTTAAAACAAAAAATCTCAAGAAACTGAATTGAAGAATAAAAGTAGAGTTAACTTGTGAAATTTCAGCCATTGATTAATTTGCAGAAGTTCAAAATTTATACAAGAAAAAAAAACTAACCATTTCCTATCTAGTAGCCACTTACAAAGTGGATAGAAAACTGAATAAAACATGTGCCACTAACAGCCATAAATGGGTCACTAACTTCAGAAAATTAAATAACTAAGGTTGACTAAGTCTAGCTAGAAAATAGGAAGCACTAAACTGATATTAAGTAAAAACAGTAAAAAAAACAATAAGATGGAAGTTTGGAAATGCCAATGGTCTAACACTCCTCCTTGGCATTTTCTTGACGAATATCAATTCTTTGCCTCAGATCTTCAAACATTTCCTTTGGTAGAGACTTAGTGAAAATGTCAGCTAGCTGGTTCTCGGATGAGCAATGAACAAGCAACACTTCATTAGACTGCTGGACTTCTATAATAAAATGAAACTTGATGTGCTTAGTTCGACCATGAAATACTGGATTTTTTTAGATTGAAATTGCTGAACTATTGTAACACATGATCCTGGTAGCTTCAGTTTGTTCATGGCCCAAGTCCTTCAACATCTTCCTTAGCCAGATAGCTTGGTTCACAGCAGATGCAGCAGCTATGTACTCAGCTTCTGCTATTGATTGAGCTGTAGTTTCTTGCTTCCTAGAGCTCCAACTAAAATAGCTTGTCCCCAAGCAGAGCAGATATCTAGAAGTGCTTCTGGAATCATCAACGCCACCACCCCAATCACTATTAGAGTAACCGACCAAATTCATGGTCACTTCGGCAGATGTTGGAAAAAAAATTCCAAACTTGCTGGTTCCTTTTATATAACTTAACACTCTTTTAGCAGCTGTGAAGTGTGTGTCTCTAGGAGAATGCATGAACCTAGAGAGCAAACTTACAACAAATAGATTGTTAGGTCTGCTTGCGATTAGATATAGAAGGCTGCCAATTAAGCTTCTATACATACTATCATCCACTTTTTCAGAATCCTCATCGTTGCCAAGCTTCACACCAGTAGAGATTGGAGTACTCCCAGGTTTGCAGTCTTGCATTTTGAACCTATTTAGAACACCTGAAATGTATTCTGCTGGCATATAAAAATTCCATCACTGAACTACAACACTTCCATGCCAAGGAAGTACTTCATGACTCTAAGATTAATCATTTCAAAGACTTCCTCCATTTTATCCTTGAACCTTTGGATTAGTTCAATTTTGCTTCCTGTCACAAGCATGTCATCCACATGAATTGAGACAATTAAGGACTCACCTGCAATGACTTTCACATACAAAGTAGCTTCACTTTGACTTATACTAAAGTCAAGTTGGATGAGATGATTGTCCATCCTCTCATACCATGCCCTTGGGGCTTGTTTTAGGCCATACAAGGCCTTCGTTAAGAGATAAAGTTGATTCTCTTTTCCTGGAATTGAGAAACCATCAGGTTTCTCTACATAGATCTCTTCAGCAAGCAAGCCATTCAAGAAGGCCGATTTGACATATAGCTGATGAATCTGCCAGGAACTATGAGATGCAAATGCAAGAATAAGCTTGATTGTGTCATACCTTTCTACAGGAGCAAATGTTTCCTGGTAATCAACACGATATTGTTTAGCGTATCCCTTCACCACCAATCTAGCCTTATGTTTACAAATTGTTCCATCAGGATTGAGTTTTGTCTTAAAAATCCATTTTACACCAATCACCTAGCAATTTCTAAGCCTATCAACGAGCTGCCAGGTTCCATTCTTCTTGATCATGTCTAGTTCAGCTTGCATAGCTCTCCTCCATTCCTGAGAGTCTTGTGCTTCAGCGTAGCTTGATGGTTCAGGGATAACCAAATTACACCGCTGATAGACATCTTTTAAGGTTTGGGTGCCCCGCACTGGTACATCATCCTCTAGTTCATCTTCCGCAAGTTGAGGCTGCTCTTTTGAGAATAAATCAGAAAAAGAGGTCTTCTGATTTTTCCAATCCCAACCAGTTGCTTCATCAAACTTCACTTCTCGGCTGAGAATTAGTTTTTCTATTTTCAAACAGAAAATCTTGTATCCTTTGGATGAACTATAGCCCATAAATATGCCCTTATGAGCCTTGTTGTCCAGTTTACTCCTCTTTATTTCTGGAACTCGATAATAACATATACACCCAAAGATTCTGAGATGGTGTACTCATGGTTTGTTCCCACACCAAGCTCTATATGTAGTCATGTCCTGCAAGGCCTTAGTAGGCAATCTGTTCAGCAAATATATGGAGGTATTGACTGCCTCTGCCCAAAACTGATTTGGGATCTTTCTTCCGAGCAAAAGACACATCTCCATCTCCATTACTGTCATGTTCTTCCTTTCATACATTCCATTTTGTTGTGGAGTGTATGGTAATGTCAATTGGCATTCAATACCTGTGCTATTACAAAACTCCACAAACTGAGAAGAAGTATAGTCTCCTCCATTGTCAGACCTTAAAGCCTTAATACTTAGATTACATTGATTTTCTACTAAATCTTTAAATTGTTTAAATATATCAAATACTTCATTCTTCAGTCTAATGAAATAAACCCAACACATTCTGGTGTAGTCATCAATAAAGAGTAGAAAGTATTTGTTACCACTCAATGAATCTGTTTTCATTGGGCCGCAAACATCCGTATGAATGAGCTGAAGTTTTTGGTTAGCTCTCCACACTTGATTTGTTTGCTTTTCATGTTGGCAAGTTTCATAAACTTGAGCATTAGACAGAAATTCAGGCATATTTTCCACTAATTCCTTCTTTTTCATCTTTGCGATGCTTCTCAGATTGAAGTGACCAAACCTTTTGTGCCATAGGTTTGTACATGTTTGTGAAGTAATAGTGTAAGCCTGCTCAGTTATTTTCTCCCAATCAACAGAAAAATATTTTGTTGCTCATCTTGACATTAAATAATTCTACTCCAGAAGGGTCAGAAACAACACATTCACGAGTCTTAAAATGTAGAGAATAATTATTTTCAAGCACTTTTCCAACACTCAACAAATTTTGACTCAATCAGGTGTTTACAAAACATCAGGAATAGTTTGGATACCTGATATTGTTGAGATAGACACTGTACCTCTACCTTAGACTTCTACTACCTAACCGTTTCCCACTTTTACTTTAGATTTGTAAATATCATCAAGGAATTTGAACATTTTAGCATCATTGCACAAGTGATGTGTGCAACCCTATCAAGAAGCCATGAATGAGAGGACTTTGCTCTTGATTTGCAGACCTTGGATTTGTGCCCCGTCTGCTTACAATTGCCGCATATAGCATCGACTCTCCACCAGCAGTACTTCTCCAGATGTGTAGTTCTTTTACAATGTTTGCACGGAGGGAACTTCTGCTTCACATCTCCACTATTGTTTCCTCCATCATGCTTGCCCTTATTCTTTTTGTTGAACTGTTGCTTTCCTTTACCAAAATTTTGCTTTTGTACAGAGAAAGCTCCTTCAGTGAACTTGTCCCGTCTCATAGTCCTTCTTTGCTCTTGTGGTTGAAGAGCACTCATTAGTTCACCTAATGAAAGTTTGCCTAGCTCCTTGGATTCTTCAAGAGAGGAAATCTTAGATTCAAACCTCTCACGAAGAGTCACAAGAACTTTCTCCACAATCCATTTGTCTGTAAATTCTTCACCAAGAAGTCTAATGTTATTAACAATTAAGGATATTCGATCAGCATACTTACTGATTGTTTAATCTTCCTGCATATTCAAGGACTTAAACTCTCTTTTCAGTTTCAACAGTTGCATTTGACTTGTTCTATCGCTGCCTTGATATTCTTCTTTCAACCTATCCCAAGCCTCTTTTGCTGTATTATAAGCCATGATTCTGTAAAACACAGAATCTGCCACAGCATTCTGCATAAGCAACTTGGCTTTAGATTTCTTTGCCTTCTCTTCGTTATTGGATATGATCTGAGCCAAGGTAGGATTTGTCGGTAGAGCAGCAAGTGGTTTATCTTCCGTCACAGTTTCCCAAAGTTCATAGGCTTCAAGAAAAGCTTGCATCTTTACAGACCAAATTTGGTAATTTTCACCGGTGAAAGTGAATGGTGGATTTAAAGGTAGGTTATTTGATGCCATTTGTGTTGTTTGTAGGTTAAAACTTTTTGGTCTTGTAAGATCAACTAGAGGCTCTGATGCCACTATTAAAACAGAAAATCTCAAGAAACTGAGTTGAAGAATAAAAGTAGAGTTAACTTGTGAAATTCCAGCCATTGATTAATTTGCAGAAGTTCAGAATTTATACAAGAAAAAAAATTAACCATTTCCTATCTAGTAGCCACCTACAAAGGGGATAGAAAACTGAATAAAACATGTGCCACTAACAGCCATAAATGGGTCACTAACTTCAGAAAATTAAATAACTAAGGTTGACTAAGTCTAGATAGAAAATAGGAAGCACTAAACTGATATTTAGTAAAAACAGTAAAAAAAAACAATAAGCTGGAAGTTTTGAAATGCCAATTGTCTAACAGTCATAAGTTTATTTGGATGACCCCAGCAGGTGAAGGATTAAGTACCATCATTTGGAGGAACTGCCCAAGAGAACCTAAAGGACGGAAATTGTAGGTGTAACAAAGAGGGCTATTTTACACCTTACCTAAATGAGTAAATAAGAAAATGTGGCAAAGGCCTCGAAAAAATACTAGGCTTCTTGACATCAGTACATGATTAAGTGAGTTAATAGGTCCATCCTGAAGAACAAACCTACTTTGACCTAATAAGCATAAGTGTTCCGCCCACAAAAATAGTCAACTATAAGCTACTCTCTTTTTCTTTTTTCTTTGTGATAGCGGTGCTGTCCAGGCCAAATTACGTGCACCTAGACTATTCCACCGAGTAACAAGCACTCTTAAAGAACCATGTTATGCCAAAATTATAGAAAACTTAACCATTCATGTTAATGCATGGCAGTGAATGGTGTAATACACATTATATAGGCCAAGCCCATGATCTGGACATAATACAGGATTAAGGTTCCTAGAAAATGATTTTCATTTATTAGAAGAAAAATATATATATATTACCTCTGAAGATGATCAAGATAACACATCTTCAAGCAACGCAGGTGTTTCTCAAGGTTATGGCCCACAAGTACTCTACCAATTGGCTCTCCGCTGTAAAGAATCTGCCGAATTCTCTCTCGGACTTCATTCAAAGGCATGGCATCTCGTAGATTTTCTTCTGTTATACCAGTAATTTCATACCTAGCACACAATGATGAGGAAGTATGAAAAGGTGTGATACCAAAAGCGTCAGCTAACACCATAAATAGATATGTTTATTTGCCAGCAGATACCTATAATCGGCCACAGGAGTCGGAGGTATAACATAAGTGTGAAAAATAATCTTCTCATCTTCGTCAACTACGCATATCCTTGCGCAAAGATCTTGTGACCAATCACCTCCAACCATTTCACAACTTATGGCAACTATTTCCTGACCTCTTATGTTATCCATTTCTTCTTCTGAATGATGCATCTCCATTGTCTCCTGCAACAATTATACATACACATTATAGCAACTAAACATGCATCTACATTATCCTAAGTGTAACTTATTCTTGTGAATGCATCGAGGAAAGAAAATTTATCAACTCACAATGGGTTGAGGAGTGGTAAGATGATACGTTTCCTTATGCTCGTCGAGAGAGTCCACGCTACTATAGATTTTCAAACACAAAATGTAGCCTCTTTCAGCAAAGATGCTTGAACAATTCACTTTGGCCAATGGACCTAAATGTTAAAGTGAAAAAAAAACTTAGAGATCATTTACACGTAAAGAAAACTCATTATCTAAGCACAACAACTTACTAGCAATGTGCTCCCTTAGTGAGTCAAATGATTTGCAATGTTTGTTACACACACCGCATTTAGGGTCATGAACCGAATGATGAGATGTTCGCATATGTTCAATAATATGCTCCTTCTTCTTGCACTGCTTATAACAAGCTGGACATTTGTGCCTGAACATTACATAAGCAAATGAAATCAAAATTCTACACCCCCATACGTAAAACACCATAGTTTAGTTGTTGCAAGATTGTGTATAAGGGTTCATTTGGTTAGGAACAAGTTATCCCACCCTCAATGTAAAATAAAAATTACACTGCAATCCCGGGATATGTCATCTTATCTCAAATTCTCAACCAAACATGGGACATACTCATCCTAAAATTAATCTCGAGATTAGTTATCCCTTATCCCTCTTACCAAACTAGCCATACATCTAATTTTCAATGGGAATTGGGTTCTTGATTCCTTTTCTAAAAATAAAACTTAAAAAACCTTTAAAATCCCAACTTTTAACCATCAAGAAATTGTAGGAAATAGGATTCATAAGTAAATAAGCAAAAAATAAAATAAAAAAACCCTTGAAGGTAAAAGCTCACATTACCTTGTAGTGGAGAGAGGTTGCAGAGGAACTTGTGAGGGTTCCACATCCACATACTGATACCCAATGAATCTGATAGTAGAATTAAAACAAGAAAATATTGGTTTTTTAGCCAACACCATATATACAACAACAACAAACCCACTATAATTCCACAAAATAAGGTTTGAGGGGACAAAACTATGCAAAGTAGGGTCTACGATAAGATAAAATATATGCAGAACTTACCAAATTAGACGTACCATATTTAATTTTGCTTTTCATTGAACTTTTGGTCCTATTATACTTGGAAAGATAGAATTTCAAAAAAGATTAAATAGAATCAATATTACAAAAATTGATCATTCTGTCCACTTATTATAGGCGAAGTTCTTTTCTTTTTGGATCACTACATGCATCACCATTTATATCGTAATATTGAAATTTTAAATGAAACAATGAAGAGTTTCGAAGATTAAATTGAAAATTTACGACTGAAAATCTAATTTATATTGGCTTGAAAAAATGGAACAATCCGTCATTGAAGAGTTTTGAAGCTTAAATTTTAAAATTCGACCTGTCACAAATGTGAATCATTTCGAGTGAATAATATATCAAAAGACTCCAAACATCAAGAGGAGCTCATATCTAAATTTTAAAAATATTTAGAGATGATTTGAGTTAGTCGATTGACAAAAATCAGTTTGCTTAGGAAGATGAACCAATGTTATATATAAATAGTGTGTGTGTGTATATATATATATATATATATATATATACACACACACACACACGTCTATGATACAAAGCTATTCATCATATATACGCGGTTTACACAATATTGATACGTTACATAACTATTTATACAATATCGATATGTTACATAATTATTTACATAATATTGATACATTACATATACATGCGATCATCTTTGTAGAAAATAATTTTTGTTAATTGTACTAAGAAGCCGTAAAAATTTTGACTTCATAATTTCTAAATTTTAGAATTCCTAATGCTAATAAAAGAATTTAAAACATAATATGTGTTAATAGATTTTTTTGACACAAACAAATTGTTTGAACAAAAACTACAGCTAAATTCATATGAAAATTCCCCTAGAAGAATATGGCATGTTGCGTGAATATCACACTCCAGAAGCTCCTTCAAAAAAATTCAAGTGATAATACTATGAGGAAATTTCACAAATAGTCAGTATCATAAACTTAATTAGGTTCCTTAGCTATAATTTACATATTTACGGGCTGTAGCTATAGTTTAAGCTGCTATGGGAGACCTCATTTGTATAACTCGCAAGTATGTTTGTATAATTCGCGGGTACATTTGTATAATTGTGCTATTTTTGTTCGTATTTATATAAACTGATTAGTATCAATTGATTTGTATTTATTTTTGTATAAACTCAAAATAACGAATTTGTACAAACACAAACATTTAAACTTTAAACAGTTATACAAATTATGTAATACAAATTACATTAACCAAAAGTTCGTCTGTATTTGTATAAACTGGTTAGTATCAACTGATTTATATTTATTTTTGTATAAACTCAATACAACGAATTTATATAAACACAAACATCTGAACTTTAAGCAGTTATACAAATTGTATTATACAAAAGTTATAAAAATTATATTGTACAAACGTACACGCTTATACAAATTGAAAAAAGTGGGCGATGTAATTATCACTGAATGTTGGTGGCGAGTGATAATTAACAAAAACTATAGCTATGATGACCAATTAACTAGTATATATTTTCTTAACAACGTAATTTCCCCTAATACTATAGCCGTCAAAATGGCTTGGCCCATTGGGCCAGTCTGCTACTTGGGTAGGGTAGGGTAACAATTTTTAGCCCATTTAAATCTAAGTTTTATTTGTCTCTTAATGATATTAAGACTTTGTTCAAAATCTTAATGATTAAGACATACTTATCTTTAAATAAGTGTTAAAATCCTAATGTAAGCAAATGCTCTTAATGACCTAAAGGATAAACGATTCAGATTCAGACTTTGATTAAATGTAAGCAATATAATTATTTAATAGGTATTTTTGTATGAATAATTTTCACTATCACTCTGTCCACAATTGTTAATCACCTTTGCCATCACAATTACCATCATCGTCACCAACTACCAACCATCCTTGCCATCAAAACCACCGTTGGCAACCATATCGTTGTCAACCAATATTATCAGTCGCTACCACACTTATCATCACTATTAGCCACTATCAACACTGTGACCAATCCCTACTACCAGTCACATCCATTATCACAACTAGCACCATCCTCAACTACTAACATCAATCAACTATACCATCACAATCACCATCACTAATACCAACCGTCATTATCACTCAAGTCACCACACCACTAGCATTCTCCACCATCATAACTATCACCATCAGAAATACTAGCCACTAAAACCAATCATCACAACCACCACAACTACAAATAATCTACATCATCACTAGCGAACATATATATATATATATATGTATATTAAAAAATAATTTTATTATATTATATTTATACATTTTTTCAAATATTTAACTATTTTTATCTAAATTGTATGTTTATCATGATAAAAAAAAATAAAGAAAACATATTAAGGTGTTGAAGACAAATAATTTTAGGGAAACTTACAGAAATCCCATACATTTGAGGGCTAATTACATCCTATCTTGGAAGTTTTTCCAATTACAAAAATTTTGAATTTTTCATTGCTCTCGGATATATTCCTTGGTTGTTCGAGACATTACAGATGATACATTGCTTAATGGGAGGGATGTATCCGAGAGGGAATAGAGATGTATCCGAGAGGAGAGGGATGTATCCGAGAGGGGAGAGATGTATGAGAGAGGGGATAAGGATGTATCCGACAGGGGATTTTTGTATTTTTTCAAAATGATAGGGAATTTTAGAAATTACGATATCTTAAGTTATGTATTTTTGTAATTTTTCCTTAATTTAATCATTTGGTTCAGATCTAAAGACAACATCTAATCATTCAAATTTCCTAACCTTAATGCAAATAAATGGTGCATAAGCCATCTTTTTTAATTTCATCTAGTGAAATTCTCTCTCAATTGTTTTCCTTTTCCATATCGAATTTTTCTCAAACCCTACCAAATATTCTCTGATCTATTTCATCATCATCATTTAACATTCACTTTATCGTTAATACACAAAGAAAATAACAAAAAATATGATATTTATTATTGTACCTGAAATCTTGGCTGAAAACTGGACGTTTGACGTTATTTTCTCCTCTCCTCATCTTTTTCCTTTTAGTAGAATTGCTCAGATAGAGAGCAACACCTTTCAAACTCTTCAAATATAAAAACTTTCAGCAACTTTCTCTTTGGGCGTGCAGAAAACTCTATTTTTAGTCTGATAATATTTGTTCAATGCGGCATCAGACAAATATAAAGGGTGTTAGGTGGCACATATAATATAAGTGTAAAGTTTAAATATCTGCAATAAATTTAGTAAATAAATTTTGTACTCTTTTTATAACTGATAAATAGTAAATGACAGTCAACCCCTTGACCTTTCGTAATACCCAAAACTCGTCTTAAAAAGTATAAGAAATCGTCACAAATATATTTCAATTTTTTAAGTATGAAATCAATCCCACATAAAATTATTTTAGTCACGCTTCTATATTACTAGGAAAATCAATACAGAAAACTTTCTTGAGTTAAAATATTTAAATTTGTTAGGATAAGGCATAAGTACCCCCTGAACTATACCCAAAATCTCAGCGACACACTTAGACTTAACTAGGGTCATATTATCCTCCTTAAACTATTTTAAAATGGAGTAAATACACCATAAACATTGATGTGATATAGAGAGTGTGCACACTTTCTTGAAGGCAAGTGAGAAACGAAAAAAATAAGAAAACTTCCATTAGTATTGGACACATGCCCACTTTTAATTGGTCATTTTACAATTAGTTAGTACACATAATTATTGACCTTAAAACTTATATATATTTAATTATTTTCATTTCTTTCTTTGTAGAATATTTATTTCCCTCCTCACTTTAAACATTTTTTTTCTCTTTCATTAATTTTTTATCTTTTCATTTTTAATTATTTTTAAAAAATTACATGCATTATTTAAATAATAATAATAATTTTTTTTAAAAGTGTCCTTTGATTTTAATGTTTTCTTTTTTTATGTGATTTTCTTCACTTATTTTGATAATCGTTTGGAATTAACTTATTTTAAATGCAGACATTTGAAATCAAATCAAAAGGAAAGACAAAGAAAATAAAAGAAATAAATAAAATACCGCCACAACGGGGTTATTTTCGCTATGGCGGCACTGTGACAATGACAAGTTAGCCGCTATAGCGGGCCAGCGAGGGGCAAAATTTTGGAATACGCAGACTATTTAATTAACCTATCTCCTCTCAGTAGAAAAACAAAGGAGGGCTATCCCAAAGACCTTACTTGACCACTTTAAGTTGGAGAACAATGGAGGGGAGGAGTTTTAGTGCAAGAAGGGTCCCCACCCATGAAATTTCGATCTACATTCGTCAGGAATCGCCTCGCGGAGCCAAAAGATTGGGTTCAAGTTCTTCAAATAGTTGTTTGGCATCCATGTAGGTTAGGTTTTCTTAACTGACCTGTCTTCACTTACATTATATCTTGTGGATTATTAGGATTTCATGCACAAGCTTTCGGATATAGAGTCTAGATGGTTAAAAGTGTGATTAACGGTGGTTTAGACTGATTATGGACTTGACTAGTTATTGTTGAACTTATGATGTTGTTGCGTGTGATCCTGGGGAAGTTAATTGTGGGTGATCAAAATTTGATTAGGAAAATCAAGAAGGAATCCCTTCGGATATGCGATGGTTGTTTGTTTCCCGTGTAATTAATGTTTTGCATGTTAATTGCTTTATAGTATTACTTGTGCAATGCATGCAAGGAACACATAATTGATGAATACGAAATGAAATCATGTTGATAATCACATGCAATGAACCTGTTTAATTTACTTGTGGTTTCAAGTATGGTTGTTCACTGTGATTGTGATTTTGCATGTTGTTGTGATTGCTAGTTTGCTCGGGTACCACGCCAGTATAGGTTTACTAACAATTGGCTCGAGTACCATGCCTGGTACGGAATATCATTCGATTGGCTTGTGTACCATGTCGGTATACTAACAATGGTTGACTCGGATACAACGCCGATACACTAACAATGGTTGACTCGAGTACCACGTCAGTATACTAACAGTTTGTGTGTGGGTTTAATGAGAAGACCGAATTTACTTATTGTGTTATAATTGTCATATGTTGGTCTCTGAATGGTCGGATTACTGTATTTAAAATGTCGGGATGGTCTTTGTGTACATGTTAAACACTATGGATAAAAGAATAGGGATCCTTGGTGATCGGGATTACTGGAATGGTGTGAGGAATTAGGTGTGATGTGTAGGGGTGTTCATGATTTGGACAAAAACTAATCCAAACCAAAAAATCGAACCAAACCAATCAAATGAACCGATTTTATTTGATTTTTTTGGTTTGGTTTTAGATTTAAAAAAACAGATAGTATTTGATTTAGTTATGATTTTATTCGAAAAAAACTGAAGAAATAACCGAACCGAACCGACAAATTATATACATAAATTTTATTATTATACACACATAATATATTATTTTTATAAATAATTTTAAAGATCTTATATATATTCATCAAAATTTATTTATAATTTACTTATGAAAGCAAAAATGCCCAAGGTGAGAACATTTATCTTATTGGTTTCATGTATATGAATGTCTATGACAATTCTTTGTGGGACTGAAAATGTCTCTGTCTCTTCCTTCTAGGCCAAAATAATGAATTTTGAAGCTTTATTCATAGTAAATTCAGTGATAGAAAGTTCTTTAATATCAGTTATTCTAACTATTTTTCATTTTGAGTGGATTGTAGTATCTTTTTTTTCACATTTTGAATGTATTGTTTCTTTTATTTTTAGAGATAAGTGTCAAAAACACACCTAAAATATTCCCTTTTTTGAGTTTCATACCTAAACTATTGTAAGTATGAGTTTCATACACAAACTATTCCTTATTAGTTTGAGAAACATACCTCAGTGGTGTGTGTAATACACTCTCTTTTATTTGTAAAACCATGCCATATGACATTCCACATGGATAAAATATTCCGCCTTTGAGAAAAATTAGATAAACTATTAATATTAGTTTAAAACTAAAGACTAAATTATTGCTATCCCAATTTTTTTTTAAATAATTATTTCTTAAAAAATAAAATTTAAAATATTTCCCCACCCCACTCCACCATCTCCTACCCCCCCCCCCACCCCACAATTCACCTGTCCTTTTATTTTTTAAAATTCTTTTATAAAATATCTTTTAAATATTCAGACCTCACCCCCTCCCCGCCTCCTTCCTAAAAAAATATGATATTATATTTTTTAAAAATAAAATAAAATTCTACTCCACCCCATCTAACCCTCCTCTCCTAATTTGTTTTTTACATTTTTCTCATTTTGTGTTAGATGTGTATATATATTTTTAGGAAAATATTTTTTTCTACTTACGTACCGAATATAACAGAAATAGAAATTTTATTTTTAAAAAAGTCTTGCGGCAAGTAAAAAAAACTTTTCTAAAAATAATAATATATCTAATACAAAACGAGAAAAAAAATAGAAGCGGATGGTTATGTGGGGTGGGGTAGAATTTTTATTTTTAGTATTTGAAGGAATTTGGGGGGGGGGGGGGGTGTGGGAGATGAAGTAAGAGTTTTTTTAAAAAAAAACAAACAAAAAAATTGGGGTGGGGGAGTACGGTGAGAGGAAGTGGTGGAGTGGAGTAAGAAAAATATTTTATATTTCATTTTATAATATTTTTTTCGGGGGGGGAGGGGGGGGGGCGGAATACTAATACTTTAATCTTTAACTTTAATTTATACTAATAATTTATTTAATTTTTATCAAGGTGGAATGTTTTGTCCATGTGGAGTGTGATGTGACAATTTTTTAATTAAAAGAGAGAGTGTATTACACACACCATGATGAGAGTGTAGTAAAAGAGAGAGGTGTGTTTCTCAAACTAATAAGTGATAGTTTAGGTATGAAACTTACACTCACAATAGTTTAGGTATGAAACTAAAAAAAAAAGAATAATGTAGGTGTGTTTTTTACCCTTATTTCTTATTTTTATGTATGGTTAATAACCGAATAACCGAACCAAATCGAACCGAAACTGATAACAACCAAATCGATAAATATATATTATATTTCATTTGGTTTGATTTTAATAATTTTAAAACCAATTAAGTTGGTTTGGTTTTGATTTTGACCAATAACCGACCCAAACCTACCCGTGAACACCCCTAGTTATGGGTTAGGATACTTGTGATCATGTGGGGAATGGAAGAGGCAGGATTTTTATCGAGGGGGTTCAAAAAGATAAGTAATTACCACAATAATAGTATTCACATAAGCGGGGCGGGTCAGATATAAATGGAGCGGGTCAGTTATAAACGGATCAGATCAAATATAAGCAACTAAATAAAATTCAACTCTACCTGATCAACACAAACAATAAAACCAAGGAAGTATATGTTTGACATAATATTATAATAAGTACGAGAGAATGTATTTTTAAAAAATTTTAACTATGGGTCTTGTCTCCGTCATTGTTGTATATATATGTTATTCAATTTTTGAAGCTAACTAAGGAATACTTCCAAATCCAATCATATTGTAGTCAATAAAATTCGTGTTGAGAAAATAATTATCAAGATTGGAAAATATCGCGACAATCATATTTATTTATAAATTTTAAATGATTACACTTATTTGTTTAATCTTACTTATAATTATATTATTCTTTAAGCAAATTTAAATTAAACGTTTGTCTTAAAATTAGTATGAGAGAATGTATTTTTTTTAATTTTAATTTTGAAAACTTAAAAAAAGTTATAAGTTTTACTTAATTTTATAAATAGAAAAGAAATTTATTTTTTAATATCTAGTAAAATATATAAATTTCAATGCTCAACTTGCAAATTCTTGAACCCCCTTTACCTCTGGACGAAGCCCTTGGCTTACGCTAAGGGGGTTCATCACTTAGTATATACATACAAATCGAAAAATTAATCCTATATATATAGTGTAATTTTTTCAGCGAAGGGGGTTCGAACCCCCTCGGGTCCATGTAGGTCCGCCCACGCATGTGGGATATATTTCATGCGAAACTTAAGCTTGGGTGAGGGCTGGGAGTTCAAACCATCTTATAATTGGGATTAAAATTGTATTTACCTACTTTGCTAAATTGGGATCGTTATTCATATTTTGTATAACTGGAACAGTTGTTAGGGCCATGTCATGGCATGGGAGCTTGAGGGAGAGTAGTTGACTGATTAACAGAGTTAGTAATGATCATGTGCTCAGAAAATTTCTATGTGATAGAAAGGATTAGGCTATGATCTGAAATGAGGGTGGAATGGCCTAGATGGGAGAGTTGGCAGCAGAAGGAGGTGAGCTGACTTGAAATAGAGCGTATGGATTCCAAGGTAATGTTGCTTGTTGTGAGAGTGGTGAATGAGTGGATCAGAGTCCTAATTTTCTATTCAAGTTGTATATTTCTTTGATTATTTGTAAGATATTATGTGGTGGATTCGAGTCGACTGATGATGCCTACAAGTACGTGTTATTTTTACTGATACTATTCTTGTTATGCCAATTGGCATAGTCTGGTTGTAGGAATTTGTAATGTTTCATAAGTGAAGACGATGATTATCTCCAATAGCTTCTAGTCCTCTTTTCTTATGTTGTGAGTTGTGTCTTATTTCTTTTATAACTTGTACTCTCAGAAGCTCTTGTACTTGGTTAGACTAGTTTCTTGGGGAGTGTTTAGTGTGTTTTTTACAAAAGACTTTGTTTTAGATCAAGTTGAGGGTATTTCCATGATTAAATAAGATGTTAGATTATATTTTATTAATTTTCCGCATTGTCATTTTAAATGGGAAGGTAAGGTTTCTCTTATCTAGGTGTTAGAATAAGTGCCCGCACAGCTCGATGAATTAGGTCGTAACACACATGATTCCCAATAGTAACAGAATATATTGAATAATGAAGCCAACTTCAGGAAAAGAAAATTAAACACAAAGTAAATAAACATACATCCGATGATTCTATAATGAATAAATATTTAGTAAATTTTTACTGACATTACTTAAAGACCTAAAGTTAAATCAAGTTTAATGTCAATCATGAATTTGTATGGAACTCGATCATGCTGCCTAGACATAGATTTGTTGTCTGGCTAGAAAATCAGAGAAAACTGCTAACGAAAGAGAGGATTGTTAAGTTGTAAATGCCAGTTACGTTGAAGATGATAAGTGCTACCTATATGGAGATAACAAGGTGGAAACTCATTTTCATCTATTCTTAGAATGTGCCTCGACAGCAAAAGTGAAGACAGAACTTCAGAACTGGTCGGCTACATAGAGGAGAGGTGATGCAATGCTTAACATGGATAAAGGGATGACTCAGAATGGCTACCATGCATACTGCTGAAATGTCCTTCTATTTCCCTCAATTAGCTATCCTCCTCTTTAGGGGTTTAAGATCATCTAACCTTGTAAATGTATTTTGGTGCTACACATAGAGAATGTAAATTGCAATAACAAAATCAAGCAGATAAAGAAACTTTTACCAAGTAAAAACACGAAATTCTTGTAAACTACAAAACCTTCAGCAGCAGTAGCCCCACAGGCCTAATTAAATATGAATTCATGTATATGATACATTCTTGCTTTAGTGTCCGCGCACTTGGAGCTAGAAGCTTGGTAGAGTACTTGTGGGCCATAACCTTGAGAAACACCTTCATTGCTTGAAGATGTCTTATTTTGATAATCTTCAGAGGTAATTTTCTTTTTCTTTCTAATAAATGAAAATCATTTTCTAGGAAACGTAATCCTGTATTATGTCCAGATCATGGGCTTGGCCTGTATTATGTGTATTACGCTATTCACTGCCATGCATTAACATGAATGGTTAAATTTTTTCTAATTTTGACATAACATGGTTCTTTAAGAGTACTTAGTTGCTAGTGGAATAGTCAAGGTGCATGCAATTTGGCCTGGACAGCACCGTTATTAAAAAGAAAAAGAGAGTAGCTTATAGCTGACTATTGTTGTTGGTGGAAAATTTATGCTTATTAGATCAAAGTAGGTTTGTTCTTGAGGATGGACCTATTAACTCACTTAATCAGGTACTGATGTCAAGAAGCCTAGTATTTTCCTGAGGCCTTTGCCACATTTTTTTATTTAATCATTTAGGTAAGGCGTAAAATAGCCCTCTTTGTTGCACCTACAATTTCCGCCCCTTTAGGTTCTCTTGGACAGTTCCTCCAAATGATGGTACTTAATCCTTCACATGCGGGGTTCATCCAAATAAACTTATGCGTTCTATACTAGTTCTGGTTTTGAATTCCTACATTATCAAGAAGTTAAAATGTTGAAATGTGGTGCTTCATAGTGAGACGTAGTACCAGGTCGATGGCTTGCTAGAATGCAATAAAAACTTAACAATAAGAACAAGGGAGTTTTACGTGAAAATCTCCTTGCTCAAGGGAGTAAAACCACGACCTATCACATAGGATTTTCAACTGTTTTCACTAATATCAAGTAACAAGTGAATACAGACTTCAAATACACCACATGAGATTAACCTCTTAATCTCACACCAAGTAATAACTCTATTACTTAAACGAGCCAAAGAAATGCCTCCATTGCCCACTATATTAACTAACTTTAATTAATATAGACTTCAATTGCAAGACACAAACTTAACTCTAACTGTGTTCCTGCGATTTCTTTACACAAAATTTGATGCGTTTCTTTATAGATTAGAAACGAATCTTACAATATAAGCTCATTGCAAGCAATTACTTAACACAACTCTAAGACACGCTTGATAACTCTATCAGGTTCCTCTGGAAGTTTGGTTGAGAGCTTGAGTTCTTCAACAGACAAATTTCACCTTTTTGAATGAATGAGTTTCTTTATTGTTGTTTGTTCAATATATCAAGACAACCAAGGATGTATTATCCGTTGAACAAACAACCTCGTCCATTTTCATTGGATGAGTTCGCTGTCCTTCTCACCAATCGCTAACAAGACAGCTTTATAGTTATTCACCATTATAAACTTGGGACTGAAGCAATTCTATCTTGGACCAGGTCCCAGCATTTGTGAGAATCATCAAAACACTGGGTTACAACATTTTCCCCCTTTTTGATGATGAAAAACAAACAACTCCTGCACATAATTATTCATTCAAAAGCCATAAACACTCATTCCCCTTGTCACCATTATTCCGCTCAAACACTCATTCCCCTTTCACCTGCCTCTTATGTACAAGAATAGTCCCCCTTTTGACATCATTAAAAAGACAAAGCAGTAAACATACGAGAGATGTTAAGCAAACGCATAGGGAATTCAACGCTAAAAGCAAAATAGTGCATGAACAAGAGGGCATAATTAGAGGAAAAAAGACATAACTAAAAACAGGGCATTCCATATAAAGTAGGATAAGCATCAACCAAACTAACTATTCAGAGTACCGCAAAACAAGGGCAAAATGCCACAGGGGAAACACTATAAAAAGAGAAGGAATAGAAGAGAGACATCTTAGGACAGGGGAGGAGGAGGAGTAAAGGACCGCAATAGGATAGAAATGATTCACGTCAGTGTGAGCCTGCAACAATTGTTTGGTGAGAGACTTCACTTCCTCGCTCAGTGAGGCATTGGATTCTAGCAGCTTTGAATTTTGGGCTCTCAAATTGTCAAGTTCCTCCTACACGTTAGTACTGGAACCAAGTCCCTGAGACTTTTCCTTTTGAAGCAGGGCCTTGATTCTAACAATTTCCAATTTCTTCTCTGCTAGTAGGCTCGTGAAGTCCTCCATTTCTCGCTTCAGCACATCCTGTTTTTCCAGAAGTTTAGAGACTTGAGACTTGGCTTTGATCTTCCCTTCCACACATTCGCACTCAATAAGTGTAGACATAGAGAAGGTTTGCTTGACAATCATGATTAAAGTGATGAAACACATTGTTCAGCAAGTATCCATATGCAATCCAATGTTTTCCATTTTTAACAGTCATGATTCGATGCATATGTTCCAGCATGATTGCTGGAGGATTGATGATTGCTGCAAAGGTGTCAAGCAATTCCATGAGGAACAAGTCTGTAGATGAGGCCACTATTCTTTTCTCAATACGAGGTAGCAGTACCTTGTTAAGAAATTCAAAATACAGCCGATATTCCCCCTGATGATACTTCTTCGGAACTCCAGAAAACTTAAGATCTCCAAATTTTGTCTCCATTTGAACATAGTCCTTGGACGGTTTTCCACCTTCCACTGACCTGGTCCCTTTGTATGGGACACCCAGAATAATTCCCATCACCTTCTCACTTAAATCAATATCAACATCATGGACCCTTGTCCTGATACCACCATCTTCCAGCATTTCAATGTTATAATGAAATTCACGCACTTCAGGCTCATGCAAGTGAGGTACAAGCATCTCAAATAGGTGATCCCACTCTTGTAGTGTCACACTGTCTACTAAGTAACACATACCTAGTTTGGTGAGGATCTCAGGATAAAAAACCCTTCCATTTAACACCTTCTGGGTTTGAGTGCGTCAATTCTCTCCTCCCTAGTTAGCTCCTTATCTCCTCCTTCTTTTCTAACGGGTAGACCTAGTCCCTTGAATGGTTTGGACTTAGGAGCAATCCTTGATTTAGAAGAGGGCTCCTTGGTTTCCTTTCTTTTGGTGGCTTTCTTCATAGGTTTAACCCTTGAGGCCTTACTTTCCTTGACCTCTGCTTCCTTTCGCCTTTTGGAAACTACCCTTGCGATGTCTTTAGATTCAGTCGCACATGAGTCTAGAGCCATCGTAAGAACTATGGGATCATTTGGTTGATCAGTCGCATCCTTTGAGACACCCAATTTTCTCTTTCATCTATTGCGAAGATTTTGAGTCTTGTTTGCTGCCATTGCATCTCCCAACAGTTTCTACTGTGACCCCATAGTAGCATAGTTTCGGACCACTTTAGGGGTTGAGGATTCAACCATTTTCCTTTTTCCCTTGTTTTCTCTCCTTCGTGGTTCCACACTAGCCAACTCTGGTACTGGTAGATTTATGTCTATGTCCAACATTCCTACATCGGTTGCGCTCTCTTCAGGAGTATTTTCTCCTCCTCGTCCTATTCTCTTTCAAGAGAGAGGTGCTTCCTCATCTTCTTCTATGTTTACCTGACTCACCTCAATTTGTGCCTCAATCTCAGGAGTTTTATCAAACACATGTTCTAACCTGTTGGGGACCGGATCAGGTGACTTGCAATCAACTTCAAAAAAAGGAGGATGGACATCTTCCTTCAGATTTGTCAAACTCTGAAAAACCCCTTCTTCTCCTACTACCAGAATGTTCGCTTTCATCCCTCTTCCCTCCGGTAAATCACCATCAAACAATCGCTCAGAAATGACTGACCAAACAAGACCATGTTGAGAGGTAACATCTAGTTCTAGGGAGAGCATATCACCAAATAGTTTGACAATGGACTGTGCCTCAGAATGAGTTGAGCCATCTTTGGGTGAAGAAAGTACAAGAGTAGGAGAACAAAGAAGATCGTTAGATTTCAGAAAGAGTTCGACTATGAAGGAAGGAAGAATTTCAGTTTTTGCTGTTTTGGACTCCCCAGTTTCACCGACACCACACTCAGGAGTGGATGGGGATGGATCTTCATGAACAAGGGGTGAAAACTGGAATGAAAAAGGGGTTTTGATATCCGAAGGAACATGAACTTTTGAGGGAGAGGAGAACTGAGACATGATGAAGATTTTTTTTGAGAGAGAAGGGTTAAGGGGCAAAGAGAGAATATTTTTTTTGTTTCAAGACTTCAAAGAAGAAGAAGAGATGATATGAGGAGAAAGAGTTGAAAAGGTCTTTTTAAATTTGAATCGGGTCCCTAAACAGAGGTGACCTTTGGATTTGAAATGAAAGGGCATTCCCTTTTTGAGAGAGAGAAGAAAATGACACGTAGCATTTGACTGTTTTGCAATAACTTCACATAGTAAGGTGATACTAACCTTGAGTAGGGACCCGGTCCTTCTCTTGAAATTCCCTGATTAGTATGAATTGTTCTTTCCTCTAGCCAGAATGCCATGAGTGTGTACCTGCAATAAGGTACTTTAGTGAACTCCTATACCGTATTCAAAACACACAATCATAGATACCTGCTCCCTGATCATAGTCAATGAGGAGGACACTTGAATGGTTATTGAGAGATCAGCTTAGTTTGAGCAGTCCTTGGCTCAACCGGTTCTTGATGAAGTGTTCTCTGCTTAAGGACTTAGTGAAAATATCAGCAATTTGCTCTTCAGTCTTGCAGAATTTCTTGATGACATTCCCTTTTTCCACATTGTCTGTAAGGAAATGATGTCTCACATCAATGTGCTTGGTCTTTTTATGTTGGACAGGATTTTTGGCCATATTCGTTGCACTTGTGTTATCACACATGAGTGGAATCGTGTCTGAGAGGATACCAAAATCTTCAAATTGTTGCTTGATCCACAAAAGTTGCGCACAACATGATGCAACTGCCACTTACCCAGCTTCAGTTGTTGACAAGGCAACTGGATTTTTTTTTTAGTGCCCCATGAAATTAGTGATGACCCTAGAAAGTGAGCCATTCCTGAGGTGTTTTTCCTGTCAATTAGATACCCTGTATAGTCAGCATTAGCATAACCAATCAAATCAAACGAGTCTCCTGAAGGATAGAATAGGACCAGGTCATGAGTTCCTATTAGGTATCTCAAGATACGCTCTGCTGCCTTCAGATGAGATTCCTTAGGAGATGCCTGAAATATTGCATTCATTCTCACACTAAACACAATGTCTGGTCTGTTTGCTGTTAAGTAAAAGAGTGATCCTATGATCCCTCTATACATGGTGTTATTTACTCCTATGCCAGCCTCATCATTGTCAAGTTTGGAGATTGTACCCATGGGGGTGTCGATTGTTTTAGCTTCTAGAATATTGAACTTCTTGAGAAGCTCCTTGATATACTTCTCCTGACAAATAGAAGTAACCTGAGATGGTTGCTTGGTTTGCAGGCCCAAGAAGAAAGTAAGTTCGCCCATCATGCTCATTTCAAACTCACTTTTCATCAAAGCAGCAAAATCCTTACATAGTGGTTCAGATGTGGCCCTAAAAATTATGTTATCAACATACAGTTGTACAATGAGAGGAGTCCTTTCCTCTAGACTTCAGGAACAATGTGTTATCAATTTTTCCTCTTTTGAACCCATTTTCAAGAAGAAACTTTGACAGTCTCTCATACCATGCTATTAGTGCCTGTTTCAGACCATATAAGGCCTTATCCAGTTTCTGCACATTATTTGGCAAATCAACATCTTCAAAACCTGGAGGTTGTTTAACATAAACTACTTCCTTTTGGTAACCAATGCGATTAGTATCCTGATGGCTTCTATCCTAGCAATTGGGGCAAAAGTTTCATCATAATCAATTCCTTCTTCCTGGTTGTAACCTTGTACCACCAATCTTGACTTGTTTCTTGTGATAACTCCATGTTCGTCGAGCTTGTTTCTATAGAACAAGTTGGTCCCTATTATGGCTCTGTTTTCGGGGTCTGGGAACCAGATGCTAGACTTGACTTATCTCAAATTGATGAAGTTCCTCTTGCATTGAATTTACCCAATCAGGATCCCTTAGAGTTTCCTTCACATTTTTGTGTTCAACAGTGGATATAAATGCTGAGAATGCAACCGAATTTCTGGTCTTTGATCTAGTGTGTATTACAGAATCAAATGGCGTGACGAGGTTATCCATGGGATGGAATGATTTATGTTTCCATCCATATTTTTTTGTAGCTTCGTTGTCAGGTTCAGCGATTTTCTCTTCTCCATCTTCAGAGTTTTCTTTGACACCTTCATCTTTGTTGATAGTCTCTGACGAGTCAGGCGGACCAGGTCCCTCTTCAAAATTGGTATTACTTTCATCATTTGGAACATCAGGTAGAGTAGTTTCTTGCAGGAGACTATCTCCCTGAATTTGCATAAGCTCTTCAAGTTCAGTCTCATCTCAGTCCTCCATATTGCTCATTCCACCAGGTTCATCAAAAATAACATGGACACTCTCCTCTACACAAAGATCCTCTTGTTGTACACTCTGTATGCTTTGCTTGTTGAGGAGTATCCCAAAAAGATCCCTTCATCACTCTTAGGGTCAAATTTTCCAAGATCATCCTTGCCATTGTTGAGGACAAAGCGTTTGCACCCAAAAGCCTTGAGATAACTTAGCTTGGGCTTTCTTCCATTTAGCAGTTCATAAGGTGTCTTTTTAAGCACAAATCTAATGAGATACCTATTAGTTACAAAACATGCAATGTTAACTACCTTTGCCCAAAAGTTCCTTGCCAGATTTGAATCAATTAGCATGGTTCTGGCAATATTCACCAGGGTTCAATTCTTCCTATCAACTACTCCATTCTGCTAAGGAGTTCTAGGGGTAGAGAAGTTGTTCCATGCTTTGCACAAAAGCCTTCAACTTGAGCATTTTCAAACTCCTTGCCATGGTCCAACCTGATCCCAACGATCTTACAGTTCATCTTTGTTTGAATTCTTTTTGCAAAAATGATCAATACCTCGGTTGTTTCAGTTTTGGTTCATAGGAACATGGTCCATGTGAACCTAGAAAAATCATCAACTATCACAAGAATATATTTCTTTCCTCCTCTACTCTGAATCTTCACAGGACCACATAGGTCTATATGGAGAAGTTCCTTTTGCCTGGTTGTGCTTACACCTTTCTTCTGTTTGAGAGAGGATCTGGTTTATTTTCCTTTCACACATGCATCACAGATCTTATCATCTGCAAATTTTAGTTTTGGTAAACAAAGGACCAGGTCCCTTGAAACAAGTTTGTTCAGAAGGGAGGCACTCACATGGCCAAGCCTCATGTGCCACAGATCAGCATTTTCACTTTGAGCATTGAGACAAGTAAGATTGTCTCCTCTTATTGAGTCCAAGTCAGCTACATACATGTTCTTGAGCCTCTTTGTAGTCAATATTACCTCTTGAGAGACGAGGTTAGTTACAACGCACTTATTGGACAGGAATCTAATTTCATTTTCCTTATCATAGATCTGGGAAACACTTGAGCAAATTATACTTCAGCCCATTCACATAGTAGACCTCAACTATGGAATTCTTCACAAACTTTCCAATTTTTCCGATTCCAAGAATGTACCCTTTCTTACCGTTGCTAAACGACACACCACCACCTTGGTGTGCTTCGAGAGAGAGGAAGTGATTCGTTTCACCAGTCATATGCTTGGAGCATCCACTATCCATAAACCAGCGTTGACTGCTTCCTCCCTTCTGCATGTAAAGAATCATTTGTTAGATTTAGGAACCCACTTGAGAAGGAGTTCCCAAAAACTAGACAATG
Source organism: Solanum appendiculatum (assembly GCA_018342035.1). Lineage (NCBI taxonomy): Eukaryota > Viridiplantae > Streptophyta > Magnoliopsida > Solanales > Solanaceae > Solanum > Solanum appendiculatum. Next base: position 345,718 of record JAGDQO010001652.1, read on the forward strand.
GCTTGATAAGCAACTTCTTAGTCCACGGAGGCATTTTTTCCTTATTAAAATGATGACTAGGACCAGGTTCCTTTCTTCCTTTTGGTTTAGAGAACTTTTCAAGATTCTCATTAACTTTTCTCAACAATTCACAATTTCTTTTCAGATGGCCATTTCTACCATAGTGAGTACACAGTGGGTTATCAAAGACAGATACATACTTGCTGTGAGGATTGTAAGGAGGCTCTATCTTCTGACACCCTAGGCTCTTCCCATTGTTGTATTTCTGATTAGTCAAATTTGCAACGATCTTTGAGGAATTAGTCTATTTCAAGGATTTATTCAATTCATCCTTAACTTGACTAAGGTCCTTTTCTAACTGAGAATTTCTTTCTAGAGCAATGACTAGTTTTAACTTAGAGTTCTTTAGTTTTTCTTCCAAATCCAACTCAAAACCAGTCAGTTTCCTTTTCTCATTTAGAGGAGTTTCAGAGATTTCTTTTAGTTGCAGATATTCAATATCCAGGTTCATCATTCTATCACTTACTTCAGACAATTGAGATTGAAGGACTAATTTTTCATCCTGACAGTAATCTAGGTTCTCACTCAAGGCATTTCTTTCAGCAGTTAATTCATCAACAGAATCAATTGTTCACATTCTCTATATTTTTTCATCAAGTTGGGTATATGGAGACGCTATCTGTGTATGCCTTGGAGATCTTTTCTACACAAGATGCATTCCTCTATTCATGTCTTGCCTTTGTTCTATGCAGAGATACGGCAACATACCAACTTTGTCAGCCACTCTCTGAAATATCTAACCAAGACTTATCTAGGGCAAGTTACTTGCTCCTTCTCATGCTCTCTTTACTTCTAATTTTAACTTCTCTTGTATTTTTGTTGGACAAGTTTATCCATTATACTCTCATTGTGTGTATGTACTTTGATAGCCCCCCGACTAGTGAAGAAAATGTTCAGTCACTGTTGTTTTCTTGGAGCTTGAATTGGCGGCCGTCTTATAGTTATTTTCTTCAACTGTGTTTAGTCCACTTGTGTGCTATGCTGACCGAAACTTTTGGCTCAAATAGATATGGCATCCAAGTTGGTTTCCATGATCCTTACAAAGATGCAGTGTCTTTGATGCGGTTGTACAAAACGATGTGCTCATAGGACAACCCAGTGGTTAGGGTATCAAATCCACCAACTCAATGCTTTATTAGTTGCTCTGATCTATGGAAATTTGTGGCACACGAGAGAATGACAATAGATGAGCTCTTAGCAATATCTAGAACAAACTATCAGTGTTGGTGTCTTGATTCATAGGCATCCAATTATTGAATATGCATTTCATCTGAGAAAGCTTCCAGCTCCAAGTGCGCGGACACCAAAGCAAGAATGTGTCATCGTTTTTTGTGGCATCTACATGAATTTCTATTTTTAACTAGGCCTGTGATGCTTCTGCTTCTGAAGGTTTTATAGATACTAAAGTGAAATGACTAGAACTTTATGTTTTTACTTGGTAAAAGTTACTTTATCTGTCGTCCATCCTTGGAGGACTCTTTTAGTTTGATGCTGAGTGAGAATTGCTTGATTTTGTTATTGCAATTTACATTCTCTATAATGTGTAGCGCCAAAATACATATACAAGGTTAGATGATCTTGAACCCCTTATAGTTAAAGAGGAGGATAGCGTATTGAGGGAAAGAGAAGGGCCTTAGGTTTCAACTATATGCATGCTAGGCCCTCTTTACCATTTGGGTTGCATATTAGTGGAGTTAATAAAATAAACATGTGATTAACCTGCTCAAATCTAAATGGATCGGGTGAATTATGATTATTTTGAGCTGATTTTTTCACTTCTAGCTATAGCCTGTAGGTGACTCATGTCTTGTCTAGTCTGTCCTGATATTCTTTGATGATCTTATTAAGAGACAAAAGGGAGTTGCTCGGATGGTAAGCACCTCTCATCTCCAATTCTAAAGTTATGGATTCGAGTTTCGAAAGGAGCACAAAAAATGTGAAAGCTCCGAAGGATGCATGAAAATAAATAAAAATTGATGATCTCAATAAGAATAAAATTTGAATTGATTTGAATGATTAGAGACTACTGTTTTATTGGATATGACCACTTTAATATAAAAGGCTTTTAAGAAGTCATAACTTGTAGTGGAAAATTTATTTATTTGGTGTTCGATATTTATATTGAGTCCAACTAATTTGTATTTTTGCCGCGTATGAATTATTCAAGGGAAACACTTCCTATCAAAGACTTTTCCATGTTCAAAATTCAAAATCAAGACCTCTAACTAAAGAATCTAACTAAAGAAGAAACAACTCCATCTACGATACACATCAATAGATGGTAGCTTGTAGTGGAAAGTTGCAAAGTAGTTGGGTGACCACAATCTTAGTGAGAATGCACACTTTTGAAATTAAAAAAATGCATACTTTTTATCTATTCCTAAATATGGTAAATTATTGAATGCATATGATTAAACATAGATTATATTTAATCTATGTGACAATTATTTTTAGTAAGGTGGATAACTAAAATGGGATGGAGAGAGTACTTGGTAATAAACGTAACATGGGTAAGTTAGTGTTATTTAGCTGATGTGAGTTTTGATGTTTAGCAAACTTCAAAATTGATGAAACAAGAGGACCAATGCCAGTTACTTGAAGAGTCATGGTGACAGGGAGAACTGGTGAAAGGGGGAAATCTGAATCTATTTGTCATCATCAATAATACTGAAAATGTTATTTTGGAGCTGATGTTAAATTTTGATGATTTAACAAACTTCGGAATCGAACAAGGGACCAGATCCAGGAAAGACTCGGTCTTCTGGTATTGGGACTGATGATAGGGGGAATGAACGAAACCAAGGGATGAAAGTTGAAGTTGCTGGATATTAGTTTGTCATCATCAAAAAGGGGGAAATTGTTATCTTCAGTTGATTTGAAGTTTTGATGATTTAACAAACTTCTGAATGTAACAAGGGACCAGGTGAAGGAAAGACTGCATTCATGAAAAAGTCAAAATGCAGATGTCTAAAGCTGCTGCATGGAGCAGTTGGTACATGACTTTTCAGAATAGCAGCCAATGGCGTCGCCCTAAGGGTTTGTGTCCATTTTATATAAGCTTATTCTCCAAACACACAACCAAGTTTTGGCAACCAAGTGTGAATTTCAGAAAATTCACAAGCTAACAAAGTAAAGGCCATCTTCAAGGAAGAACACTGCTCATATTCAACAAGGGACCTGATAGAGTGCTGAAGCATTTTTGTTGTATTTTGAGCTTTGTGTCTTATGTTCTTACATTGTAAACCTACTCCTAAGTTATAAAGGATAGTAGATCATTTGCAGTCTAAGTCTTAGTTTGAGTCAGATTAACTAGAGTTAGTTAGTCGAATCATCTATGTTTTAGTCAAGCTTCTTTACATCATTGTTTTGATGTTTCTCTTGGGTAGAGTTGCCTAGGAGTGTCAACTAGAGTTAGTTGACGTGTGGGTGCATCAGAGTTACGGCTTGTCTCCTCTCTTATCTTCAAAGATCCAAGTTGGTGGCTAGAGTTAGCGGTTTTGGGGTCTTCAAGTCTAGATCAACTAGAGTTAGTTGGTTTAGTGAGCAATTGAATTATTCCTTAGTTTCCTTTGTAGTAGAGTTGCTACACTAAGGGGGAAGGGGTTCAAGAATCTGTAATATGAAGCATTGCTCCGTTTTAAGTGAAATGGAGGTTGGGTTGAAATCCTATGAGTACAGGTCATGGTTTTCATCGCCCTTGAGCAATGGGGTTTCCACGTGAAATTCTTGTGCCTGATCTACCTTTATTTATTTATTTTCCGCACTTTTATTCTGTTGAGGGACTAAGTCCAGTGATCACTGGTGGACGCATCCATTCCAACAATTGGTATCAGAGTGTGGGCTTTCTATCTGGTTAACACCAAGAGAGTATTTTGTGTAAAAATGGTTGCTCCACTTAGTTTGGAAGAAGGACAATCAAATACACGCCCTCCTCACTTTAATGGACAATACTATGGATGGTGGAAGACTAGAATGCACGGCTACATCATGGCTGAGGATAGTGAGCTTTGGGATATTGTTCTTGATGGCCCTTACATTCCTACCATGGATGTGAAAGAAGGAGAGGTCACTAGAGTAGTTCCCAAAACCCGACAACAATATAATGAGACTGACCGAAAGAAGATCAAGAAAAACTACAAGGCAAAGAAAATGTTGGTCTGTGGTATTGGTGCTGAGGAATACAATCGAATCTCAGCTTGTGAATCATCCAAGGAGATCTGGGATTATTTGAAAACACCTCATGAAGGGACTGAGCAAGTGAAAGAGTCCAAGGTGGACATGTTAACCACCTAGTACGAGAACTTCATCATGGAAGAAAGTGAATTCATTCATGAAATGCATACCAGATTCATCTCTATCACAAATGAGCTTCGTTGTCTTGGTGAACCTATTCACCCAAGCAAGCAGGTTCAGAAGATTCTTCACGTTCTTCCAAAATCTTGGGAAAGCAAAGTCAATGCAATTACTGAAGCAAGGGACCTGAAGACCCTTACGATAGATGAGTTGATTGGGAATCTTCAGACCAATGAACTAAACAAGCAACAGGATCACTCCAAGAGGGATGGAAAGAAAGATAAGTCTTTAGCTCTCAAGGCATCACATAGTGACTTGTCAGATGATGATGAAGATATGATCTACTTGACAAGAAGATTTCAGAAAATCATCAAGAAACATGGAGGCTTTCTGAAAAAGAGAAACTCCAGTCGATCAGCAAATGCAAATGACTTGTATCACAAGTGTGGAAAATCAGGACATTTCATGAGAGACTGTCTAATGCAAAAGTTTGAATACAAAGACTACGTTGAATCCGGAGGAGACAAAGAAAAGTGTATGGACCAGGTCCCTGACAAAGCAGGAAGGAAAGCTACTGTTGATCAAGGGGTAAAGTAAGCTCTTGCTGCTTGGGAAAATTCCTCTAGTGACTAAGAGGAATCAGAATACCACGAAGATGCATCTATGCTGGTGGTGAAAGACGATGAAGGCATCTTCAACTCCCTCTTCTCATTTATGGCAAAATCAGATGATGAAGATATCAAGGAAGAGGTAACAGTTCTTGACCTTAAAAGCAATTTAGATACTTATTCAATCAAAGGTTAAGGAAACTTGTTGTTGTGCTGATTGATTTTGTTGATGAATTAACCACTGAAAAGAATGCTCTAAATGAGACTCTAGAGTTTTTCCAAGATGAAAAACTTGCTTTAATGTCACAAATGACTGCTCTAGAAGCTGAAAATCTAGAACTGAAGGAAAAGATAAAAAGGGTGACTACAACGGGTTCTAAAGGAAAGAATGAGGCCAGCAGCTTGCAGCTTGAGCTTGAAAATAAGTTGAGGACTGCTGAAATGAAGATACAAATGGCTCTAGAAAGAAATCTTGTGTTAGAGAGGGACCTGGTCCGTGTAAAAGAGGAATTGAACAAATCTCTCAAATGGATAACTTCTTCTAAAAATGCTTACAGATTTAACTAGTCAGGGTAACAACAGTAGAAGAGGGTTGGGTTATGAGAAGATAGATCCCCCATACAATCCTCACAGCAAATATGTTTTTGCTGCTGATAATTTGTTATGTGAGTATTGTGGTCGAAATGGACATCTTAAGAAAGATTGTCTTGGCTGGAAAAAACAAGAGGAAAGTTTTTCAAACTATTCCAAATAGAGGAACAGGCAGAAGAAGGGACCTGGTCGAGCTTCTGGTCCTAAGTTGAAGAAAACCAGTCTGTCTTGCTGGATAATTTTTTTTTCTTGTCACTCCTTTATCTGCTTACTGGGAACTCCGTCTCAAGTGGGTTCCCAAGGTTAACAAGTGATATGGTATGCAGGTGAGAGGAAGTAGCAGCAGTCAGTGTTGGTTCATGAATAGCGGATGCTCAAAGCATGTGACTAGGAAAACTGAAAAACTTCCTCTCTCTTAAGGCACTTCAAGGTGGAGGTGTCTTATTTGGTAATGACAAGAAAGGGTATATTCTTGATGTAGGCAGGATTGGAAAGTCTATGGGACACTCCATTGAATATGTGTACTATCTCAATGGTTGAAGTACAATCTTCTGAGTGTTTCACAGATTTGTGAGAAAGGAAATGGAGTCAAGTTCCTATCAGATAAATGAGTGGTCACAAACCTGATTTCTAGGCAAGTGATCTTGATAGCAAAATAATAAAACTTGGCCACGTGAGTGCTTCTCTACTGAACAAACTTGTGTCAAGGGACCTGGTTCGTAGTCTGCCAAAGATACAATTTGCAGATGACAAAGTTTGGGATATTCATGTTAAGGGAAGCAAACCAGCACGTCATTCAAGAAGAAGAAGCAAGGAAGCATATTTTTGTATGGTCATCTAAAGATTTAGAGCAAAAAGAGAAGGAAGCATATTTTTGTGATCGTGGATGACTTCTCAAGGTTCACGTGGACTATGTTTCTATGTGACCAACATGTGTCTGATCAGATATAGAGAGGCAGTCCAAATGGTGAACTTACTAAAGAACATCCCCATCAGGAATCCAGCAATCCCAAAGAAGCTGATGCAGATGATGAACCTGATGAGGGACCTGGTCTAGTAGAAAAGGCTGAACAAAGATGATGCAGTTCAAACTGATAATTCAGATTCTGAAGGTGAGAATGAAGAAGCTGATCAAGCTTAGCAGCTAGCAAAGAATACAGAGTTGCATCAGTTTGAAGGAAGCAAAATGCAGCTTAGTGTGCTCAACTCCGATGGATCAAACAACAGTTTTTACTAGGGACCTGGTCGAGATAATCAAATTGAAGTTGGGGATGCTGAAACTTGACTGAATGGATCCTGCCTGAAGCAATCAACCCTTTCATGACTATGCTAAGGGAGCAGGTATCCTTGTTTTTCAGCTATGTATGTTTTAGCAAATTCAGTCTTATACCTTTTATAGGTATACACACATGACGAAAGTGCTTAAGGAAAGGGGAGGTCAGGACAGATCTAGGCAATTAGATTCAAACTACAGAGAAGGACCCGGTCCGTTCTCGAAGGTTAGCACTCTTAACATTTCATTTTGAATTATGCATGAGAACCACTGCAATACACCCTTTCACTTCCGTTTATACTCCCTGCTTCTTTCAATCTCCCAGGAAAAAAAATCAAATCCCCTTCCAAAATTAGAAATTTTCAAAATCCTATTTTCTCCTCTCTCAAAAATACTTCAAAATGTCTAAACCCTTTGTTCCTACTGAAGAATTTTCTGATGAAGAAATTCTTAAGCCTGAAGAGGGACCAGGTTCAGCAAGCAAAAAGAAGAAGGTGGAAAATATGATGTCTAGAAAAGAAAGGGTTGATATTTTGAGAACTAAAAATAGTTTGAATAGGAGGGTGCCTGACCTTGAATTGAAACAAAATCAGGCATGAGAAGTCTGGTTGATGCAGTAGAGATTCAGAGTGGGACCCATTTGTTGAAAATCACCTACATGTGCTGCATGAGTCAGAAGTGAGGGACTTCTACCACAACATTGTTGTTACAGATGATAGGAGTCTATATATTCATGTAGGCAACTATCTCTTCCATCTGAATGAGGAAATTTTGGGAGACATTCTGAATATGCCAAGGGAAGGGACCCGGTTGGCTGTTAGAGGATCCGCTTCACAATAGTTTGTTTACGAAATCAGTAAACTCCCAAATCTCAGCGATGCAGGTATTCCAAAGAAGTATCTTAAAAGGGAATATCCATGGTTCTTGTAGTTTTTATTAAGGTGTTGTTGCCGAGTTAAAAAAATAAAAAAAAATTATATATATAAAAAATGATAATGAAAAAAAATGTTTTGGTTCCTCGGCTACTGATTTGTTCATTTTGGATGCCTTGAGTAAGGTTGAGTTTATCAATCTTTCTACCATAGTGCTAGAACACATGCACAAGATCATATCTATTAAGGATGGTACATATGACATGTGATATGGGCACCGTCTGACTTGGAATGTGAATGTGTGGAAGGGACGACCGGAGAACAAGAGTAATATGCCGGTGGTGGAACATGATCAGCTCAAGAGTGCGTTGAAAGCTATAACAGTTGCTCTTGTTAAAGGCTCAACTTCTAAAAAGCATAATCAGAGGGACCAGGTTGAAAAGAACTGGCAGCTCTAAAGGTTCAACATGAAGCCCTAGCAACAAAGAATGTTGAACTTCAAGAGAGGTCTCTACAAAACCATGCTAAGGCAGATTCTCTTCTAACCTTACTCTTTCAATCCCTTGCTCCTAAGCTCCCCCTCTTCCTAAATTCCTGTGTCTGTCCCCGTTCCTCCTCTTCGGTTGACAATCAATGGGTATTGTCATGGCTCTCATTCGTAATACTATTTGCAATGCTTTGATTACTGATCTTTTGGTTATGAATGAAAAAGGGCCTCGTTTCTACTAACTTTTCCCATTACTTTATGCATTTTACTCATGCTCAGTGTTGCCCAAGTGGCCATCATTTTTCTTGAAATGCATTTCTGTCAACTTGGTTTACTTCTTTAACTCTTTTTTATGATGTCAAAATGGGGAAAATTGTTAAGGTATGAGATTAATGTTAACTTGAACTTGAAAGCGGGACCTGATCATGCTGATAGGGGGAACTTGTGAAAGGGGGAAGATGTTGAATAAGTTTGTCATCATCAAAAAGGGGGAAAATGTTATTTTGCTGATGTGAGTTTTGATGTTTAACAAACTTCAAAAATGATGAAACAAGAGGACCAATGCCAGTTACTTGAAGAGTCATGGTGATAGGTAGAACTGGTGAAACAGGGAAAGTTGAATCTGTTTGTCATCATCAATAATACTGAAAATGTTAATTTTGAGCTGATGTTAAGTTTTGATGATTTAACAAACTTTTGAATCTAACACGGGACCAGATCCAGGAAAGACTCGGTCTTCTGGCATTGGGACTGATGATAGGGGGAATGAACGAAACCAAGGGATGAAAGTTGAAGTTGCTAGATATTAGTTTGTCATTAACAAAAAGGGGGAAATTGTTATCTTAAGTTGATTTGAAGTTTTGATGATTTAACAAACTTCGGAATGTAACAAGGGACCAGGTCGAGGAAAGACTGCATTCATGAAAAAGTCAAAATGCAGCTGTCTAAAAGCTGTCAAAAGTTGTTGCTTGCTGCAGTTGGTACATGACTTTTCAGAATAGCAGCCAATTGCGTCGCCCCAAGGGTTTGTGTCCATTTTATATAAGCTTCTTCTCGAAAGACACAACCAAGTTTTGGCAAACAAAGTGTGAATTTCAGAAAATTCACAAGCTTACAAAGTAAAGGTCATTTTCAAGGAAGAACACTGCTCATATTCAACAAGGGACCTGATAGAGTGTTGAAGCATTTTTGTTGTATTTTGAGCTTTGTGTCTTATGTTCTTACATTGTAAATCTACTCCTAAGTTATAAAGGATAGTAGATCATTTGCTTGTCTAAGTCTTAGTTTGAGTCGGTTTTACGAGAGTTAGTTAGTCGAATCATCTATGTTTTAGTCAAGCTTCTTTACATCATTGTTTTGTTGTTTCTCTTGGGTAGAGTTGCCTAGGAGTGTCAACTAGAGTTAGTTGACGTGTGGGTGCATCGGAGTTGCGGCTTGTCTCCTCTCTTATCTTTGAAGATCCAAGTTGGTGGCTAGAGTTAGCGGTCTTGGGGTCTTCAAGTCTAGATCAACTAGAGTTAGTTGGTTTAGTGAGCAATTGAGTTATTGCTTAGTTTCCTTTGTAGTAGAGCTGCTACACTAAGGGGGAACGTGTCACAACCCAAAATTTACATGTCGTGATGGCACCTATGTTCCCAACAATTAGGTAAGCCAACCCACTAGTTTTACCAATTTAACTAAGTAAATAAGGTGAAAAGTCAACAACGAGTAGAATATCTCTAACCATAGTCTTTATAAATACGAAAAGCGAAAAACAAAATACCACCCAAGAATTGGTGTCATAAGTACAAGAGCTTCTAAATTACGATACATGTCTGGAACTAAATGGCAAACCTAGACGTAAGGAATATCCTATCTAAATACTAAAATAAAATGATAATTAAAGACATAGAGGGAGGTGTGGGCTGCAGAACAGTCAAGCAGCTCACCATAACTCCAAGATACTCCAAACTCAAACTCAGAAAGCTCCACGAGGTGCGCTCGTATTCGAAATTGGATCTGCACCACAAAAAGGTGCAACAAATGTAGTATGAGTACGAAACCACGTGTACCCAGCATATCTCATAGACCGACAATGAAGAAGTAGTGACGGGAGTTCATATAAGAAAATCATCTTTTTATTATTTTACAAGGCTACACTATACTGATCAAACAAGTATCATCAAATAGGGATAATTAAATATCACGTAATGTCCAATCACCAATAAAACGCATAATCAGCAAAAATGAGGATGTAATGAGATGCAATGCAATGCGACACCATGAATGATATGCCTCAGATGCCAAGTACTCTCTCAACCGTATATACATGATACTCCTCAGAAATACATCGAGAGTTCATGACCCATGGGAGACTCGCGAGGTCCATATACCGACATGGACGATCTCCACGTGTCTGTGCGGACGATCTCAACGCACTATCATAAAATCAAACAATCCCCAGCACAGACGATCTCCACGTGCCCAACTTATAATCATAACATCTCACAATCCCTAGCACGGACGATCTCCACGTGCCCAACTTATACTCAATCTCATGTCAATGCATGTGTACACTATGATTTCAACAAAAGGGGATGATGATGCATCTCAATCAATCAAACATCGGTATCATATATAATCACCTCAACTATCACAAATATACGGGTTCAATAAAGAAACACAATACACCAAAGAAGCCAAGTCAATAATACATCAGCTAATGCCCACATGCTTTGGCATTCTCAAATTACAATTCGCATTCTATAGTAATAAACTTTCTCTTTATAACCCCGGTACTCGTACCAATGCCCGTCACACCATTGGTACGAGACCCCCATCTTTCGCCCTTACCCATTGTCTATTTTGTTTTTAATCTTTAATTAGAAAAATGTCATTCAACGAAGTCTGAAAGTCTTAACATACCTTGAATGCCGAACACGTATCACGAATCCTCAAGATTTCGCCTTTCCCTGTTGTAAAGCTTCATAACATTCACAATCTATCAAAAATGTATTATTCGTAAGTAAACGTGTCCGTAGACACCCATATTACTATATGTTTATCCTCGACCCAAAAACTCATACATATCTCTAATCAAGCTCCAAATCTCGATATAATTAATATGTCAAGTTTCATATTTCCTAAAATTCAAGCCTAGGGTTAAGTCTTAATACCTCCAAATAACACAATTCTAATGATATTAATATAATACAATACACTTAATATTTAATTACCAATCTCAATATATCACAACCTAATTTATAATATGATAACAAAATCCAAAATTTCAACTAAACTACACATCTGCACTTTAACCATGAAACAGAAAAAACAAAACCCAACCCCAATCGTGCTTAATTTCCATTCCATAGCTTTCCACTCATTATCTAATGATTAGCAAGTCATTACTACCAATGAATTAACCTTCCAATCAACCCTCTCCACTATATTTGTCCTTAACTTAAGATTCAGATTGACAACAATTAATTAATACTTCACCAATATAACCTTCACACCAACAATTATACCATTATGCGTATATGCAGAAGCATAAATTGGCTGAAAGAAGAATTTTATACCTGAAGTAGTTCGCCCCTCTTTCTTCTATATTCAACGTTGCACTAATTAGTTTCTAACTCCTTTTTTTTCTTTTCTTTTCTAAAATAAACCCCAGTAACTTAATTCAATACATGGGCCAAGTGGTAACGGGTATTAAATAAATTATGGACGTGACCCATTAACTATCAACTATCTTAATTATTTAATAAATATTAGTTAACTAAATAATTGTAGTTACCGAATAGTTCAAAATTTCCATTTAAAATTTTACGAGAAGAGTCAAAATAGTGCTAGTGCTCAAAATGACATAACGGGTCGTTACAGAACGGATTCAAGAGTCTGTAATCTGAAGCATTGCTCCGTTTTGAGTGAAATGGAGTTTGGGTTGAAATCTTGTGAGTACAGGTCGTGGTTTTCACCGCTCTTGAGCAATGGGTCCACGTAAAATTCTTGTGCCTGATCTACCTTGATTTATTTACTTTCTGCACTTTTATTCTTTTGAGGGACTAGGTCCAGTGATTACTGGTGGACGCATCCATTCCAACAGTTAGCAACCGCTAAACTTCACTCACAACTTTACTGTGTGTCACTTATCGTGTTTTATGGATTTTATACAGATTTGACTCTCCACTTTATATGGACTTGGTATATGAGGCAACCATTGTTAGTGTACCGGTGTGGTATCTGAGTCAACTATTGTTAGTGTACCAGCGTGGTACTCGATCCTAATCAAATGATATCCTATACTAGGCATGGTACCCAAACCAACCGTTAATAAACATGTACCAACATGGTACTCGAGCCAACTAGCAATCACAACAACATGCATTATCATAATCGCAATCACAATGAACAACCACACTTGAAATCACAAGTAAATTAAACAGGTTTATTGCATGAGATTATCAACATAATGTCATTTCATATTCATCCCTTATGTTTTCCCCGCACTTATTGCACAAGTAATACTATAAAGTAGTTAACATGCAAAGAATACATACATTGAAAACAAACAACCATCATTTATCTGAAGGGATTCCTTCTTTCTATTTCCTAATCAAATTCCGATCACCCACAATTATCTTCTAGGATCACACACCCAGCAACATCATAAGTTCAACAATAATTAGTCAAGTCCATAATTAGCCTAAACCACTATTAACCACACCTTTAACCATCTAGACTTTGCACCCGAAAGCATATGCATGAAATCTCGACAATCCACAAGATATAATGTAAGTAAAGAAAGATCTACTACTGAGTTAAGAAAACCTAGCCTACATGGGTGCCAAGAAGCTATTTAAAGAACTTGAACCCAACTTTCTAGCTTCACGGGGCAATTCTTGTCGAACGTAGACCGTAATTTCGTGAGTGGTAACCTTCCTTGCGCTAAAATTCCTCCCCTCCATTGTTCTCTAGCTTAAAGTGGCCTAGTAGGATTTTTGGGATAACGCTCCTCTATTTTTCAACTTAGAGGGGAGAGGTTAATTAAAGAATATGTTTTTTTCAAATTTTCCCCCCGCTGGCCCGCTTAGCGGTTGACCTATCGTTGTCATTGTGCCGTCATAGTGAAAATAATCCCGCTATAGCGGGATGACCTCAGCTGACTCAATTTTTAGATTTTCCAATTTTGTCGTGTCACCTTAATTTTAAGTTGGCTATATATTCTAAAAGAATATGGGACTCCGCTTGCAGTGCATTTGAATAACAACGGATCAGGCCGTTACAATATGTTTGTTTGTTATCTATTGAGCATTGTCTGACTTAGTAATGACCGTAATGCTCTAAAAAATAAATATTGGTATTCCTTCATAGTTAACTAAATGGTTCCATATTTTTAAATGTTAAAATTAATGATATCATAATAATACACAAAAAAGATAAAATAGTCAAATGCCCCCTCCCAAGCTATAATCAGATTTTCAACTACACTTATTCTTCACGGGAGTATATGACCCTCCTGAACCTTTTATTTTCTATATTAATTAACTCTTATACGCTGATGTGTCTACATAAAGTAGCTATATAAAGATTTTGTATACACACGTTGGCCACGTATCATCAATTGGACTCCACGACTTTACACGACTTTTTATTTAATCGATTCATATGTTATTTTGTCAAACCTATTCTTCTTCCATCTTCTCCTAATTCACCTCATTCTTTTTTCTTCTTCATGATCTGAGATTTTTGTGCGTGCATTTTTGAAGATTAAAGTTTTCTTGGAAAGGCTACTTACTATTTATTCACCTATTTCCCTGAGAAAATGTTAGTTCTTTACTAACTGAAGGCTATTGTCATGTTTGATTTTAGTTCTAATGATAGTGTTTGATCAAGATTTTTTATTATTACTGTTAATTTGAAATATGAAGAACAAAACTGTGTGCAACAATATGTGTGTCTTGATATCATTACTAATTGAAGGTATTTAGCTCTAACGATAGTGTTTGATTAAGACTTTTTAGTGTTACTATTAATTCGAAAAATGAAGAACAAGATGTGTGCAATAGTATGTGTATTTGAGTATTATGATATTTCATTGTCCAATTATATCATATTATGTTCATATTGTCATAATATCTTGTCTTTCTCGTGTAATGATACCTCTGTTCATAATGATACTATTTTGTAGTTTCCTTTGTCTTTATATATATGATATTGTGTTCAATTATAGTATGTGTATTTACTGTACAATGTCTAGTTTTATTTAGTTATCTTCTTTCATTCTATTCAGGTAGAAGATGAATGGATTTACTTTGATTACTTTAAGATGGTATTATGATGGAATGTGAGATTTAAGTAATGGACAACCAATATACAATGGTGGGCAAGTTACAAAATTTTTAGAGGTTGATGTGAATAGGATTTCTTGTTTTGAATTAAGAAGCTACATTAAAGAATTGTGATACATCACAACTTGCACATTTAGTATTAAATCACCCAATAGTGGCATTTTGAAAGATATTGATAATGATATGATTATTTTAGATTTGTGTTATTCTTTGGAAGATGGAGATATTGTGGAAGTATATGTAAAGCACTTGATAGATGAACTACTTGTGCCTCCCATTTTATTAGAAAATCTTAGTCATGAGGATATTGAGGAATCTGGCTCAATTTTAATAAAGTAAATGAACAAAATGATTGTCCAAACAATGGAGTAGGTGAAGACCCTTTTACTATAACTGCTGCCTTTGATACTAGATCTCCTTCTACCACAACTCCCCCCACTACAACCGCTGCTACTAGAGACTATTCTACCACAATCCCTATCACTACTGCAGATCCTAGTACTGAAGATGATGATGATAAAGAATTAGGTCCGGTTGAATCTAATTTCATTAAAAAAAAGTTCTAATTACTCAACTAAAGATAGTGTTGAATCTGAAGGTGGATTAATTGGAGATGATGAGGAGGATTATGGCAGTGGTGTACATGAGAAGGTTAGGGAATTGACGGTTGAAAAGAGGACTTTCAAAGAAGAAAAATAATTGAGAGAGTACTAGTTTATACTGAAGAGGTACCAGTAGGTGAAGCTGGATCAGATTTGGATTTAGATGAAACTCAAACAGGCGAAATAACTGTTTAAGAAAGATTAGAAGATGATGAGCCTTATTATGCAAATTCTAATGATGAGAGTTTTAAAATAGATGAGAGTTTTAAAATAGATGAAGATGTTGAATCTGGTAGAATAAATTTACCAAGGAGTAAAAAATTATCAAAAAGGAGGAGGGCAAGAAATAGGAAAATTATTCATGATCCTACTGCTAAGAGAGTTGTGTGGAAGTTGGGTAGATTTTTGCAAATGTGAATGAATATAGAAGAGGAGTAACTAAATATGTTGTCTAAAAAAGGGTTAGGCAGAAAAGTGGGTGAATAAGCCAAAAAAAGTTAGAGTTAGGTGCAAAAATGGTTGTCCATGACTTTTGTATATATGTCTTAACAACACAACAAATGATTTCAAGATAAAGACTTACAATCCAAAGCATACATATAATAGCACAACTAGAAATTATATGTGTGATGCAAAGTTCCTATCGATTATCTTTAGAGAAAATTTATTGAGCAACCAAAAGATATAAATTTTCAAGTTGCCAAAGTTAACTAGGAAAAAGTTTAAAATTCATGTTGGCTAGACTACTGTTAGGAGGGTAAGAGCTAAAGAATTGAAATATATCGTGGGTGATCATATTGTGAAATTTGGTAAAATTCTTGGCTATGAAGATGAACTGTGAGGACCAATCCAAGGAGCATTTTTGTTATTAAACTTGGTGTCACGACCCAAAACCTAGTGTGATGGCACTTGTCCTATCCCATCAGGACAAGTCAGCCTAAACCCAACAAGTGGAAGAAATAACAGAAATAGTGAAAGAAATAAACAAAAACGGAAGACTTCATCTATTAAATCAAACCCAAAACTGATTGTCACATGTATAAGCCTCTATGACATAATTCGAAACAAAACTTCAAGACTCAATGTCTGTGTCTCAAATAGAAGAAACATAAATAAAAAGGCCGAGAGAGGGATTGCCGGCATCAATAGCTACCTCTCAAGTATCCTCAACGAGCCTCGGAGAGGGGAAGAGAAGGTAGATCACGGTCCTAGCTCGGGTCCTACACAAGTGTAGAAGCAAGGGAGAGTACCAAATAACACGGTACTCAGCAAATCAACAAATAAAATGAAGCAAAGATAAAAGAATCATGAAACCCCAACTTCCAACCGAACCTCCAATATCTAAAACCTGCACAGAAATTGAGCCCAACCTAACAAATTCTCAAGTCATAGATCCAATGATACAAATCAACAATAGATCCTCAACAAATCAGTGATATATCCAAATACGGACCACAACAATTCAATAACAGTCCACTAACAAATCAACAAGGAAGTTCAACTCAAATATCAACAAGTCATCTCAAAATCAAAAGACACTACATAGCACCACAATAGCAAGGATCAGACAATACAATGCAATACAATGCCATATCATGAATGCATGTCTGTCCTATGATACACATTCGCTGAAATCTCAGACCGAAACCCATAAGGGCCACACCCGAATCATGTATCTGCCGGAAAAGACCTCGGCACCTCATATCACCGAAAGAAACCTCAGCATCACATATCACCGACAGAAACCTCGGCATCTTATATCGCCAATAGAAACCTCGGCATAACACACCGCCGGCAGACACCTCGGCATAACACACCGCTGGCAGAAACCTCGGCATAATCATCACTGGCCTCACATGGACCATATATCATCAAGAGTCTCATCATAGTGTCTCAGAACCAATGCACACAAGCATGTTCACACAATAATGAGAGAAGGATAGTGTTCAAAATCACAACGCAATTCATATCAAGATAAATCACGTCACACTATCATCAACATATCAACAACAACAGTCAATATCTCAATATTCTTAATATATATATATATATTTATCAATGATGTCAATTGCCTAGTTTCCATTTCTCTACCCTTTTCATCGCAAGAAGGGTCAATCATTTAGTCAAAGTCTCAAGTCTAGTCCGATAATCAACAATGAGCAAAAGACAGGTTCAACACAATCATAATCACATCAAGACTATCATGGCAATACATTGGCCTTTCACATAGCACACAAGCCATTTTATTAACCTCGCCGGTTATTATTATATTGATTCATGCAAGAACTAACCCAATACGTCAATCCCATTACTCCCCAACGCAATCAAGTAAGGAAATCGAGATTCTAAGAGATTTACAAGGTTTTAAGAGTTCACTTGCCTTAAACGAATCGGAATCAACCAAGAATCAGAGTTTTTCCCTTCCGTGAGCAATTCAAATCAACACAATCTATTCACAAATAAAAATCCAATCACAATACGTGCCTATCAAGACCGAGAACACGAAATTTGGAAGAAAAGGATGGAACAACCCCAAACTCCAATTTCGAAAACTTACCTAGAATCCAAAATTTCTTTCATAAAACTCATCCTCAATATCATAGGAACTCAATGGCAAAAACCATTTGGAAAACGGAGCTCAAATCTGCTCACAATCATCAATTTTCTTAAATTTTCGGAGTTCCATCAAAACCCCCAAAAACACACTCAAAATCCCAAATTCCAATTCAAAATCATGATATAAACATTGGGTAATGAAAGCCAAGGGTTAAAACATTTACCCACACTGATTCCCAAGAATTTCTCTTTCAAAAATCACCCAAGAAGCTCCAAAATGATGAAAATGGTGAAAATGGGACATTTCCCAATTTTTACACTGCTAGGACTAATCTAACCCTTCGCGAACGCGGCTAACTTAGCCCACGAACGCGGAGACTAAGGTCCCACCACTCCGCGAACGCGGGTCCCACTCTGTGAACGCGGAGAACAACACGCTGGACCCTCCACAATAGTGGCCCCACTCCGCAAATGCGGAGGTCACAAGCATAACCCTCTGCGAACGCGGACAACAACCGCGAATGCGGAGGTCAAATCAGCTGGCACCAGGTACAGAAAAATAGCAATATCACAAGTCTCCGAATGGGCCCTCAGGATTCGTTCGGAACCCTGTGCACACAAACCAAGTATTCAACCCCACTAAACTCGACGTTCTGGACTCAATGGAACCATCAGATTTTGTATTCGAGATCTCCTTGACCCGAAACCCAATGAAGCACCTTAAAACTAACTCCTGCCTCAACAACTCAAAACAAGCTCGGGACCCTCTAAAAATCAATCAAGGCCACGTTTATGCCTAAAATCATACCCCGAATCCAACGGAGTTGTCGGAATCGACATCCGAGCATCGGATCTCCGAATATTGACCAAAGTCAACCATATTATCAAATTTCCATAATTTTCCAATTTAGGACCTCAAATCCACGAAACAGCCCCAAAACTGACCCAGTCAACTCTCCTAGGCCAAAATCCACATCCGAGTCCCGAAACTCCGAATGACCTCTAAAACCACAATTGGCAACTTAAGCCTTCAAAATTTAAAACTTTTCAAAAACTTCATTTTAACTCAAAATTTCACACAACCAACTTCAGAAACATTTCAAACATGACCCGGGGCAACTCTCGGGAGGGGCAAAACAGTCATTTTACAAAAATTACCAAAATTGACATTCATGGTCATTACATTATCCACTACTAAAAACCATGTTTGTCCTCGAACATAAAGTAAAATAAAGTACCTGAAGCCTCAAAAAGCTGAGGATATCTGGCACGTATGTCAAACTCGGTCTCCCAGGTAGCCTCTCCAGCTGAACGGTGACCCCACTGAACCTTCACTGAAGCAATCTCCTTGGTCCTAAGCTTATGGACCTGTCTATCAACAATAGTTGTAGGCTCCTCCTCAAAAGTCAAATCAGGACCCAGCTCTACAGAATCAAGGGCAATCACATGCGACTCATCCGGGATGTACTTCCATAGCATAGAGACATGGAACACGGGATGCACCGCCGACAAGCTAGGTGGTAGGGCCAACCTATAGGCCACCTCACTCACCCTGTCTAAGATCTCAAACGGGCCAACGAACCTAGGGCTAAGCTTGCCCTTCTTCCCGAATCGCATAACACCCTTCATGGGTGATACTCGGAGCATGGTCTCTCTCCATGAACAAGAGATCAGGAACTCTCCGGTCGGCATAACTCTTCTACCGACTCCAAGCGATCAATAACCTACTCTGAATCACACGAACTTGATCCATGGTATCTCTAAGCAAGTCAGTGTCTAAGGAATCCATCTTTGCCGAGTCAAACCACCCAATTAGTGATCTACACCGTCTGCCATACAAAGCCTCAAATGGAGCCATCTGAATGCTGGAATGATAACTGTTGTTATAGGAAAACTCCACTAGGGGAAAATACTTATCCCACCTAACACCAAAGTCAATCACACAAGCACGGAGCATGTCCTCAAGCACCTGAATAGTCCGCTCAGAATGACCATTAGTTTGAGGGTGAAAGGATGTGCTCATGTCTAGCCGAGTACCCAAACCATGCTGTAAAGCTCTCCAGAAATACGAGGTGAACAAGGAACCTCGATCTAAGACTATAGATACCGGTACTCCATGAAGTCTAACAATCTAACTAATATAGAGCTGGGCTAACTTCTTCGCTTTATACTTCACCCAAACTGGAATGATATGAGAGGATTTAGTCAGCCTATCAACAACCACCCAAATAGAATCATAACCATCCACGGTGGTAGGCAAACCCACAACAAAGTCCATAGTGATCCGCTCCCACTTCCAAGTAGACATGGGCATCCTCTGGGAAACACCTCTTGGCCGTTGGTGCTCACACTTGACCTGTTGATAGGTCAAACATCTAGACACAAAGTTCGCAATATCTCTCTTCATACAACACCACCAGTAGTGCAGACTCAGATCATGATACATCTTCGTTGTCCCCGAATGGATAGAATATCTAGAGCAATGAGCCTCCTCTATAATCAGTCTAATAAACTCGCCCACCTTGGGCAAATAAATTCAACCTCCGATCCTCAAAATTCCATCAAAATCAAGTGTAGCCTCCTTGGCGTCACCTCTCATCACCTTATCTCGAATGAGACACAACTTCTCATCCTCAAACTGGTGCTCACGAATCTACTCAACTAAGGAAGAGTGGACCTCAATGAATGATATCAATCCACCGCTCTTCTCCGAAACCTGTAATCTAACAAAACTGTTGGCTAACCTCTGAACATCTCTAGCCAAGGGCCTCATATCAACACTAATAGCGGCGAGACTACTCATACTAGGAGGCTTCCTACTCAAAGCATCGGCCACCACATTGGCCTTCCCGGGATGGTACAGAATAGTCATGTCATAGTCTTTCAGTAACTCAATGTCACGCCCCTAGCCTACACCCTGGATGTGGCTGGCACTTGAGAACCATTGTTGATCCCCAAGTGAAACCTTGGTCTGGCTTACTACCTAGTGGAAGACTTAACTTGAGCATAAAAGACTCTTATAACGACATAAATAAACTCATAAACCTTAACTTAGCTTGCAAAGTCAATTAATTTCTAAAAAAAATACTTGAACTCACTGGAAACGTTAGTCAAAACTCAAATGTAAAAACTATGAAATAGTCTGAGAGACTCAACAATTCTAGACCTATCTATGAAGCCTCTAAATAACTAAGACGGATGTCGGGACAAACTCAACAAAAATTGAAGTAGAAAAGATAACGATGAATCCTCCAGGAGTGCTCGGAGGCTCACCAAAACTACTAACTGTGGAAGTGCAAATGATCCTCAACGAACGCCTGTTGATGATCCTAAACCCTGTATCTGCATCCACAAAGATGCAGGTCGAATGACATCAGTACATGGAATGTACGAGTATGCAATATAGCCGAGTAGATAAAAAACTGAAATGAAAGTACTAAAAACAAATGAAGATATGAGTAACTCAACTGAATGCAAAGAGATAAAGGACAAAACCATTAGAGCTTTACAATTAAACTTACTCAACTCTGATCTCGTAAAACTCATAAGTATATAGGAAACACTTTCACTTTACCTTGGGCTCAAAACTGAATGTAAAGAATTAAATGAATAAAGTCAATTTAAAACTTCACAAGGGCTAACTCATCTTTGAAACTCAACTTCTCAAGTAATATGAAAATAATATATATTTTACTCTGGGGAGTTTCTCTAACCGACAACCATCACTATGAGCTATGTGATGATACAGCGTAACATCCACGCTGTCAGAACGGTCATATACTTGCCAGGTATAAGCCTCTCAAACTCACTAAGTAGATCCACTAAGTACTATATGTAAGGAAATCATCTAAAAAGTATGAATCCTTTACCCATGTTGGCTACATATTTTATGGAGGCTGTGAGTTGTTTAAACTCTCCCCCATATCGGTGCTCAATACTACTCCCAAAATATTTTTACTTTGCTCATCTCAATGTTTAAAACATTATCTTTTCTGGGTTTGAGGTAAGTGCTCAAACTAATCCTCTTAAAGAGGTAACTGTTTTCTGGAATATCTCTTTACTCAATAACTTACTTTAGAAATCATTGTTTCTCTTCATAAAAATAATGTTATCTTGGGGAAAATACTTAATTCCCAAATGCTTCTCAAGGTTCTTCTCAAAACTTCTTCTTTAAACTCTTCTCAAAAACTCTTCTTTAAGAAATCAATTTAAAATAGTTATATAGTTTAAAAGACTTCTCATCAATAACTTAGAATCAACTCAATGAATAGGGCTCATGCTGAAATATAGACTTGAACAATACCACAAAAATATTCAACAATATGAACACAATTACTCAAGAATTGAATTAGATAACAATCAATGGATTAACTCAACTTTACGAAAAATCAAGGAGCAAAACCCTAGTTTATTTTTGCAGAAACTCTGATATGTGTAGAGCGTGAGGGCAAACTAGCCCAACACTAAAAGTCTTTCATACCTGGAGATCAAAGATCTTGATGAAACTTGAGAACTTGAATGAACGCTTGAAAACCCTAGCTTATCTCCTCTTGAATCCTTTCTCCAAAATCCCTAAGTGTTAATGAAAGTCTAATATGTTTTAACATTGATACCACCTTAATTTAAGAGGAAAAGGGTGGGATTTTGGGCTTAGAAGGGAAGGGAAAAGTCTGAAATACCCTTCATTAAAACTGCCGAAGTGACCTACGGTTTGGATCTACGATCCGTAGGTCGTTCTACGGTCCGTCCTGTCTAACCATAGAACTAACTTCACAGATCCAATTATCTGAACAACTTCTACGGGTCAATCCTACAGTTCGTAGGTCGTTCTACGATCCGTAGAGCCCTTCCGTAGAATTCAACTTTTAAACTGGAAATTTCACTAAGTCTGACTCTCTCCTATGGGTCCCATCTACGGCCTATAGGTTAGACTACCACCCGTACTGTTGGTCCGTAGAATCAACTTCAGAAACTTAACTTCTCCAACCTCGACCTGGTTTCTACGGTTGTCTTCCTACAGCCCGTAGAACCTTCTACGGTTCGTAGGTCGGTCCCGTAGAACGAGTGTTGCAGTACTTTTCTGCATTTTCTCCAACTCCAAGTTACGGGGTGTTACACTCAAGCCACCTGCGCTGCCTCAAGTTCAGATCCCTTTGACTGAAAATGTACTGAAGACTCCAATGATCAGTGAAGGCCTCACAATGAACCCCATACAAGTAATGCCGCCATAACTTAAGCACAAACACCACCGCGTCAAGCTCTAAATCACGAGTAAGGTAGTTCTTCTCGTGAGCCTTCAACTGTCTAGAAGCATAGGCAATAACTTTCCCCTTTTGCATCAACACACCTCCCAAACCAACTCCGAAGGCATCACAATATACAGTTAAACCCACACCGTCCTCAGGCAAGGTCAATACAGAAGCAGAAGTCAACAAAGGCTTGAGCTTTTGAAAGCTCGCCTCACACTCATCGGACCAATGAAAATCCATAATCTTTTGAGTCAATCTAGTCAATTGCGCTGCAATGGTGGAGAAACCCTGCACAAACCGCCGATAGTAGCCTGCTAGCCCCACGAAACTCTGAATCTCAGAAGGAGTAGTAGGCCTCGTCCAACCCTTCACTGTCTGGATCTTGACTGGATCAACCCGAACACCCTTCTTGGATACCACGTGTCCCAAGAAAGCCACAGACTCGAGCCTAAACTCACACTTGGAGAACTTGGCGTACAACTTGTGCTCCCTCAAGGTATGAAGTACTGATCTCAGATGACGGACGTGATCCTCCTGGGAACGAGAATATATCAGGATATCATCAATGAACACAATCACGAAGGAGTCCAAATACGAACGGAACACTCCGTTCATCAACTCCATAAATGCTGAAGGGGCATTAGTCAACCCGAACGACATCATCAAGAACTCATAGTGGCCATAACGATTTCGGAAAGTTGTCTTAGGAATATCGGATGTCCTAATCTTCAGCTAGTGATAGTCGGACCTCAAATCAATCTTAGAGAACAACGCCGCACCATGAAGTTGATCAAATAAATCATCAATACGAGGAAGAGGATACTTGTTCTTGACAGTTACCTTGTTCAACTGTCTATAATCAATGCACATCCTCATAGAACCATCTTTCTTCTTAACAAATAGAACTGGTGCACCTCAAGGAAACACACTAGGGCGAATAAAGCCCTTACTCAACAAATCCTGCAACTAATCCTTCAACTCGGCTGGAGCCATACGATACGGGGCAATAGAGATAGGCTTAGTTCCCGGCTCCAAGTCAATAGCAAAATCAATGTCCCTATCCGGAGGAACACCAGGAAGATCAGTAGGGAACACATCAGCAAACTCTTGAACCACAGGAATGGACTCCATGGGAGGTGGCTCAACACTAGTGTCTCGAATAAAGGCCAAATAGGACAAACACCCTCTGTCAATCAATCTCTGGGCTCGGATGTAAGAAATCACCTTACTTGGGTAAGAACCACTAGTACCCTTCCACTCAACCCTTGAAACACCAAGCATCGCTAGGGTGACTGTCTTAGCATGACAATCCAGAATCGTATGATAAGGAGAAAGCCAATCCATCCCCAAAATCACATCAAAATCTACCATCTCCAGAATAATCAAGTCTACCCAAGTGTTGTACCCAGCCAAAGAAACAGGACAGGATCGATACACTCGATCCACCACTAAGGGCTCACCCACGGGTGTAGAAACATGTACAGGCACAAGCGTACGATCACATACCAAATCAAACTCAAATGCAAAGTAGGCTGACACATAGGAGAAAGTAGACCCTGGATCAAACAACACAGAAGTAGGTTGATGGCAAACTAGAACAATACCTGTGATGACTGCATCAGAAGACTCAGCCTCGAGTCTACCCGAAAAAGCATAACACTGAGCCCCTCTACCACCACCAGTCTGAGCTGAACCTCTGCCGCCACGCTGAGTCACAGCTCCACCATCTGAAGCTCTACCACCCCTACCAGTTGACTGACCCCTGCCCCAACCTCTAGCCGGAGGCATTGAATCTCTCTCTGGAGCTCCAGAATAAGTACGCTGGGGCCCTGAATGAGTCTGAAGAGGACACTGTCGCATCAGATGACCCGGGTCCCCACAAGTAAAACAAGACCTCAGAATAGTAATCTACTGAGATGATCCCGATGAAGTACCACGGCCACCCTGGCCAGAACCATGAGAACCACGGGACACCTGTCCCCCTTCAGCCACTGACATGGAAGCATGAACCAGCCTCTGACGCTGAAAGGAAGTACCACCTCTCTGAGAACCCTTGCCTCTAGACGAGGCACCAAAAAATTGACCACTAGCACGAGCCCTCTTGGAGTCACAAAACTCCTCTCGAACCATCAACTCTGCCTCCCTGGCAATACTCATGATGGACTAGAAGGAAGCACCCTCACGGGATGATCTGAACACATACGATCTGAGGGAGAATTTCAAACCCCTCACAAACCTACGGACCCTCTACTCCTCATCAGGGATCGCAGACGCGGCATGACAAGATAGCTGACAGAACTGTACCTCATACTCGGCAACTGACATGCTGCCCTGAGTCAAGCTCTCAAATCTCAGCCTGCTCTCCTCACGCACACTCCAAGGTATGAAACAATCACGAAAAGCACTGGTGAAAGCATCCCACTCAATCGAAGGAGACCCTACCGGCAAGGATTCCGCCCAAGACCTCCACCACTCCCTGGCTGACCCACGGAGCTGAAAAGCAACAAAACAGACAACCCTAGCATCTACCATCCTCATTGCCCCAAGCATCTCATGTCACAAAGTCAGAAACTCATGAGCATCATCACTTCTGGTCCTCTATCATGAAAACCATATCAGAATCCTCTTGTACACCAACAACTGGTACTGGAACCAAAGGTGGCTGACCCACCGGATCTTAAACAACTGGAACATGATGCTGCTCTGGGGTCTATGCCCCTTCTCTGGTCTGTGAACCTTGAGGCGTGCCTGCAGCACCCTGTGTAAAACTCTCCATCACTACCAACACCCTCAATAAGGTCTCCTGAAAGAATGGTGCTGAGAAACCTGGAGGGGCCTGATCCTGACCAACCTCAAACTGTGGCACTGGAGAAGCCTCTCGACCACGGCCTCTAGCAGGTGCCGCTCCTCGGGCACGACCTCTACCACGTGCTGCTCCATGATCATGACCCCTAACTCGAGCTCTACCCCGACCTCTGACTAGGGCCTCAACTGCTGCCTCGGGGACTGCCTCCCCTTCATCGCTCGAAACTGAAGCTCTGGTCCTCGGCATCTGCTAAAAATAGCACGCGACACTCAATACAAGCGATAGAACTATGTACGATAAAAGAGAATGAATTGAAAGAAGTTTTCCTAACAGTCTTCATAGCCTCTCGAAGATAATAACAGACGTCTCCATACCGATCATCGAGACTCTACTTAGACTTGGCTTGTACACGTGAGACCTATGAAAACCTGGGCTCTGATACCATTTGTGACGACCCAAAATCGGGTGTGATGGCACTTGTCCTATCCCACTAGGACAAATCAGCCTAAACCCAACAAGCAGAAGAAATAATAGAAATAGCGAAAGAAATAAAAAAAATGGAAGACTTCATCTATTAAACCAAACCTAAGACTGGATGTCATATGTACAAGCCTCTATGAAAGAATTCGAAACAAAACTTCAAGTCTCAATGTTTGTGTCTCTCAAATAGAACAAACATAAATAAAAAAGTATCCTCAACGAGCCTCGGAGAGGGGAAGAGAAGCTAGATCACGGTCCTGGCTTGGGTCCTACACAAGTGTAGAAGCAAGGGTGAGTACCAAACAACACGGTACTCAGCAAATCAACAAATAAAACGAAGCAAAGCTAAAAGAATCACGAAACCCCGACTTCCAATCGAACCTCCAATAACTACACCCTGCACAGAAATCCAGCTCAACCTAACAGATTCTCAAGTTATAGATCCAATGATACAAATCAACAATAGATCCTCAACAAATCAGTGATATATCCAAATACGGTCCACAACAGTTCAATAACAGTCCACTAACAAATCAACAAGGAAGTTCAACTCAAATATCAACAAGTCATCTCAAAATTAAAAGGCACTACATAGCACCACAATAGCAAGGATCAGACAATACAATGCAATACAATGCCACATCATGAATGCATGTCTGTCCTATGATACACATCCGCTGAAATCTCATAACGGAACCCATAGAGGCCACACACAGACCATGTATCCACCGGAAAAGACCTCGGCACCTCATATCACCGGCAGAAACCTCGGCATCACATATAACCAGCAGAAACCTTGGCATCTCATATCGCCAGCAGAAACCTCGGCATAACACACCGCCGGCAGAAACCTCGGCATAATCATCAGTGGCCTCACATGGACCATATATCATCTAGAGTCTCATCATAGTGTGTCAGAACCAATTCACACAAGCATGTTCACACAATAATGAGTGAAGGATAGTATTCACAATTCATATCAAGATAAATCACGTCACACTATCATCAACATATCAACAACAACAGTCAATATCTCAATTGGATGGGTGGTCCGGGAACAACAACGAGAGAGGGCTCGTAGCCCCCCCTCTCACTCTTCCCCACGCCTATTTGTTCACCCGAGATGCAGAACTCTTTTTTTCTTTTTTTAATGAATAGATAGAGCCACGATACATTCTGAAATATTGTTAAGGTAAATAGACTCTTTTCGCCCCCTTTTCGATGTCTACCTGAGGTATGCTCAATATATATATATATATATATATATCAATGATGTCAATTGCCTAGTCTCCATTTCTCTACCCTTTTCATCGCAAGAAGGGTCAATCGTTTAGCCAAAGTCTCAAGTCTAGTCCCATAATCAACAATGAGCAAAAGACAGGTTCAACACAATCATAATCACATCGAGACTATCATGGCAACACATCAATCTTTCAACAATATCAAGTCTATGGCCCAATCACACATTGGCCTTTCACATAGCACACAAGCCATTTTATTAACCCTGCCGGTTATTATTAGATTGATTCAAGCAAGAACTCCCCAATACCACAATCCCATTACTCCCCAATGCAATCAAGTAAGGAAATCGAGATTCTAAGAGATTTACAAGGTTTTAAGAGTTCACTTGCCTTAAACGAATCAGAATCAACCAACAATAGGAGCTTTTCCCTTCCGTGAGCAATCCAAATTAACACAATTTATTCACAAACAAAAACTAATCACAATCCGAGCCTATCAAGACCAAGAACACGAAATTCGGAAGAAAAGCATGGAACAACCCCAAACTCCGATTTCAAAAATGGAACTAGATTCTGGAATTTCTTTCATAAAACTCATCGTCAATATCATAGGAACTCAATGGTGAAAACCATTTGGAAAACGGAACTCAAATCTGCTCACAATCATCAATTTTCTCAAATTTTTGGAGTTCCCTCAAAACCCCCCAAAAACACACTTAAAATCCCAAATTCCAATTCAAAATCATGATATAAACATTCGGTAATCAAAGCCAAGGCTTAAAAACACTTACCACACTGATTCCCAAGAATTTCTCCTTCAAAAATCGCCCAAGAAGCTCCAAAATGATGAAAATGATGAAAATGGTGAAAATGGGATATTTCCCGATTTTTACACTGCCAGGCATAATCTAACCCTCCGCGAACGTGGAGAACAACACTCTGGACCCTACACGAACATGGCCCCACTCTGCGAATGCGGAGGTCACAAGCCTAACCCTCCGCGGACGCGGAGGTCAAATTAGCTGGCACCAGGTACAGAAAAACAGCAATTTCACAAGTCTCTGAATGGGCTCTCGAGATTCGTTCGGAACCCCGTACACACAAACCAGTTATGCAATGCCACTAAACTCGACGTTTTGGACTCAATTGAACCATCGAATTTCGGATTCGAGGTCTCCTTGACCCGGAACCTGATGAAGCGCCTCAAAACTAACTCATGCCTCAACAACTCAAAACAAGCTCAGGACCCTCTAAAAATCAACCAAGGCCACCACTAGGCCTAAAATCATCCCCCGAATCCAACGGAGTTGTCAGAATCGACATCCGAGCATCAGATCTCCGAATGTTGACCAAAGTCAACCACATGATCAAATTTCCACAATTTTCCAACTTAGGACCTCCAATCCATGAAACAGCCCAAAAATTGACCCCGCCAACTCTCCTAGATCGAAATCCACATTCTGGAACTGATGGAATCGACAGAATTCACATCTGAGTCCCGAAACTCCGAATGACCTCTAAAACCACAATTGGCAACTTAAGTCTTCAAAATTCAAAACTTTTCAAAAACTTCATTTTAACTCAAACTTTCACACAACCAACTGCAGAAACATTTCAAACATGACCCGGGGCAAAACGGTCATTTTATAAAAATTACGAAAATTGACCTTCAGGGTCATTACACTTGGTGAACTTGATACATTTGATAGGCCAGTATTTCAGTGCTTTTACATCTACTTTGATCTATTGAAAAATGCATTCTAAAAATTGTAGAAGGTGCATAGGTTTAGATAATTTTTTCTTAAGGGAATTTGTAAAGGCTAGTTGTTAGTTGCTATGGCTAAAGATGGTAATAACTAGATGTTGATACTTGCTTGGACAGTAGTTGTGAAAACATAAATACCTGGACATGATTCTAAAAAATGATCTAAGACTATGAGATGGTGAAGATCTCACCTTGATTACAGTATGTAAAACGTTTGTGTACTTTTTTATTTTGTATTTGCATTTATTAGTTTTCATGTTGTATTTGTTATTATAACATAACTGCATCTATTACATGAATTGTTTGCTATAATTTAAGATATCTTACCTGTTATTGAACATAGAAAGTGTGCTATGCACATCTTAGCTAACTGGGCTAAGGATTGGAGAGATCATAAAAAAAACAACAGTTTTGATTGATTGCTAAAAGTACCTTTGAATCTTAATTGAAGAAAAGTATGGAGAAGATAAAGTTGTTTGATCCCAAAAAAATGATGGATAATTTAATGTACTACAATATAGAGTACTAGTATAAGATTTACTTTAATATTGAAGTAAAATGTGATTATGTAGACAATAATATGTTTGAGTGTTTTAATACATAGATCTTGACAGCAAGGTACAAGACAATTATTACAATGCTTGAAGAGATAAGAGTAAAGATGATGACAAGAATAACTAAGTCAAGAAAGTTCATAAATACTTAGAAGTGTAATTTCTCTCCACTGGCTTTAAAGGTACTAGAGAAGAATATTGATAGATCAATGAATTTGTAATATTGAATTTAATGGAATTGATGGGTTTGAATTGAAAAAAGGACTATGTCTACATAGTGTGGATATTAATAGGTGGACTAGTAGTTATAAGGTATGACAGTTAAAGGGAATATCATATGCATATGTTGTGGCTA
Organism: Solanum appendiculatum; assembly: GCA_018342035.1. NCBI lineage: Eukaryota > Viridiplantae > Streptophyta > Magnoliopsida > Solanales > Solanaceae > Solanum > Solanum appendiculatum. The sequence continues at coordinate 375,842 of JAGDQO010001652.1, forward strand.
CAATTTACTTTAAGAAATGTGATCCTCTTAAATATATTGACAACTGCTACAGTAAGAAAACTTACTTGAGAACTTATGTCAATGTTTTTCAACTAGTTACAAATATGAAAATGTGGCATGTATACTAACCCTGCAGTTGCACCATCAGAAATAAAATCATGCTTGGTAGGTTAAGTAGGATAAGAAAACAGAAGCTGATTGAAAAAAAAATATCTGAAAAATTAAATGGAATTGAACTTACCATGACATGTAGTAACTATAATGTTAAAGTCCACAACAAAAAAGGATGTCCACAAAGTTTTAAGTCATCAATAAGGAAAGAACCATTAAATTTAGGCAGGAGAAAAGACAAAATTTCAAGTTCAGGCAAGACAAGGAAAGGGGAAGATCAAAGATAATACCCTAACTTTGAATTGATATGTAATAGCTATAATTATTTTTAACTTTTTATTTATATCTATAAAAATCACAAATAAAAGGTGAGCCTTCAGCAAAGAGGGTAACAGAAAGACTAAAAAAAACACCCATTGCACCTACAACACATAGTGCTTCTGCAGCACCTAGTACACCTCATACATATCCAACACATGTCAATTATTTTGCATCCTCTTCTGCACCTCCTGATAATCATGCATCTTCAGTACCTATTAATAGTGAAAGTGAAAGGGATAGGTATAAGGGAAGCACAACCTCAGACAAAAGACCAACAATCCTTGAAATGGATATATTTCAAGCTAAAAATGGATTCAAAGTCCTTAATGTAAGTGTTTGCTAATTATTTAAGCTATTTCTTAATTTAAACTAATTATTTTCATAATTTGAGTGTAAACCAGGAGCGGACCCACGTAGTATGTAATGGGTGTTCGAGCACCCATTGACCTTGACTTGAACTATATATATTTATGTAGAAAAATAGCAAAATTACTATATAAATAATGGCGAGCACCGATGGAACAAAAAGCTGGATGGGTCCTTTGGTTTAGAGCTTGAAATTAAGGTGCTTTTAAGTCATATTTTAAGATGGCAGGTGTGATCGATCCTCCATCAAAGCATTTCTTTTTCCTTTTTTTTTCTTTCGCATGTTTTACTCTTTTACTTTGTTTTTTCTAACATTCCTTTTTTAGCTGTAAAAGTATATTACTTCTCCTTTTCTTTTTTTCTTGAACCAATCCAAATAATATTGCATTGAAGTGAAAAAAATAGCCCTGCTATTTTTCTTTTTTTTAATAGGAAAATTGACTTGCAATTACGCTCTTTGGTTGATAGAAGTTTACATTAAAAATAGTGAGCACTCATAGCCGTAAAATTCTGGATCCGCCACTGGTGCAGATTGACATGTCAAGTTGTAAGATCTTCTCTAATGGTACAACAAAAGTGACATGATCAGCTAATATTACTAGTGATATTTGTTTCAAACCAAGTACTATAACCAAGCTGAAATGGAATGAAAAAGCAGCAATCTCAACAAGAAAATTTCAAGAAACGAGAGAGAAACAAAGAAAAAAAATCAAGAGGAAGTAGTTTAAACAACTCAATCCAAAATAACACTTCTTGATAATTTAGAAAGCAATGATGTTGCAATACTATTTTAAGTTAATTAGTATACATGAAAATATTTTCTCATTTTAATATTCAAAATGATGATGTATTAGTATTAAAAGACAATTTCTATTTCTATTTTTATTGTAATTTGACCTTATGTGAGGCCTATTTTACAATAGTGTTATATCTATTAAAAGTCTTCTATTTTACAAATGGTATTATGTCTATTCAATTGTTTCCCTATTTGTTGTAATATAGAGACTAATATACTAATTTACACAAATTTTAATTGAAAAGATTCATTCATATAGATATACAAAATTTGTTATATTACATCTGACAATCAAAAGAGAGTTCCAAAACATATCACATCTAACATAGGCCACGACAATTCAATTAGCTTAGTACTTGAATCACTACTTTGAAATAGGTTATTGATGAACAAAGCAACAACACAAATCAAAATACACATAATGACCTTCCAATTGAACCTGCACCATTTCTATTTTCTTTTTGAACAATTTGAAATGACCTTTCTTTGAACCTCCTCTCCACTGTCAAATTAGTGTTACTCAAATTATCAATGTGAACCTATTGCTCATTGATTTGAATATGTCTACTCCAAACTTCATTTTTCAACTCTTTGATTTTGTTCATCAATTTTGGAAGGATAAATTTTGATCTTGAATGACTTCTTTTTTGTCTCTCAGTAAAAAAAATATTAAAACTCTTAGACTGAAAAATTAAAATAGTATATTAACATTAATTAAATCTAACAAAATCAACAATAAAAGAGAAATCACAGACTCTATAGCAGGGGTAAGATCAAAATCGTCTTTTAGAATTTGACTTCGACCAAAAAGCCTGCATATACAACAAAATTCCAAATTTGCATTGCATTGTGACTTTGAGCATTGGGTCTGACTCTTTCATGCATAGTTTATTCAAATCCGCATTTACCATTACTAACCTAACATCACAAAAAAAAAAAAAAAAAAGAGAAATAGGAAAAGAAATTCCGAATCGTCAATATGAAACTAGGGAAGATGACAAACCTCAAGCTTCAACCTTTGTAGCGGAAGATACAATTAAAAGCAATGACAACTAAATTCAAGCTTCATGCTTTGAAAATGGTAGAAAAGAGGAAGGGAGGAATTGGAAAAAAAATCATTGAGAAATAAGCTCTAAGCTTTCTCCTTTAGTTATCCTTGGGAAAAAATGATTGAGAAAAAACTAATAATTATTGATTTGGACTCCACATGTAGTTTCCCTTAGCTTCTTACGCGCCTAGAAAAGGTGGGTTCACCTTCTATGACACATAAGTGTATTAAAGTTAATTAATATGGAAAATAAAAGGTTCAAGGGGGTCATAGGATACCCGTGAAAAACAAATGTATAGTTGGAAATTCGGTTATAACTTGGGATGGCATTTGGCTATTTTCTCCCCAAAAAAATAAAGAATTTATTTCAAATTTTTGACATTATACCATTAATTAAAAAATATACCATTAAAGAATTAGAAAAAAACTTCTAATTATATTTTCTCAAACTATTATTTAATTTCATTAGGTTAATTTAGTTTATTTATTTTTAACCTAAGGATATTAATAATCATGGATCCTCACTTGCAATAGTAGGGAAAAAAAGAAGAGGAAATTTTAGGTTAGCAAACATAAAAATCATATTAGCACTTTATAGCTACAGTTTTACTATTTGCGCTCCATAGCAAACTCTCGGTTGTAAAAATCACAGGCAGTTGTATAAATCGCAGGCAGGCATCTCGTTTGTATAAAAGCGCAGCGATTGTATATATATATCGGTTAGATAATTGTATATACATAAATACTATGTATATTTATCAATGATTGTATTTGTATATCTGCATAAAATTTGAATTTGTGTACAATTGAATCGAATTAAAATATCTGTATATCAAATCTCTCTCTCTCGCTCGCTTTATACAATACAAATTATACATTGTAATTTGTATAATTTGTGTTTGTATAAAGCGAGAAAGAGAGAAAGTCAAAAGAGAACTGAGCAGGGGAAGATCTGTATTTGTATAATTATAAGTGTATAGGATGAAAAGATATGTATTTGTATTTGTATACACAGTTCTCTCTCGCTTTATACAAACACAAACACAATTTATACATTTGTGTTTGTATAAACTGAGAGAGGCGGGCAAGAGAGGGGGCGACCGAGATTCCAGAGTAGCGAGTGAGATTATTTTATTTGCTACGAATTAGAATTAAATGAAACTATAACTATAGCATTTATTTTGAATTAATAGTTTTCTATAATGCACAATTTTCCCAAAAAAGAATCCAAGTTATTATAGTTTTAATAAGTTTCAAATTACCATAAAAGAGATATATATGTACGTAGATTCCTTAAATTTAGCATAGAGTGTATATTAGATAAAATAGTAATTTAATTATCCTTTTAATATATAGAAATAGTCATTCAATGACTTCTCTAGTATTTAGAACTTTCATTTTTAACACCATTTTATACAAAAATAACTATATACTTGATCTAAATTACTAAAGTTATATATAGTTGAGTCCAACCTAAAATCTAGCACGTAAACAATTATATGTATTACAACTTAAAGCTGGTAGCCTCCAATCAAATTCTGGATGCTCGTTGTTATGTTTGTAAAGTTCGAATCTTTATTTTATTTTATTTTTTAATCCTTTTTGTTGGTATGATTTAAGAGTTGATTTTAAGAAATATTCATCCCATTCATCATTGAACACTAGGGGTGTGCAAAAATCGAACCGACCGATAAACCGAATCGAAAAAAGTGTTATTGGTTTATTGCTTTTGGGTTATTGGGTTAATGATTTTTTAATGGTTTTATAAAAAATAATTATCAGGTTATTGGTTCGTTATTGGATTTTTATATTGGATTATTGGGTAAACCGATAACCCATTAAGACTAGGAATTTACTACTTTTACCTATACATAAATATATACCTTACTAGTTACTGTCTTTGTCCTTAGCATTCAATTCACACTTCATTGTGACATTGAGTTCATAACTTCACATTATAGAAAATGTCAAAACCTAAAGTATGAACCCTATTCCTTTCAATTTCTCTTTGTGTTACACTTGTATAGCTCTTTTCATGTTTGTTATTATTGTTTCTATTTTATGAGCATTTATAAAGTTACATTATTGTTTTGCCATGTCAAATTTATTAGAGAAGTCATATATTTGTTTTATTAGCATTTTCTTATTGGTTAAACCGAAAACCGAACCGTTAAGGACCAAAACCGATAAACCGAAAACTGATAAAAAATATCTTATTGGTTTAGCATATTTAAAAATCGAAAACCGATAAACCGAACCGAACCAACCGATGCACAACTCAAACTCGATGCATTGATTTTTCTCTCCGTCTTAGAAAATTGTATTTTCAAATTGGTGATGCGTAGTAGAGATACCATCTAGTTTTTTAAATGACTTTTTGATCATATTGTATGCGACAACCATACATTGATTTTGATTTTTTTTGGGTTTTTGTAACCCTCTAACTTGTATGTTGATTAAGAATGGATAGCAAAGATCAATCTCGGTGTGAATATGCACATAATCTTCGTATATTGAAGAAATTGTCAATTACAATTACTGTCATCAATTTTTTCTTGAACTATTCTTTTTAGACGTAAGTAAATTTTAAATACACGTAGATTTGTCCTGGATTATTTTTGTCTCCATGTTATGAACACCCCACAATTCTATTTTTTTTCTACTTAAAAACACTATAATTTTCTTTTCATCCATTGTCTACTTGTCTATAGTATCTATACAAATGTGTTTGAATTTTTTGTCCTTCATTAAAATTCTACTATAGACAAAATTATCATTTACTATTTTTCTAAAATCATTATTTAATTATCTTTATGATATTGATTCTTAAAATATATTGGAAGAACCTGGAGTCCTAATATATATGGTAAGAGGAGATATATATAGGTAAAAAATTAAGTGTAACACCCTGAAAATTTCTAAGCTAAGGCCCGAATCATTCTTGATTTACATGTAAAATCATATCGGGTGATTCTTAAATAGCTCATATGCGAAAAGGTTAATTCTTTAGTGTTGGAATGGATTTGGATATGATTCAAGGTCACACGAACCCCCTAGCACAAAATTGAGTTGAAAGCTTCATTACCGATTAAGTTTTGACATAAGATTCTACTTCTATTTAGGTCAATTTCAAATGATCATATCTCCAGCACATAATGAATTAGGTGGCCCATCACCTACCAAATTGAAGGTCTTTGAGTCCTCTTTCCAACACAACCAAGTTTGCCTCATTTTGAGTTTGGAGTAAAATGTTATGGCTATTTTACCAAAGACTACCATATCAGAGTTTTCTGAGTTTGTGAACTATAGATCCAATCTACGGGCCGTAGATTGAACTACGACCCATACTATCAAATCATAGAAAAAGTTCAGAGACTCAATTTTCGGGGTCCCTTTCCTACGGATCCATTCAACAGGTCGTAGGAACTTCTATTGGCCATAGATTGGACCCGTAAATGGACTTTTGAGCCTGAAATTTAGTATTAAGTCTATGGATTGGTTCTACGGTCGTAGATTGAAAACGTAGAATGGAATTTTGAGCCTTAAAATTCAATATAAATTCCACAAATGAGATCTACTGTCTGTATATCAAACCACGAACCGTAGATAGTCCCGTGGACGGTTTTCGTCAGCTTTTAAAGAGGGGTAGTTCAGTCTTTTCCCACCCCTTCTAAGCCTAACCCACGATGTTTTTACACCTAATTAAGGTTCTAAATAGTATTAATCAATCTTAATACTCTCATTAACACTTCCAAGTCTTAGAGCAAGGATCCAAGAGGAGAAAGTTAGGATTTTCAATCGTTCTTCCGATTTCGCCAAGAACTTTGTTCTTCCAAGTATGTAAGGCTACTCATAATGATGGACTAAGCTCGTCCTCACGCTCTACATCTAAATTCAGCCATTAAATGGTTATGTTCATAGTTTTATCCGTAGTCTCTTGAAATCCAAATTTAGTTGTGTTTCTTATTCTAAGTTTCAATTCCTAAACCATTGAAATTTTGATTTCTATCATGCATA